>JACAFV010000095.1:0-75456 GCA_014635975.1 Plectosphaerella sp. P0831
CCCTTCCCCATCCACCACGCGAAAAGGTGCCCCGAACCGGAACCTCGTCCACCAATGCCGCCCGCCCATGCCCAATCGTCGCATCTCGCCTCTATTCCGTGCTAGCGCCCCTTGGCTGGCTAGTCGGAATGCATCGACGACATTCGAGACATCCCATCATATTTGCGGGGAAGCCTAGCCAGGTCTGAGGTCCCCTAACCAAGGGCTACCCTGCCCTGCAACGCTGGGCACTACCGACATGGCTGTCTTGTGCGTGCGAGCAACGACACGTATAACCGGGCCAGATCTTTGACAGTTGCTTGGCCCGTCAGCGTCAGCATTAGGGGCATCATGGTCATCCACAACCGGGATCCGCCTTGCCTATGTCTTTGCGCGTATATCGCTCGCCAGCCATCTTGGAACCCCTCCCGTCGTTGGTTGTCGGACGCCCGCCGGGTGCCCCCGGCCTTGTTTGTTTGGAGCATTGTCCGCCATGGCATTCACCAGTCGCCTCCCGCCTGACCTTGTTTGCCTCTTGGTCCCACCCGCCGCATTCTTGCGGGCGATCACGCGGCCTCCAACTGTGGCCTGGCAGGCGGGTGACAAAATAAATGAGACGCTAATACCTGGTAGTCGCCCAGTAAGGAGTCTCATCTTTTTTGTCACCCGCTTGCCCTGGCCCTCGACCTGCCCCAGTTGCGTACCACATGGGCGTCCGTCGGGGGTAGCCCAGCTCAGCTGTGGATCGTCGCCCGCAAGGTCGCCCCGGACCTACGAGTAACAATCGCCTCCCCGCATACATGATCCGCCCTAGATCAGGATCGAGCTTTTGCTTTCCGATCAGCGCGGCCAACAATAACAACGGACGGCGGCCCAGGACGAGCCGGGATGGGATGGATCACGGAGCAAACATATCGTACCCAAACAACCGGGTTGTTGTCCCTCGCCATTCCCATCCCGGTAAACATGGTGCAAGTTTGCTCCTTCCCCCCAGGGCGCACGCGCGGCACCCCTCTTGAGCACCAAACAAGCTGCTTTCAGGGTCTGGCACGCTTCCCACCCTCGTGCCTCGGGGCATTGTCTTGCTTGAACCTCGTACATACAAGAAGGGTAAGACGGGGTGAGCGGGCACATGCCATGAGGTGGCAAGACCAGACACGAGCAGACCAAGATAGGGCCCGGGTCCGGCTCACATGCTCGGCGGGCTCTCCCGGGCCCGTCATCTGCACTGCATGCACATCCAAACCCCGCGAGTGGCCCATGGAAGAAGCCGCCATGTGGCAGAAAGCTGCAGTTCGGGGAGAAACGAGCCATGAGCCGAAGACGGTGTGCGTTGAATTGCTGGGCAACTCTCCAACAGCCCGGTACATGATCTGTCGATCTAGATACCTAGAGCCGTCGCAACCGCGAGAAACCCGCCGTCTCCCTCACTGACCCAGATATCCACCCACTCCCTGGCTTCCTTGTACCTCTCTTCGTCCTCCTGCCAGTCTTCCTCCCGACGTCTCTCGACATACACGGTCCTCAACCCAACCTGCTTTGCCGCCCAGAGGTCGGACATGTGTGCGGCCACGAGAGCCAATTCACCCGGATTCTCCAGCCCCAGCTCCCGCACGGCGCCGAGGTAGACGTCCGGGTGAGGCTTGTAGGCTTTGAAATCCTCCGCAGAGATGAGCTTCTGGAAGCCAAGTGGCCCCGAGTCGTCCAGGTCTTTCAACAGAGTCTTGTTGCCATTGGACAATGTGGCGGTCACGTAGCGCTGGCCGAGGCGCGCAAGGCCTTGGGCCGAGTCGTCCCAAGGGGTGAGGCGGTGCCAAACATGGCTCAGATGGAGGAGCTCGGCCTCGGAATAGACGTCATCGAGACCTCGCTCCCGGAGCAGACCCCGGAGTGCCAGGAGATGATGTGTGTCAATGTCCCTCCAGGGTGTTTCACCTGGGACGAAACTGCGGACGAAGTCTTTGTAGGTATTGCGCCAGGCCTGAGCAAAGGCAGCCCAGTCCTGGGAAGCGAGGCGTGCGAGAGTCTCTTGCTGCGAAGCGGGGTTGGAGGTCGCGGAGGCCAACTTTGCCTCGGCAAGTGACGCGAGCTCGGAAGTGACGGATGATCGCCAATCGACGACGGTGCCAAAGACGTCAAAGGCAAGCGCCTTGACGTTGGACTTGATGAGCTCGGAGGATGACATGCTTGATCGAGTCAGTGCAGGATGGCACAAGGACAAACAGTACGGTACTGTCTATTGGACAAGTGTCGATGTTGGTTTAGGCGAAACAGCCAGAATGTGGGCGCCTCGGCAGTTGGGAAAACGAGACCAAGCCCGGAGGCGTTGACGCGTTGTCAGCTCCCGGGAAATGGCGTGACCACCATCCGGGGCCGAGGCCGGCGCCGGCATATGCAGCCTCCAGCTCTTTCTACAGCAGATCAGCATGTGCTGGCTGATATGGTTCCTTGAGGCGGCGTGGATGGGCGACGTCGATCGGCTGGCCCACCGGTCCAGCTGGTTCGTGGAGTTTGGCCATCCCCGAGAAACCTAGACGCCCCCAAATAGCCACACCCACACTGCCACCCGCCGGTGCACACCACACTTCGGCGCCAGCATCCCCAGCCTTTTGTGACAGCGATCAAGGGCCCCCGGGGCAAGTCCCGGGCGAACACACGCCGAGCGCAGATCATCCGGGGGAGGTACAGCACCAAACGTGTTTCCCGGTGGTGATTGCCGAGGAAATGCCCCGGCCCAGAGGTGGCTGGGTGATCAACAGGGCCTGAGCGGCCGCTTGAGCCTGATTCTAGCACATCTCCGGGTCCAGGTCCGGAGCCAGCCAGTGCTGATCTGCGTGGCTCAGAGATCTGCCAGGCTCGGAGAATCTAGTAATCACCCTGATTGTCACAGGTAACAGTAATTCGCGGCAGTGGGAGAGGTTGTCCTTAATTAGCCCTGTGAGCTACTATGTGCGCCGTTGCAGAGTCTAGACCGTTGTTTCTCCAACACTGAGTCGCGATGAGTCGCCACCCGCCGCCGTATGCTGTTACCGGCTCGGTGGTGCAATGGATTATCACGCAGACTAACATTAGTTTCACTAGAGGCCAGAAATGAGCCTCCTTTGAATCAAGCCATGTCTTTTTTACACGATGATTGTTGGTGTTTTGGCGGTGTCACTGCCGGGTCTTGGCTGCCGCCTCCACCACATCGACGAGCGATGAGAATGACTGAAGAACGCCAGTCACACTCAGCAGGAGACTTTGCCTAATGCCAGCCATCTTCAAGCTGGCGTTTGATGACTCTGTAGCATGAGACACCACAAGCAAATAAGCCCAATGCTTGTATAGTCATTCCCGTCAGACGATGTCGAATTTTTGGGGTGAGCCTGGGTTTTATACTCCCGCCACAACGCCCACCGCCGTTCGACCTGCCTCTTCAGGAATTATGCAGCTACCTTCTCACTCGGGCCGCCACGCAACTTCTGGATCTGGTCGCCGGCCGCTTTGACTCACACCGGCCCGGGAAGGATCTTGATTTGTGGGGAAGGGGACTTTTGTCTGGTCATATCAAGGGCGCGTCCGGCCGGTGAGCCTCATTGACGACCCAATTCTGATATCACAGCATCTTCCTCGTGGGACACGGCCGTCAACCTCAATTTTGAATCTCAGAAGCCCCCAAAGCTGCGGAGCTTCAACAGTTCAGACCTCCGGACTCCTAATTCCCCCAAACCTGGACCTCACACCCATCACCACCATGCCCATCACAGTCCGCCCCGGCACGGCAGCCGACATCTCAGCCGCCGCATCAATCTTCCTCGCCGCCTTCGGCCCCCAATCAATGATGGACCTCCTCCACCCCTACCGCGCCCAATATCCACAAGACATGTCCCTCTGGGCCAACCGCTTCCTCCACGCCCGCTACTACGGCGACGAAGAGCAAATCTTCCTCGTCGCCGTCGATGACACAGACAACGTCGTCAAGGGCTTCGCATGGTTCCGTCGCCCCTACGCAGACCCAAACCGCCGCGCCGCACGGGAAGGATGGTTCACCGCCCACGGCTGGGTAAAGCCCATCGTCAACCTCCGCCGTTGGACTGAAGAGTATCTCTGGCCCACGCGGTGCGCTGATCCCGCAGCGGCGGATATTTTCGCGGAGATGCATGATTCTGTGGAGGCGAGGCTTGATAGGGAGGATCCTAAGCCGCCGAGGAGGAGGAGGGCGTGGTATTTGTCGACGCTGGGTGTTGATCCCGCGACGCAGGGGCAGGGAATTGGGAGTCTTCTGATTCGAATCGCGATGCGGGATGTCATTGACGTCGAAGGTTCGGCATGCTGGCTTGTGGGACTCAAGGACGTGGAACCGTTTTACGAAAGGCTCGGGTTCACGCAGATTGGGCGCGCGAATGAAGGGCGTTTGGCAGATTGGGACGGCGGTTCCATCATGATGCGGGAGTAGATGTCATCACAGACAAGAAGAGATGTTTCTGATTCATCGAAATTCATCGGCTGAGCTATCTAAGCAATCGAAGCCTGGAGGAGGCAGCGGGGCCAAAAAGGACAAAAAGCAAAGCAAGCAAAAACCTTGTTGCGTAAAGAAGTGTGTGTGTCCATCCGAAAAGACAGGTTGGGAATAAGGAGAGTGAGTGAGAGAAAGCCGACGCCCCGTCATGTCGCTCTATGCCGCCTCCCAGATAAAACGCCCCAATGTCACTTTTTGGGGGGGAACCGAAAAGCCAAGCTTGGTCCGCCCTGTCCATGCATGTCCATCCTGCTTCATGATCATCAACACCCCTGTTCCGACTCCCTTGATATCGACGACGACGGCCCATCCGTTGTCTTGACCCTGCGAGAAAAAGGAAAGAAAAAAGGAAAGAAAACGCAAGACCGGAAAAAAGGGGAAGAGTGCAGTGCTGCCGCGCGGTAGTGATGTTGTCGTATCGTGTGTAGAGGGCCCCCCCCGGGTGGTGAAAGAAGAGTGTGAACTCAAGAATCTCCTCAGCGGATCGCCGTCGGCTGAGGAGCTCTAACTAAGCCCCCGTTGCTCGCTGGTGGGAAAAAGTGTCGCTTTCAGCATGTGTGTTGCTGATCTGTTATTACAAGTGTAACGTATGGGCCACCCCGGACTGTGCGTGTGTGTGTCATGTTCGTGTGCCGTTCACCGCCTGCCAGCGTAGAGGGCGCGGGCAGTCTCGTCGTCCATGACTTGGCGCGGCTGGTTGTCGTAGGCCTGCCTCTGCTGGTCCATGGCAGCGCGGTCGTAGCCCATGTCGAAGCGACCTGGCATGTTGGGAGCAGGGGCGTACTCGCCGGCGCGGGCGACGTTGGGGGTGCTCTGGTGACGGTTGTGGCGGGCCGCGGGAGGCACGGAGAACTGCGTGGGAGGGACGCCGTAGTAGGAGCCGGGAGCAGGAGCGTAGCCGGCGTACTGACGGGGCGAAGCGTCGGCGTAGTAGGGCGCCTGGGTAACGGGGACGCCCTGACCGGCAAGCTGGCCCTGAGCCATGTAGGGGTCGTCGGCACGGGTGTAGCCCTGAACGTAGGCCTGATCGTACTGGCCAGGGGTAGCGTAGACGCCAGGCGGTGCCGGGTAGTCCGAGGACGAAGGGCGGTAGTTCTGAGGCGAGTTCTGGTAGAATGAACTGGCATCGCTCTGGGAGCGCTGATGCGAGGGGCGGCGGATGTCTTGGTACGGGTTGGTGGTGCTGGAGGCCTCAAGGTGGGAAGCGGTGCACTGGCTGGGGCGGCGCTGGGGAACAGGAGCAGGCAGAGGACCGGACTGGCCATCGTGCTGGACGGGACCAGGGCCGTACGAGTAGTCAGCTTGCTGCTGGAACTGCTGCTCCTCGGGAATGGCCTCGCGGATGCGCGTTGTCAGCTGCATGGTGCGCATGTGGTTGGGCTGGCGATCAAACGGCCGGGACATCTCGACCCGGTCGCCGAAGTAGCCGTCACCGGTCCTGGCACGCTTGCCGGCGAAGTCTCCCTGGGAGTCGGGGAAGGGGTATCCGGCCTGGCCAGGCATGCGAGGCATGGGCTGGAAGTCCTGGCGGAGGGCGGTGCCCATGGACTGAGAGCGCTTGTGGCTCGAAGTGCCGCCGCTGGTCTTGCGCTTGAGGTGCGCCTTGGGCTTGTCCTCGGTGCCGTCGCTGCTGATGGACGGGAGAATCTCGATATCGGGGATCTGGCTGAGCTGGTTGCCGTGGATCTCCGTCTTGAGCTGCTGAACGATGGACATGATGGTGGGCGTGTCGTATCCGGCAGCGAACCTCTCCTGAAGCCAGTCGGGCACGGCAGTGCCGTTCATAACGGCATTGTCGACGTCCTCGTCCGAGTCGTCCTGCTGGAACGTCCTCTTCTTGTTCTCCTGCTTGACCTCGAGGCGCTTCTGCTCACGCTTGCGAGGCTGGAGAGACCAGCTGGTGACGACGCCCGAGTTGCCGGCGGCCTTGTTCTCGTCGCTCCAACTCTGAACACGCTCGATCTGCTGGATGACCAGGTCGATCTGGAGCTTGGCGTACTCGTGGCCGTTGCGGTAACGGCTGCGCTGGTAGTGCTTGCGGCAGTAGTGAACCCAGACGTGGTTGGGGATCATGCGAGTGCACAGCTTGTTGCGGCCAAAGATGTGGGAGATGGCCTTGCGGGGCTGCGAGCCCGTGTTGCACGACGCAATGTACATACACTTGATCTCCGGCTGAACGGCCGGGGCCGGGGCCGCGCCCGTGTTGGTTTGCTCGCCCATCGGGAAGCTTTGGGGGAACGGAGCGTTTTCAGAGACGGCGGGGAAGGGCTGGAAGTGCGAGGGGCCGGAGAAGGCCGAGAAGTCTGGGGCAGAGGCGGTGCGCTTGTGGGATCGCTGGAGAGGCTGATCTTGCAGGTTGAGGAGTCCGATGCTGGCGGGTGGGAGGTGTTGAGGGCTGAAGAGAGGAGGTTAGCTAATGTGCTTGGTTTTATAGCCCCAAAAAGAGGGCGCTGAACAATCGGTCGATCTCGAGATGATCAAGCGAAAAGATGCTGTGAATCAGGCTGGCAATGGTGATTCAGGGGTTGAGATGATCGCCTTGATTTTGCAGCGATGCCTTATTCCATAATCCCTGAATAGGAGGGATCTGATGGGGGAGGCAGCTCGAATGCGTGGTGATGTGACTGGGGGAGTGAGGTGGGAAGGTTGAAGGCACAACGCGTCGCTCAAAACAATTCAGTTGAAGACGAGCGCATTGTTCACTCGTTTTCAACGGCAGGAACGGAAGTGCACCAAATCACGGCCTTGCCAGTGAATCACTTCAGGTGATTTCACTGAGATGCACGTGACGAAACAACAACCAAACCAGGTAATGGAAAGAACGGACTTTCCAGCCGGAAACTTTCCCAGCACATTTAAATCGCACTGATGGGCTGAAGCAAAAATAGGGGACCAAACGCAACTAACCTCATAGCATCGGTAGGACTGGAGCGGGCGCTGCCGCCAGCACCCCTCGTAATGAGGATGGCGTCCGACGGGCTATGCGGCCTCGCGGGATCCCTGGGCCCATCCTCGCCGGTTGGCGAAGCGAGCATGGGCGCGGGAATGGCTGTCCTGGGAGACAGGGGAACGCCGTCTGCGTTGAGCTGCTGGTGCTCAGCCAGCTTGGTCTCAAACGACGGCATGTCGTTCAGCATGGCCGTGAAAGGCTGGTGGCCGCTGACCGTGGACATGGAGGATATCCGGGAGTGGCATCCGGACTGTAGGGAAGACGAGGCATATGACGACAAGCTGCTATAGCTGTCCGAGAACTTGTGCTTGGGCGAGCGCGGCGCGCCCATGGAGCCCTGAGCGCCATCGTCGCGTGAATACCTCGACCTGTGTCTAAAGTTAGCCCCTGAGTCCAAATCGAGCCATCCCGGCCGCCGTCCGTCGTCCGTTTGCCGCCCGCTCCGAGACACACGGCCCCACTTTGACGAGAGCAGAACGAGCCCGCCAGACTGGGAAAGGGGGAGAGACTTGCCTTCCGGGATGTGTGCTGGTGATAGGTGTCGCATTGTTGGAGGTCGACATGTCGAAGCAGGTGGAGCTCATCGAGCTGGCTCGCGAGTGCGAAGCCTCTGATGGCAGATCGTAGGAACTCCCAGAAGTCGAGCGGTCGAATGGGGAATCGCGCTGCAACATGGGGTTTGATGAATGCATGGGGAGCTTGGTGTTGTCGAGCGTAAGTGGCAGAGAGTAGCCGCCTGCGTCCCAAGGCATACGGCGGCGGGTCACGCGTTGTTCGCTCGCGCGTCTGGAGACGAAGCCCGTGTCGGGAGAAGGGGTCGAGAGAGATCCCGAGGTGGTCGTGGAGATTCCGGATTCCGAGTGGACAGATGTCGTCCGGAGAGGAGTGGGCTGCTGGTAGTGCTGGGTCTGGTAAAGGTGGTGCTGCTGCTGCTGTTGGGCTTTCAAGTTGAGCAGAGACGTCACGTCCATAGCTCAGTGGTGCGACGGCGAGTGCAAAATCCGCCGGGCTCTCTCGGGTTGCCGAGAAGATATACCCAGTCAAGGTGGCGAATCAGGTGTGATAGGAGGTTGAAGTTGCTGATGAGTCCGTGCTGTGATACCGGTAGACAAGAGCAGTCAAGGTGAGGTTGGTATTGCTTCTCCGTGATCAAGACGAGTTGCTAGGTTCCCAAGAGGTCATCCGGGGCAGTGTTGATGTGTGTGTGGCTGTCAAGCTTGCGTCCCAAGGGCGGATGAACAGTCAATGTAGGATGAGGCTTGCTTCCTGTGGGGGGAAAGGCTGCGCGGCGACGGCAAGGTGGGTGATGGAAGATGAGATGCTGTGGGCAGTGTGAAGTTCGGAAACCAGGGATCAGAAAAAGAAGAGCAGACGGGTCGACTGATTAAGATCTGTAGTCCGATCGTCCAGGTCGACGGTTTGGTAGCTCGCACAGACAGCCCGAAAAGCGGGTTGAAACAGTCGAAACGTCAATGAGCCCGCCAGCGGTGTTGCTCTTAGATGGGAAGTGAAGGGGCCCCCTCTTGCCTGGCTCGAGCGAGCGAGAGAGTGTGCGTGTGCGCGCGTGTGGTGTGTGCTATTTGCGGCAGTCGGATCCCCGACGGACCGAGGGGAGCAGAAACAGAGGAAACGGGCTCTGCCGTCCGCACACTCGAGCACTGCGGTCCTGAGCCAAGTCTCGATGTGGTGGGGTAGGAGGGCGTGGCTATGATGATGGCGATTGTTCGAAGAACGTGACCCTACCGCAAAAGACCGGGATACCCTTAGATGTCGGTTATTGTGCGGTAGTACATGAGCTCAGAGGGATAGGTCCCAGGGTCGAGTACTTCGAACGAGGTGCGCAGAGATGACGCCGTGCCTGGCCGAAGGGAGGGCACGTTGGCTGATGTTGAGGTTTTTCTCGCGGGGTCCTGGAGCTGCTTGCTGTTCAGAAGACTGGAGAGGAACAAAGATTAGGCGAGCAGCTGGAGGCAGCCGGGCCTGGACCGGAGAGAGAGAGAGAGAGGAAGGAAAGGACACGAATAAGGCTGTGCTGAAAACGCATGAAGAACAGGCCGAATCGAAGACGTTACTTGTTTGGAGTTGGGGAAGGGGAGGGTGTCGACAAGCCAGGGTTCAGGGACATGGAGACTGGGGGGAGGAAAGAAGAACACCCAAGTCCCAGGTAGCCTACGGTAAGGTAAGGTAGTGTAGTGTCTGGTGAGTGGTCAGGCGAAAAAGGGCTCGGTCCCCAAGTTCCACGGTCCGTTCTTCCCACCCACGACTAGTTGTTAGCAGACCGTCCGGGCAGGTGAGGACCGGAGCAAAAGCCAATGTCGCCAGCAACCGGCGGCGGGAGGAGGCTCACAACGGGAGCCAGCATCACCACCACCCACGGCCGAGCCACCCCCTCCCCCTACCTCCCACACCCCTTCCCATGGCTCTAGCCCAGAAGCTCGATCAAGGTTTCCACTTGCGGCATCGCGAGGGGGGGTCCCAGACTCTCCAGGACCTCCATGCCATGCGATGCAGGGGTGTCGTTGATGTTTAGCCTTCCCCACAGACCGAACTGTTTGGGCGTGGCCAGACAAGAAGAAAGCCCCCGAATGGCCCGGCTGCAAGGGGGGGTGGGAAGGGAAGGAGAGGAAAGGGAAAGGAAGGGGAAGAAAGGGGGGCGTGTGCCCTCGAGGCTGGACCTCGCACGCAGGGGTCCCATGAGATCTGACGACGAGGTGCGACGAGGAAAAAAGTGTGGTCCGTCCTGCGGCGGGCCTGGGCGAAGGGGGGCCGGGGGGGTTTGACGGCGCTCGAGGTACGTACCCTCTGGGGGGCACGCTTGTGATTGCCGGTCGTCAAAGGTGTGCGTCAGGTTGGGACCGTCGCAGATCATGGCGCCAGATAGTCGTCTGAACCACGATCTCCGCAGGGGGGAGATACCCGGGGCAAGACAGGGCAGGGCTTCGGTTTGCAAAGTGCTCCGACCTTCTTGGTGGTGCATGTGCTGGATGTACTGTATTGTACGGCGTGGCGGTGCGCCTGTTGGCCCCGGGGAATGAATGATGGATGTGCCTGCTGCGTACGTGCGTGCGACTCGTACAGAGAGCTGTTTGCAAGCCCTGCCTGCGCGCCGTTGGTCCCCATTCGCCTCGTCGACGACAGGACATGGCCGCCCTCTTCTTGCTTCTTGTGTCACTCTGCACAAGCCGGCGAGCGAGGGGCAGCCGTCAAGATGGGGAGGGTTGCATCAGCGTGCGTCTCCGGCACTCGGAACCCGGCACCGGGCGCTGTTGCAGGCCGGTTGCCCCTGTTTGGATGGTCCTGGGTTCGTGGACGTGCGGGAGGGAGCGAAAGAGCGTGCGCGAGCGCGCGGTAGATGAGCTGGTTGAAGGTCAGCCAAGTACAGTACAGTACTGCGGTGCCCAGTTCTGCGACTGGCCGAACTCGAGCCCAGCCGTGCATCTGATGGTGCAGTGCAGAGTGCAAACACACACACGCACCTCGCAGAGCTCAAACAAGGGCCTCCGCGCCTTCGGGAGCCTGAGTCGAGGTTGATCGTCGGTCGGGCCATGGTCAGATACCCGACGAAAAAAGAACCAAGCAACCCACTCGTCCTCACTAGCCCGGTCTTTTTGGTGCCACCCAAGTCAAGCCCATCGCGACGGCGTTGAACCGTCTGGGCAAGGCGACAAGTTCAGGTTCGGGCCAGGCGACAGACATCAGGCCGGCTGACAAGTGTCCATCCAGCGTTGCACAAACCAAATGCGCGATGGGACAAGACCGACGGGGCCTTGTCCATTCCGGGCCTGATGCGTTTTGCCCTGCACAACCATCCCACGTGTGCATGGTCGGAGAATGTTAGATCAACAACACTGCAGGACGGACGGGCAGACAGCGCAGTTGGTACGCAAGGTACGGTACGGCACCGACATCCCACCCGCCCGCCGAGCAAAGTTGGAACTTGTACCTGTACCACCAAGAGCGTGGGAGACTTTCTCCCCCCCCCCCCCCCCCCCCCCCCCCCCCACGGCTGTACGGCTGCGGGCAACTCATGTTCCCTGCAGGGACGATGAAACAGACTTGGGGTTCCCGTTGTATGCATGACAAGTAATATGACGCCCCCTCGTTCTCTGGAGAGGCAGCCGTGATGGATAAGGAGGAGCTGCTTCGGAGACGGGGGGGTTAGGCAGTCGGCGGCGCATCGATTGTTGGAATGCGGACTCGACCCAGAAGAGACGACCTCCCCGGTGGAGCCGTTGCATGTAGATTGACCGGCGGTGGGAGCCGACATGGTCCTCGCCAACCTTGTAGCAGCTCGATCATGCCGCTGTCGTCAGGGAAGCAAGCACGAGAGAGCGAGGAGTGCGCGACTGTCATCCCAACTACTTGTTTCTTCGCGCAAGGCAAACGAAATGCCACGGCCGGGGGTTCTCGGGTCGCGTTTGATGGGCAATTGTGGCCACGCCAGCAGCGACTGCGCAAATGGCGACCCAGGGCGTTCCCCTCCCTCCTCGATGACGGCCCGGTCGAAGCTGGAACAGCCGGTGGGATATGCAAAGCTCCTCATATGCAACCCTGCTTCCTTAAGTGAGGCGCTCATTCGTCGAGCGACTTGCCGGATATTGAATCGAATAGAATACCAGACTGGCAAGCACCATGCAGCTCTCGTCCAATGTTGGGCGCATTGAATAGACAAGCCCTGGCAATGGCCAGTACAGTACCGACGGCCCCAGGTGCAGGTACCGTGGGATCGGCCACGAACTAAGAGCTAGGATCGGAGCCGACAGGCCAAGTAGGGCCAAGTTGGGCCGGTCATGGGGCGTTGCGATTGGCTCCCGGGAGCTTCCGCTTCGAGTTTCATGGATGGATGCTGGGGTGATGACCAGGGTGAGGACGGGACGCGGGTGTGCGAACTGCCAACGCCGCTGGGCTGGCATGTTCGTGGGTGTTCGGCGCTGGCTGGGAACATTTGGAAGGTCGTGATTTGAGTTGGTCGAAGGGAGCTGTCGGCGGAGGTGGCCGAAGAAGGATGGCGGAAGCGAAGAGGCCTTTCCCACCCTGGCCCGGCGGGCCCAACGAGGACACATCCGGTGGTCTAGGGCCGACTGGAGAAGGTAAGTACAGTACTGTAGGACGGCAGAGGCGCAGGTGCATCGATCGAAAGGTGCCTGCAGCCAAATGGCCAGTCGAGGGCTCGAGGCCGAGCTGAAGCCCACCCATAGTGTGTGACTTTTACACGAGTCGTCTCATGGGAACGGGTTGTGGGCAGAATGACGACGGATGGCATCGTCGCCCGCTGGGGGTCAGAACACACGCCGCGGGCGCGGCCGGGAAGGATTTGGGTCAGGTACTGGGAGCCCTAGAGGATCCCGTCTCTTTGTTGCTGGCCGATGCGCTGCGATCTCTTTGTCGAGTCAATGCGGGAGAGGACAAAGGCAACAAGGACACAAGACCACGGGACGGGGAGGTCTCGGCTACTGTAGACCTAGGGGCAGTTGGCGACAAGAGTCGGCCGGTTGGAACGGGGTGGCGGACGCCTGAGCTGCCCTGGTGTTGTGTTCGAGCGGACGGACAGTGGCGCTGGCGCTTACGGCGCCAGGCGGACGAACCTGGCCCAGGTGAGGCACGCACCACGCCCACGCCCCCAAGGTGTGGCCCAGACTGCGACCTTGGCGAACGGCCCTTGGAGCCCTGAGGACTGGGGAGTCTCTTTGAGGCTCGAAGGGGGTCGCCCAAGATGCCGGAATGTTTCAGCTGAAGTCGGGAGGGTGGGTGACCGTCTCAACGACCTGACCTGGCGCTAAGGCTTGTGGAACATTTATGCGTTTGACCCGTCAAAGCTGTCAACGTCGTAGGGGTCTCCCCTGGAAACAGCGGGACCGAGGCGGTGCATCAGTCGAGTTGAGGGAAGTCGAGGGAGGGGAGGGGATTCGGGGGATGTCGACGAGGGGCATTCGAGCGGGTTGTCCAGTGCAGCAGGTGATGGTGGATGATCTTTGGTGGAGGAGGAGGTGGACAAGCATCGCGGACATCGCTGATCGGGGCTGTGTTCTGTGGGCAGCGGGGATGATCTCGTTCTAACCCCACTGTAGCCCGTCGTTCCTTCCTTCCTTCCATCCACCGACCGGTCAGCTGTCCGCGTCGGTGGTCGTCCGGAGGTCATCATGCCTGTCTGTCTGTACCTGCTTCTTCCTGCCTGCCGCCTGTTCTCACGTCACATTGGATGCAAGTGCTGCAGATGAAGGTACTCCCCCGCCAGCTACTGCAGCCTGCAGGTGCTGCCCAGGACTTCCTTCCTGCTGCCCAGGGCCTGCCAACTTGAAACACGCCCGCCTCCTCTCCAGTCGCTCCTTCCTGCAGAATGCCTGTAACAAGTACTCGCAGGGCCCCAGGCAGGGGTGGAGGCCCATTGGCCAATCGGCTCGCCCGCTTACCTCAGTCCGCCGGTCCTGTAAGCCAAACTTTCTTTTCTGTTGTGTGTGACAGCCATTCTTCACGTTACCCGTCGACGACGTACCTCGACTCAACAACATCAGCCGGTCCGCTGTTCGGGGTAGAGTCCGCTCGGGTCAAGCTCATTCATCCCACCAGCCCTTCCCATCGTCCGCTCGCTCGATAGAGATCGGTCGCCCTAATCGAGACGGACGGCCTGGCGCATCACGTCACGAGGGCTCCCCGGCTTGGCTCTGGATCTTGGACCTGACTTGGTGCGATGGGTGCTCGACCCAAGAAGCGGCTGGCCCGCCGAAGACCGGCACCGTACCACGACCACCACCACGCCTGATTTGGCATTGCCCGCTCTTCTCGAAAGAGCCAGCCTCGACCTACAATATCGCCATCCCAGTCGTTGATGGACCACGCCGTCGCATCCGTAGCGTTCTCCCGCTCAGTCGACGACAGCCCTGGAACTGGCATGGGGATGGCCCGGTCTGGGTCAGGGTACCCCCCAGACGTCGCCCCGAATATCGCCGAATTGCAGAAGAAAGCAACCACAAGCAAGCCTGCGCGGTTCCCCACCGGATGCCCAGGCGACGACTCCTCCCTGCGCCGTACCGGTTGGCACCGCCCGCTGCATTGCGGGAGGGATGCAACCTAGTTTCGGGCCACCATATGCGAGACGACATGGCTCACCAGGGCCTACCAAGCGAGCACAAGACCATCAAGACGAACTTCTGACAGAGCCCTGCCCTGCCCTGTCTTCTGCCCTGTCCGGCTGCCAGGCCCTTTCCTGTCTGCCCTGCGCGGTCTGCGCCAGTCCGACTGGCTCTCCGGATGAGCAACCCCTGCGCAGATCACTCCGCCTCATGCTCAGTTGTGGATGCGATGCCCCTCCCGTTATCAACAGAGGATCAATCGATCGTTCCGTCCGTTCAACCACCACTCCCGACCTCTTTACAGTGCTTGTACAGTGCATACGGCACCCGCGCCCTACGCCTCCTGCAGGTCGACGTCTCATCCCGTGTGCGTGCTTTGCTTGCATCTCCCCCGGTCTGTCATTACCCACGACACGACATGCTGTGCAAGTATTCCGCGCGTGTGGCCTGGGACTGGCAGAAACACCCACCAACCTTACCCGGTTCTCGCCTGTTGTTGCTCACCCGCCCCCCTGCACGACGACGCAACGTGGGCGACTCACCCGCCAGCCACACGACACGATACACCTGCAGGCAGCAAAGGTGCATGCCATGCCAACGACGTCTCCAAAGCACAACCGAAGCACACCCACCTGCAGGCCGAGTGTCTTACTGGCACGAGGCTTCCCGTCGTCTCAAGACTGAATCAGGGCCCTAGCGTTGCGCCAATGCCTCCTCCCACGATGGACGCCTGAGTGGCCAGCGGCCGCTTCCTGGGGGTGGAAGGTGCTCCGCGGCCCTCCTGGAATCAGACTTGTCAGGGCTGCCCGCCGCTGAGATGGGCAGACAACCGCCAGAGTCACAGCACAAGAGGGGCCGTGATTTCCTCAACCATGAAACATCCTGCTATGGTCGTTTTGTTTGCCCACTTGAAGGCCTGGGCGTCAAGTCAAAGCGTCGTCGCAATCTTCAACCAGTCCAGCCCGGTGGGCCTCTTCCCTATTTCCGCCCGGCCTTCGGACTGCTACGACCTCAGGCGAGCAGATCAAAAAACCGCCACAGCGAGCGTCGGCGGCCTGACCGATGCCCTGCTGAAGCCCCTTGGCCCCCTCCAGCCGCACCATGACGATGGGGCGGGCGGACGATCATGAGCGGACCCATCGTCCATCATCAAAATAATCTCCGCGATCTGACTTTGGCCCCAAAATGACCGCGCGCAACCCCAGCGCCGCCAATCTGCAAGATTGGAGGACATATTCTTCGACCTGCCTGCGGTGGACGCCCGCGATCAGACCTTCAGGCAAGCCAGCCGTCCGCCTCGTCCACCTTGTCTGTCGCCCGCTGCCGCTAGATGATTCGAAGAAGGTTGAGGATTCCATGTCGTGCCTAGCCTCAACATGCCATCCCGCAACGTCGGCCGTCACCCGACAAACTTCCTCAAGTCGCACCAGTCTGGTACCGGGTGGCGGTGGTGGAGTCTGGCCCCTGGTGCCCGCGACCCAACTGTCTTGGGGGTGAGCATGCGAGGCTCGTCTGAATCTTCTGCCCGTGGCACCGTCTGTGGCGGCGGGTGGGCGGGCGAGGCATGGCGAGGTGGTGTGGCATCTCGCACGTCGCCGGATCACCCGGGCAGATATCATGACTGCGGGAAGTCTGGAAGATCATCCAGCCCTAGGTGTTTGACCATGGCCGGGAGACGATCCGGCTGGAAGTCTTCTAGACGCCAAGGACCTTGGTGTGGCCAGAGCAGAAGTTCTCTGTTCCTGGACATCAGTGGTGTAGATCACCTCTTGCTGCAGAATCTTCTCATCGGCACCTCAGCAGCACATCGCAGGAATTGCTGCCGCTGGACTTTCGCCGTTTGGAATGCCCGGGACACGCCGGGCATCCTGTGCGTGTCGTTTGCAAAAGCAACACCATCTCATGCAATCACCCGTCGTCCGACGTTGGCAACACGGCGGTCCCCTCCTGTACAACCCAGCCTCGCGGCCACGTCACCCTGATGTCCGCCTCTGCCCACCCCCGGCAAGAGACACCATCAGACTTTGGGCCGGACGTTCGTGGATGTGTGCGCGCGAAGTTTATTCCCCTTGCCACACATGCACGCGTGCTGCATGCATGCATCCTTGCCATGTTTGCTTGCGAACGGAAAGGGGGTGTGGATGACGAGGCGAGGGACAGGCCGGCTGGCGGGGAGCACAGGATCGATAGGGGGTGCCTGCGAGTTCCCGGTTGAGATGTGGGCGGTGTCCCTCCACGTTGGATACCGGAGAATTTTTGGCGGCAGTCTGCCGCTGTTGGGATGAGGGGGGGGGGAATGTCCCTGGGGTGACACGCAGTGAGGAGGGGGTGGGAAACACCAGCCAATGCTACGCAAAGGGCCAGCAGACAGGAACCCGTGGTCTCCCCCGTCTCTTCCATGCAACGGGCAGACGAGCGTCCCGGCTTCAGCGCAAGAGCAGGCAGCCGGCCTGCGATGATGGGACGTCTTTCTGGGGTCCCTCCCTGCGGACCTGTCAGGCGACGACAGATCCGTCCGGTGAACCGTGCCTAGGCAGACTGCCATGACATCAAGGCAGCCTGTGTCTGCCCTACTCAACCTGCGACGACAGGCAGACAATTTGCCCAAGATCAGTCTGCAGACGTGGCAAATTAAGCGGAATCGGCGGCAGCATGACATCCCGTGATATTGAGACGGCAAAGAAACAGATGGCATCACTCTACGCCAGGCACCAGGCACAACACCGGACCAAGGCCTCGTGACAAGAAATCTCTATCAAATATTGAATTACTCTATGGTATACGTGCGATCTGCAACCTTTGGCTATCAATGCCAGACATTTGTTCAACCTGATATCTTTCACCTCTCCGATTAACGACCCCATCTCTATTTCCATCTCTCATGATGCAGTCGTTCCCGCTCTCGCCACGATGGCCTCGGCTAGGTGTGCCAGAGAAATCGCCTTTGTGATGTCGACAACGCTCAGCACCGCGCCAAACTCGGATCTGACCCAGTTGCGGAACTCAACCGTCGCAAGAGAGTCCAGGCCGTAGATGGACAGAGGCCTCTCGGGCTCCACGGCGTCGTGCAGCCGCAGCGTCTTGAACAGCCATGCGCTCGCCACGCTGATCATCAGGTCCACGACAGGGGAGTCCCTTGTGCCTGATCGGAGCAGCACCTTGAGCTCGGCGGCTTCGTCCGAGCCTTCGCGTCCCGCTGCCGACCCCGTAGACGCCCCGTCCTGCGAGGCGACGAGCCCGCGCATCCGCGGGTCGGCCGCAAGGGGCGAGCCTGGAGCGATGGGGAGCCTCAACCCCGTGACCATGCGATCGCGGCTGCGGGGGTTGAGGGGCGCGCCGGCGCGCTGCTGCATGATGGAGAACTGCACCATCTTGGCGAGGAGTGGCTCGTTGACGAGCAGCAGGTCGGGATCGGCGGCGAGTCGGTCTCGGATGTCGTCGTTTTCGTCAATGATGCCTGTGCCGTCGACTGCGCCGAGGTTGATCGTGTGGGCCGCGAGGCCGAGGCTGTGTCGATACAAGCTGAAGGAGTCCAGGAAGGAGTTTGCGGCTACGTAGTTGGCTTGGGCTTTGCCGCCTACCACGTTGGCGATGCTGGACATCATGGTGAAGAACTCGAGGTTCAGGCCGCGCTCGAGGGCTACCTTGTGCAGGTTCCATGTTCCGTCAACCTTGCACTTGTATGCACCGTGGAAATGGTCGATTGTCATGGATGTGACGGGCTTGTCCTGGCCAGGTGTCAGTGCTGCTACTGGTGCTGGGGCATGCAGGGAAAACGACTTACGTGAAGGACCATGGCACCTTGGATGATGCCGGCCACCGGGTAGCGGGTCTCGTTGAAAGCGCGGCGCACGTCGTCGATGTTGGTGATGTCGCACTTGATGATATCGACGTGGCTTCCCAGAGCTTCAATATGCCGCAAGGCCATCCTGGACTTTTTCTCGCCGTTGGACCCCGTGCGGGATATGACGGCAATGTTCTTGACGCCTCTCTTTGCCAGGTCCACGGCGATACTGCCGCAGAGGCCCTTGATGCCGCCGACGATGAGGTACGTAGCATCTTCTCTGTATATGTACTCCCTTGGTGAGGGAATGATCTGACAAATGTTAGTAATTGGCTCGGATTCATAGGGAATATGACTTGCCTTGACTTCCGACTCCTCGGGCGTGCCGTGGGACACGATGATTTTGCCCATATGCCCGCCCGAGGCCATGAAACGGATTGCCTCGCCAATGTTGTTCCAGGAGAAGCGATGCAGCGGCTGGGGGAGCTTGAGTTTTCCGTCTTGCAGGAGGGCAAAGAGCTCTTCGTAGAGCTTCCGCAGCTCAACACCACCCTGGATACCACGGTTACGGAATTGCGACAGATCAAACGCGCGGAACGAGGCGCCGCGGCCAAAGGGCTCCATGGCGAGACGGTTGTGCATGCCAATGTCCCTTCGGCCGAGCTCGATCAGGTTGCCGCCCTCGGCAACGAGGTTCCATGACGCCTCGAGGAGCTCACCCGCCACCGTGTTGAGGATGACGTCGATACCGCGGCCGGCGGTTAGGTGCCAGATCTCCTTTTCAAAGTCGTCGTCTCTCGAGGAGAAGATGTGTTCCTTGGGGATGGAGTGCATCTCGTGAAGGTATGTGCGTTTCTCCTCCGTGCCGGCGGTGGCGTAAATCTGGCAAGCTGTCAGTGGATTTGTCTCATCAAAAGCGGCAAAGCAAACACTTACCGTTGCACCAATGTATTCGCAGTACTGGATGGCAGCGTTGCCGACACCTCCTGTTGCAGTGTGGATGAGCACGGTTTGGCCCTTGCGCAGGCCGCCGAGACCGCCGAGGCCGTGGAGGGCAGTCAGATAGACGACGGACAAGCTCGCAGCGTCGTCAAAGGACATCCAGTCTGGGATGACTTGGACCGACTGCACCATCACCTGGACCCTGTTGGAGAATGCACCGGGCCAGATGAAGACGACGCGCTGGCCGGGCTTGAAATGCTCAACACCAGGGCCGACGCGTGTGATGAAGCCGGCTCCTTCGCCGCCGAGTGCTTTCTTGTCACCGGGGACGATGCCCATGGCGATGGCAACGTCTTTGAAATTGAGACCCGCGGCGTAGACCTCAATCTCGACGGCACCTCTCGGCGGAGGAGGCTCGTGGCGGGCGGTGACCTCTTGGAAACGAACCGAATCAAGGCTGCCACCCTCTTCGGAGACGAGACTGATGACGGCGTCACATTTCCGCGGGTCGGCTGTGTATGCCTCTCGGCCCCTGCTGCGGTCGAACTTTGCGTCGTTGATGCCCTCGTCTTCATGTAGGCGGGGGACGTGGAGCAGGCCTCCTTGCTCGGCCATCTCGCAGTCCATGCCGGGTCTATCGGCGACGAGCTCTTCGAGACAGGTGGAGATGCTCTGGACGGTGATATCGCCAGAGGAGGTTTCGACGTCAAGCGTCATGGTGCGCATGTGCGTCTCCTCGTTGCGCATGACGCGGAAGAAGCCCTGGGCCGCGCCGCGGTCGGGGAACTTGACGGACATTTGGCCGCCGGTCGTGACCCAGAAGATGCGACACTCTTTGGCGATGAGGTCTTGGAGCATGTCCCACTGATGGCCGGTGAGGGTGCTCATGACATTGTTGACGAGTTCGTCGACGATGAGGACGATGCTGCTGGGCTCGATGTGTGAAGTGGTGGCTTGTTCGTCGACACGCCAGCCGCGGTCGGTGAGTCCGTCGATGACGGCGAATACTTCTTCAAGGCCCTTTGGCAGGAAGCTCAGGCAGGTGATTGGCTTTCTGGCCCGGCTTGGCTTCAGCTCGGCGAGGGCGATGTTGCCAGTCTCAGAGGAGCAGAGGTGCTTGAGGCGGAAGGGGCCGGCGGCTTTCAGCATGGTGTCGAGGACGAAGTTCTGAGCAGAGAGGTCGTCGTCCAGCAAGAGGATCTTTCCGTGTTCGTGGAGGGTGTCTCGAATGTGCAGGATGGCCGATTGGACGGCCTTGTTCGACAAACCCGTCATCCTCAAGATGGCAAAGTCGATGTCTTTGGCTGGAATATTGACGTCGGACATGCTCAAGTCGGCAAGCTGGACATGGATGTTTTTGGCTTCCGAGTGTTGTTCCAACATGGAGGCAACGGCACGAGGTGCTTTGGAAACAAAGTGGTACTCGGCCTTTTCGCCACAGCCGTCTTGCAGCCATAGACAAGAGGTATCCTGAGGGTCGAGGGAGACTTCGAGTACCTTGAGCGCAGGGCTTTGGCGGTGAATCAGACCGAGAAGCTTCTGAACGACACCAGCATCAGACTTCTTCTCCAGAACACCCCTGAGTCCGGCTTCTGAAGACAAGAAGGGGTCAATCACCCAGCCCAGATGGGCGTAGACATGCTCAGTCGTCGGGTCTCCAACGGAAGAAAGCACATCGAAGCGAAGACCCTCGAGTTGCAAGACGGTGCTGTTGCGCTCGAGATCATAGATGCCGCCGGAAACGATGTTGTTCGGGGCATAATCTGTGCGTCCGCCGGTACCGACAAAGTTGGCCTCGCAAGACATGGTGCAAACGTCGCTATAGTTGGTTTCTGACGAAACGACGAGACTGTCGATACCGCCAGGTACAAGCACCAGACCATCGGCAATATTGCGTCCAATCTGTCGCATGGGGAAGCCCGAGAACTGGAGAAAACTGTCGACGACGACAGGGTGCAGCGGGTAGTACGACTGCTTCAGCACCTTTTGACTGCCATCGGGCTTGGAAACGGCTTCCTTCATGGAGATAAGGGCCCGAGCCTGACGAGATCCCCATACCCACTCGTGGTCGAGTAGGCGCTGGAAATTGGGACCGTAGTTGTACCCCGTCACCCCGAGGACGGCGTAGGCGTCTTTGCTCTTGGCTGTAAAGTCGGTGTTGACGAACTTTTCGGCCGGCGGCTTGGGTAGGGTGGTTCTCTCGTCGATGCGGACGAGGCCTTCACAATGCGTGGTCCATGTGTCGTCCGTGTCGAGCGTCAAGATCTTGAACTGGTACCACTCCCTCGGCGAGCCGCGCATGGGGGTAAGGGTCAACCGGAGGTGTGTCGCGGCGTCTTCGCTCAGGATAAGGCCTCGCACGACCTTTGTGTCCTTGAGGACGTAGAGGTACTTCTCAGGTGCTCCTTCTGGTCGAATGTCCCACACATTGACGGTGACAGCCTGGCGAACGCCCTCCATGGCCATGGCCCAGAAACAGGAGGCGGGGAAGATGATCTGGCCATTGACCTCGTGGTCGCGCAGCCACGGCTGTTCTGAGAGCACCAGTGTTCGCGAGAAGACGGGCGCTTCCCAGGGGACGCCGGGCATCTTGTTGCCGAGGAGGTCGTGCTGGAGGAAGCGGCGGAAGCGCCAGTCCCTGCTGGCGAGACATTCGTGCCAGTAGCGGTTGGAGCGGTCCCAGCTGTAGTTGGGTAGATCGACGACGAAAGAAGGGGCGTCGTAGCCGTTGGCGCGGCAGAGGTCGACCTTGACGCCTGCGACCCAGAGGGTGCCGGCGGCGTTGAGGAGGGCCTCGAGCGTCTCGGGGCCTCGCTTGGCGGCGGAGACGTACCGAGGGGGCTGCTTCTTGGACTGGGGGAGGGCGGCGATGATTTGGGCGACGGGCCCGGCGAGGGCATTGGAGGGTCCAATCTCGACGAGAACGTCGGGGCTGCCTGGCTTGGAGAGCATGGCCGTGAGTGCCTGGGTGAAACGGACGGGGTTGGCCATGTTGTCTCGCCAGTAGGCGTGCTCGAGGATCGTATTCTCGTCGACCTGGTCACCGGTGACGGAAGAGAACATGGCAGCCCTGTTGATTGGCTTTGTAGGCTTCTTGACGTTCTTGGTGAGCATGGCTTCGTAGATGGCAGCAGACTCGGCCATGTGCGGGCAGTGGTAGGCCACATCGACCTTGAGAGCCCTGGCAAAGTGGTCATCGGACTGGAGGCGGTCCTGGACGACAGCAAGAGCGTTCGTGGAACCGGAAAGGGTCAAGCTGCGGGGACTGTTGTGGCAGGCGACGAAGACGTCGGGGGTCAGGTAAGGGGCGATGTCTTCCTCGGAGAGACCGACTGCGAGCATGCCAAGTGGCTGGTCGGGGGATGTGTTGACGGCTTGGCCACGGAGGTAGGCGATTTGGATAGCCTCCTCGGGTGCAAGACGACCGGCGGCCACGGCGGCGGCAATCTCGCCGGAGGAGTGGCCCACCACGGCGTGGGGAGCGACGTCCCAGTCCTCGAGAACGGCGAGCATGGCGAGCTGTAGGGCTGTGACGAGGGGCTGCGAGAGCTGAGGGCGCTGGATGTCAGCGGCATCGCGCTTTTGCGTCAGCTCTTCCATCAGAGACCATTGAGGAGGGTTGGCGAGAGTCTGCAGGGCAGCGTCGAGGGTCCGAACGGCATCCGCTGCGACGGGGAACGTCCTGATGAGGTCCCTTCCCATGCGCTCCCACTGGGCTCCCTGGCCGGTGAAGACAAAGGCCACACGGGGCGCGGACGTGGCCTTCTTCCCGGTCGTCTCGAGCTCAGGGTGAAAGTCCGAGGTACGTGTAACAGCAAAACTGCTGTGAAAGTGCCTGGTGCGCCTCTCAGAAAGCGTGTAGGCAACATCCTGCAGGTTCAAGTGGACGCTGGGCTTGATGAGGTGCGAAGAGAGCGCAGCAGCGTTACGCTTGAGAGCCTCGCTGTTGTTGCCCGAGAAGACAAGGATGTACGGGCGACGTGTGGCAACATCGTCCTCCTCCTCGTTGTGAACGGCACCGGCTGCGTAGCTGGAGACGAAACCCCGGGGTTTGCTGCCGAGAAAGTACTCGGCGCTCTCCAGGACAACATGGGCGTTGGAACCGCCGAAACCGAACGAGTTGACGCTCGCTCGACGGGGGGTGTTCTCTGGCCAGCGGAGACGAGTCCTGGAGACACGGACGCCGGCGCCTTCAAAATCGATGCGGGGGTTGGGCTCGAGAAAGGTAGGCGTTCCGGGGATGATGCCATTTTCGAGACACTGGACCGTCTTGATGAAGCCTGAAAGACCGGCGGCGGCTTCAGAGTGCCCAATGTTACTCTTGATAGAGCTGATGATAAGCTCTTGGCCGGGTGGACGTGTGGGACCAAAGACGGCACCAATACCCTCAACTTCGATAGGGTCGCCGGCGAGGGTTCCTGTGCCGTGACACTCGAGGTAGCCAGTTCCATTGAAGGAAGTGATGCCCGCGTTGCGGTATGCATCGCGGATGGCGCGGGTGTGGGCCTCGGAGCTGGGGTAGGTGAGGCTCGGGGTGCGGCCGTCCGAGTTGGAGGCTGTGCCGCGGATGATTGCGCGGATGGGATCGTTGTCGCGGAGGGCGTCATCGAGGCGCTTGAGGTAGACGACGTTGAAGCCTTCAGCGCGGACGTAGCCGTCGGCTTTGGCGTCAAAGGTGTGGCAGCGGCCGGTGGAGGACCAGGCACCGCTCATGGCGCCGCGGTCCATGATGCAGCCGGGGTCGGTGTAGAGGGTGCTGCCGGCGACGAGCATGCCGTTGGCTTGGTGGGAGCTGAGGAAGCGGCAGGCAATGTCCATTGCGATGAGGGTTGAGGAGCAGGCTGTGTCCAAGGTGATGCTGGGGGAAGTCAGAGAGGGGGTCAGAGAGGTGAGTGGGAGGGTACTAACCTGGGGCCTGTGATGTCTAGAAAGTGAGAGATGCGGTTACTGAGAATGCAACGGCTGAAGCCAGTGGCCTGGTTGGGGAGTTGATCATCCAAGTCTCTGATGCTGGCCACCTCGTAGTCTATCAGGCCAGTCAGTGAATTACCCCTGAACGAGAAAAAGGGGACAACATACCGCAAGAGTTGCACCCAACAAGACACCCAACCTTGCCTCCCCCAAGCACATCGAGCGGCACGCCAGCATTCTCAAGACACTCATAAACAACCTCCATCAAAATCCTCTGCTGAGGATCCATGCTCGTAGCGTCAGCCGGTCGAATATTGAAAAACGGCGCATCGAAAGCCGCAGGATCCAAGTCCTCGATGAACATGCCGCCAGGACAATGCATCGTCCCCGGTTTGCCGGAGCCGTCATAGTGTCCATCAAGACGGAAGCGTGACTTGGGGGGTGTAATATCGGCAACGAGGCCTTTGAAGAGAAAGTCCCAGAGCTTCTGAGGGTCGGTGCACCCGCCGGGCAGACGACAGGACATGCCCACCACGGCGACGGGTTGCTGCAGCCATGGCTGAGCGTCGGCGCCGTTGGGGGCCCGGGACGTCTCGCCCATTGGGAAGGTGATGGTTTGTTGTTGTGTAAGCTTTCAGGAAGGCTGTTGAACGTACGAGATTTGGTTGCTTCTGGGGAGGATGGTATGTCCAGGGGAGAGAAAGGTATTTAGTACCATCTCTTCTCCATGTCTTCTGAACCATTATCATATCTGTTGCTCTAGAATTTGTCCATGATAAGATACGAGATGAACAACGTCCTCGACTGAGGGGTTACAAGCCATAAGCTTATCAGCCAAGGTCGCACAGCGGTTGACTGGACGCCTCACGCCACTCACCGGTAATCTGGCCGGGCGTACTCAGAAACGAGACGCCCTTGCTCGGGTGGCAGAGTGGTGAGACAAGTGGTTGGAGATAACATCCATCGTGGCGTTTTTCTCGTAAACATATCTATCAAGGTATCTTCTCGAAGCCCTAGCACAACCACCTGATATTTCCCACCTCCAACATCTAGTCAATGACTCCATGACATTCTCCATCACCAATCCTCCCGCCATGGCCGACCCCCAGCGCGTCCAGTTCCGTACTCTCGACGGCCTGGCCCTACACGCCTGGCTCTTCGAAGCCTCATCCCCCTCCTCGGCCTCCCCCTCCCGCGCCCCCGCCGTCATCATGAGCCCCGGGATGAACATGCCCGCGACAGACCTCTACTACGACATTGCCAAAGCCTTCCAAGCCTCGGGCACCACCGTCCTCGTGTACGACTGCCGCGGCACAGGCGACAGCGACGGCCCCCGTAACGCGTCCGGACCCGCCCAGCTCACCCGCGACTACCACGACGCAGTCACCTACGCCCGCTCCCTCCCGCGCGTCGACGCCAAACGCGTCGCTCTCTGGGGATACTCCCTCTCCGGAGCCTGCGCCCTCGCCGCCGCCGCTGTTGACAGACGCGTCCGCGCCGTCATCGCAGTCAGTCCAGGCGTCCCCGTGTCGGCAGCAGAGGCACCCTCCATGATCACCCGCGCCCTTCGCGACCGCGAGTCCCAAGCTAGAGGAAACGCCCCCTGCCACTATTCCTTCATCGGTCCTCCTGGTGGTGGCGCTCTATACGACTTTGCCTCGTTTGCGGGTCACGAGCACCTCGATGTCGATACGGCCATCAACAGTCTCGAGAGGATCCCGAATTGGTCAAATGATGTGCCTCTTTCGGCTATTTACGACATGGCTATTTGGGCGCTTTCCCCGCCGTCGCTGCAGATGCTGGCTTCGCGGCCGTCCATGATGGTTGTTGCGCAGAATGAGGAGCTGGATGTTATTCGTCAGTCGCAAAAGGCGATCGCGCCGATGGTTTCTCGGGTGTGTGAGATTGAGGGCAAGGGGCATATGAATGTTCTTCTTAACAATGATGAGAAGTTTACGCGGACGATGAAGTTGCAGACGGACTTTTTGAGGGAGCACCTGAGCGAGGAGGTGTGAGGGAGGACTGAAGAGAACGGGACGGGCAGGGCCGGGACATGTCCGACGACGGCCCCACATCGGTCCGGGCGGGGACGAAGGGCCGCCGAAGATCGGGTCGCCCAAGAGCCGAGTATGGTGGATTGTCTAAAAAGTAGTCGTCCAGCCACCCCTAGAGAATCAAAATCCGAATGTCGTTCATGAGACACAGTCGAATGCAGCATTCGAGGCAGGCATCTTGTCGAATCACCATCCTCAAGCCAGGGCCGCAATGACATGCAGCGGCTAGGAAACGTAGATCATAAGATCCAGACACTGCCACGATTCCAACGGCGCCATGGGGTACATCCGTACTGGCCATGTCAATGTAGTCCACGAAGGTGGCGAGGTCTGCAGCGTCCTCGAGAACCGGAGCAGGGGAGGAGCCAACCGTGTGTCCGCAGCTGACGGCCATGACGGCAGAATCCATTGACTTTATGGCGTCTGATGCCAAGGCTGCGAGGACGGAGCCGCCACTCTCTGACCCCATGCGTAGCATGGCAACAATTTGATCAATGCCGGAGAACGTGACGGACCACTGCACCGAAAAGCCGAGGTACTGGTTGTGTCGAGGGCTGCTACCAGAAAGCTTTGGCTTCGATCCGCTCCGCCAAGGCTGAGGGTTGCCCCAGGAGGGGAGGTCTGGTTCTTCCAAGTGGCTATAGGCCTCATTCTTGTACCTGATCTCTCCAGGCAGCAGGGAAAGGCGCAGGTATCCTGTTGCCCGAAGAGTGAGCGACCCGTATGATTCGATGTACATGACCTGGCCCTTGCCAGAACTCAAAATGTGATGGGCTTCGTAGCGTATTCCCTGGCCAAGTAGGGCCGTCGTCCATTCCAGGAGAGCACCGGCTCCCAGAGGCTCGAATTTTAGGGCTATATATGGACCGCCTGCGAGGATGATGTTGCATTGTTCCAATAGCCAGGTGGTTCGTGGGCCGTATCTGGACGCCACGCAGCAATGAGCGGTATCAGGGCTCTCCAACATAGAGATGGCGACAATGTCCAAGGCTAGGCGAGACAGACCATCGATGAACTCTTCTTCCTTGGCAACGACGCTGGACCAAAACGACTGGGGCCCTCCGAGCGATGCGAGCATCTCCATGACCCCAGCATTTCGCTGCTCGTCGAGAGTTTTCCATTTGGGCGAGGCCCTCTGAAGAAGAACATTGTAAGCCTCGTCAAATCCTCTGTGGTCGCGAAAAGGATTGCACCGCTGTGCTGTCATCTCCGGGGGCACCTTCTCCGGATCAAGTGCGTCGGCCTGGAAGAGGCTTGCTACCATTGGAATGACATAGGCCATGCACTCGTCCAAGTCGGACAGGTGGTGTTCGATCTGGAGCTGGTACAGCCTCCAGGCCCCGTACTCTTGCACCGAGATCATGCCCTTCCAGCTAGCGGCGTGCAAGCCCGGAGATTTCGGCACAACCAAGCGGTTGAGGCGTGTGCCCAGGCCATCATGGATGGCGATCTCAATGTCTGGACCCAGGCGGGAGGGACCGCATGCGATTATAGTGATTCTGGACTGCGGGTCGTCAGGGAGGATGTTGGTTCCCTCTCCATCTCGCTCTCCCCAGATAACCCTCGGCGTGGAGCCGAGGCACCATCTGGAAAACGCAACGATCCAAACAAGACAATTTCTGATTTTGATTGTCGCGCCGACTATGGTTGACTCCCCGATCCGTGCGACCTGCCTGAAGACGTCGACCAGCTGCTCGAGCATATCGGGCGTTGGGGTGCCCTCGAGATGCGGTGAGATCAGGGCATCTAACGCGAAGAATCAGTTCATACATCTTCGATATTGACATTGGCCTGTCTGATGAATCGAATCAAACGGATTGCCATGGTGATCAGCGGAACGGACCATAGTCATCTGGATTGAAGTCCTCCTTGAAAGGCGGGAGATCGTGGATGATGGGGTTGAGCATCCTATGCCACCCTAGTAGAGATGAAGCGAAGTCGCCTCTGTGGCACCGCCCCTTGAGTGCATCCATCAAGGCATGTAACTGCCTTACCGTCGGGAGAAGAGTCAGGTCTGTCTTGTTTTTCCTCAACATCAAGTCGAGCGCGAAAACAGAATTCTCCGAATGCCCAAGGGTGACCAGAGCAGCAGCCAGGCCCAGAAAACGCACTCCAGCCGCGCTGTGGCCAAAGTAGCTTGCGCTATCGTCTTTGAAGAAGCCGACCTGGACCTTGAGGAACTGGAGGACCGCCGGCGGTGGTGATGGCAAAATGATCTTCTCGACCTTTATGATCGTTTCGGGAGACATTGCAAGAGTAGAGCCGAAACTCTCGCAAGCTAAGAGTACAATCGGCTGCACGTTATCGCTCGTCGAGGCGGCGAGCAACCCCCGACCGATGCTGAGAACATGGGTGGATGTCGCGTCGAGGCTCCATTGCGCTGCGACGGCTGACATTGCGTTGCTGAGGTATCAAATGAGGAGATGATGTAGAAGGTTGGAGGGAGAGCCAGGAGAGGAGGGAGAGGGGGATGTCGATAACCGCCGCGAAATCTGCCGTACTCGGGCATCTGCCTTATCATCCACCAGGTCGACCCTCCATCTTGGATGATGCAGGATTCTAGAGGTCGGCGCGCCCCCGCCAACAGCCTGCATCAGGCTGTGCTCTGGCTGTGCATGGTAGTCTGCCTGTCAGTTCAGATGGCGAGATAGCGGTCCGAAAGAGAGTACAGATGAAGTTTCGCCAGCCGGTTGGCCATGATTTGATGAGCTGCGACCGGGCGAAGAGGAAGATTTTGGAAGACGTTGGTGATGGAAGGAAGGTGCTTCGGGTGTGCTCAGGTCACAGTGGTTAGGTTGACGGCAGGTCGGGTCTGACCAACTGGCGTACTGGATGACTCAGCAGGATCCGCTCTTTCCAAGGCGCGACGCTCGACACGCTGGAGGCATCGCAGCGAGGTTGTCGATACAACCACTCCAGGTCACATGCGATACCACGAAATCCAGGAATGGCGTACAAAGCTACTGAGTTGTTTCTACGCCGGAGATACGTGAGGTTCTGCGATCGACCTGTATCCAACCTTGCCATGCATGGTCTTACGGCAGCCGGGCGAGATCAGGCTCCCGCACCCTGGATGCGCTCTCCCCCAGCTGAAGCGCCTGCACCTCCTTGGCACCCTCCGTTGCGTCGACGGCCTTGATTGGGCCGTGTTGACACCGAGATGCATACTCGTGCAAACCCCGGTCCCTGTCCAGCGCCGTTGGTTTCGTCTCCCTCGGCCTCGGCGGCAAGATTGCGGTCAAGGGC
The DNA here is from genome assembly GCA_014635975.1 of Plectosphaerella sp. P0831. NCBI lineage: Eukaryota > Fungi > Ascomycota > Sordariomycetes > Glomerellales > Plectosphaerellaceae > Plectosphaerella > Plectosphaerella sp. P0831. Next base: position 29,435 of record JACAFV010000095.1, read on the forward strand.
TTGAAGATTTACCGCGATCCCGACGGAAAATTCGAGGACGTTTTCGATGGCAGCACCCTGAAGAACCTCACTCACTGCTAGCCTGCGTGGAAATCTCAAGTCGCTCACACCAGACACACAAGAATGCGGGATGGTAATGGGTCTCTTGGCGGCAGACTGCACCAAAGTCGCGGATCGCCTCCTCGGGCACCTTGAGCGGGTTGACAACCTAAAACGCAGCGGCAAGAAAAGAGACGCGCTCAAGGCGGTGGAGGCGAGACTCGAGCAGTTCAGGAGCGAATTCACTATGCAGCTACTTCTATCCACCCGGTCAGTCAGGACTCCTTTCTACCAGACAGTGAAAAGTGTGCAGCTCCCTGACCTTGGGCGCAGGTCTTATGTGGGCGCAGTCCAATATACCCAAGCGACAGGAAGACTCGTTCATGATTCATCAAACCCAGAGTGAGACAGCCGGGGTGAGCACCAAGCTGCAAACTCTACACCAAACCATCACAGATCCGCGGACCCCAACACCAGGGTTACTCATCTTGCAAGAAGTCTCCTCCACAACACCCGAGTCCCACGAGCTGCTGCTCAGGCTCCGCCCGTATTACTGCGATGCCATTGCTGCCAAAGAGGATGACTTGGGCAGAATTTACCGACTTGGCGACACGCCCTCTTCGGGCTCCCTCGATGGCGGCAATAAGTTCGTATTAGCCAAACTCCAAGACCGGGTTCTGCGGGCATTAAACAGCGACGTCATGAATGTCAGAAAGACCCAGATCTCAATCGCACACACCAAGACCTTTCAGTGGATCTTCATGCCGCCGTCAGCGAACAACAGCCCGCGGTCCAACTTTTCCGAATGGCTGAGGGATGCCGATGGCCCCCTCTACTGGGTGACTGGCAAACCTGGCTCTGGCAAGTCGACTCTTATGAAGTTTATCCTGACTTACAAGGGAGATTCCCAGTGGCAATACAATACTGAATTCGAAGCCATGCTCCCGAGAGCACAAGGAGAGCCATCGTGGACCACGGTGAGTTACTTCGCCTGGTATGCCGGCCAGAAGCTGCAGAAATCAATCGAAGGCCTCTGTCGCAGTCTCATCTATCAGCTGGTCGAGAGCCACCCCAACATTCTCCCAACGCTTCTCCCTTCTTGCTGGGAGGCTCTGTGGCTTGTCGATGCTCTGGGTCCGCAGCAGACGAAGGTGGTGCAGAGCCTCGGCAATCGCAAATCCCTCCTGGACATGGTGCGCGAGGTCACCAAGACGCACAGGATCTTCTTCCTGATTGACGGCCTAGACGAGATTGATAAAGACACGGAAAAAACTGCGAAGCTGATCCTTGACCTGTCAAAACTGCCCAATGTCAAGGTGTGCACGTCCAGCCGTCCGTGGGCTGACTTCGAGGATGTTTTTGGCGCAGAGCCAAACCTCGCCGTGCAGGATTTGACCCTGAGCGACATCAAGTTATTCGTCAACGACAAGCTTTGCCAAAGTAAAGGGTTTATGAGACTACAAGAGCAATATCCGGAGTATGCTTCCGCTCTCATCGACGAGGTGGCGGAAAAATCGGCCGGCGTCTTCCTCTGGGTTGCGCTCGTGGCGAAATCGCTCCAAAGACAAACAACTCAAACGCGCTAGGCAATTCTTTGGCCTTCTCGCCCTCCACCAGAAGCATTACCCCGAACATGATTTGACGGCACTGGCCCTGTCTTTCACCGATGAAGAATGTCCCAAATTTGCTATAGACATGGCTCTTCAACATCTCAGCGATAACGAAGTTGCCTGGCGGGTCGGCACCATGGTACGACGCGTCGAGAAGGCGTCAGGAGGCCTTCTGGAGGTCGTCAAGAGATCATATCTGAGGAAGTCCAGGGTGGACTACCTGCACCGCACCGTTGTCGAATATCTAAGGTCGGGCACGACAAGTCAAGCACTTTCATTGACCAACGAGCCATCCAAATCTGTCGAGCTGAACATGCAGCTGCTCTCGGCATACCTGTGCCTTCTCAAGGATCTGCAGGAAGAGGAAGCATCTCTCATGAAGGATCAAATCGATGGATTCAAGGTTCTTCTTTTCCGAGCCCTGCTCTTCGCGAGCCAGGTCGACAACACACTGGCCGACGAAGACGAACGCCATGCGCAAATTGTCGAGATGCTTCATCAAGCAGATCTTGTGGGGCAAAAGCTCGCCAGATTTGCGGCCACGATTCCCTCATCACTTCGTTCGGCGGAGTATAGAGCTGTCCAGATCACTTTCGAGTCAGGTCATTGGGCGATGAACCACGGAAACTTACACATCGAAAGCATGGTTCTAACCGACAGCACGAACTACGAAGCTGGCGGAAGGACCTTCCTGTCCATGGTGGTAGGATTTGGAATACGCAGTTACGTCAGAAAACACCAAACGTCACTCGTCCAGCGCCTAGATGAAGGCCAAGACCAGTACGGCCTGGTCAAACATTCCATATGGCCACTTTTGGCCGATGCCCTCGAAATTGTTCCTGTCAACTCCAAGATGATCCACCAGCTGCTGCAGATAGGTGCAGACCCCGGCCACTTGTTCTATCTGCCGGTCATCAAAGAGAAGACAACGCCGTTGCGAATGGCCATTTTCAGAGCCAAAGAACAAGTCGCGGGAAGGCGAAAGTCATTTCGCACGAATGAGGAGATGCGGGAGGTCCTGATGGAAATGGTGGCTGTTTCTCAACGGAAGAATCTGCCGAAGAAGGAAGAGGCCCAGTTGGTCAGCATTGTGCAAGGTATAATCAACCTTAATCGGGCTGGCCGTTGGTCTTGAATTAAGAAGTTGACACATCCCTTGCATGGTGCTTTGATCAAATGATGCGTTGAAACAAGCATTCCGAGTGACATCCTGGATTGACAGATTCGGGCCGCTTGCGAATAGGATCGGGTTTCACGTTCTGGCATTTTACTTTTCGGTCTACTTGCGGAATATGTGTCCGCCAAACCCAAGCTGCCGCATGCTTCCTCTCAATTCACCGCTCATTTCTTCTTGCCCTGGCCGGCAACGACGGTCATCTCCTTGGGGAGGTCCTTGATGTAGGGCAGGAACTCGGGCTGGCCGGGAATGTACTTCCTCAGCACCTCGGGGACGACAAGACCTTCCTCAGTCTGGTAGTTCTCGAAGATGCAGCACAGGGTGCGCTCGGTAGCAGTGAGGGTCTATCAGAGTCAGCATGTCATCAATTGAAGTTGAGGAGAGATGGAATTTACGGCGTTCAGGGCGTGGACGTATTCCTTGCGGCCGCCGCCGGGGGCCTGTCGAGGGGTCAGTGGTGAAACAGGACATGGTGCCGGGACGACATACCTCCTTGGCCTTCTTGACGCCGTGGCGGATCTCGAGCTCACGGGTCTGGTAGTCGGTGCCTATGGGTGTCAGCGGGGGATTTGACAAGGGAATGGGGGTGCTTACAGTTGGAGCATGAGACGAGCTCCTTGTACTCCTGCTGGAAGGGGAACCAGGCCTCAAGGTCCTGCTTCTTGGCAGCAGAGTCGTTGCTAATCATCATGAGCTGGGTTGGGCGAGGGGGTGTTCAGAGAAACTTACAATGCGCCGGAAACAATGTCGACGACGCTAGACACGAGATGTTAGGTTTGTTCACTTTGCCATGATCACGGGGACTTACCGGTAGGGCAGGCCCAGAGACTTGTCTGTCCACGTGTTAGCGTAGCTGGAGAAATGAAGATGGACATGCACATACAGAACTCCTCGCTGTTGGCGATCATCTTGTCGAACTGCTCGAAGGACTCCTCGGGCTTGCAGAGAACGAACTGCTCGACCTTCTCGAACCTGTCACTGCGTCAGCGATGTTGTGGACTTGATTCCGGTTGCAAAACTCACTGGTGGATGCGGAAAATACCCCTATAGAACGTCAGCATGCGATTACCTCCGGGTATTGCTCAAATGTTCTCACCAGGCCTCCTTGCCGTGCTCTGAAGAATGTCAGCAATGGTCCGCCTCATGATTCCAAAGTGCACTCACTGCCAGCCTCCTTCCTGAAGTTGGTCGAGTATCCCGCGTATCTGATGGGGAGGTCGCCGGGCTGGAGCCACTCCTCCGAGTGTAGACCGGAGAGGGGCTGCTCGCTCTATACGAGTGTCAGAGATATTCATCATCCAGAGGCACGGGGCTACCCACGGTGGCAATCAGGTACTTGTCCTCGCCGTCGCCGGTGACCTTGTACAGCTCCTCGTCAAAGTCGGAGAGCTGGGCCGTCTTGGCCATCTGGGAGCGGTTCTGCGGGCATTTGTTAAAGAAGATTTCCACAGAAGATCAAAGACAAGGCTAACCATCAGGAAAGGCGGCTGGTTGGGCGAGTAGCCCTTGTTGAAGAGGAACTCAAGACCGTAGTTGATCAGAGCCTGGTTGAGGAAAACACCGTATCCCGTGAGGCAGTATCCGCGGTGTCCGACGAGCTTCAGAGCCCTCTCACCATCATAGGCGCCCAGCCGGTGGGTAACCTGGTGGTGGCTGAGGGTAGTCTCCGTCTTCTCCTTGAGGCCCGTCTCGGGCTTCCACTCGCGGACGATGACGTTGTTGTCCTCATTGTCCGAGACGGGCACCGAGTCGTGGACGTAATTGCCGACCGACTTGATCTTGGCGTTGAGGAGGACATCCTTCTCGGCGGCCGAGTCCTCGAGCTCCTTTTTCCGCTTGGTGAGCTCGTCCTTCTGCTTGAGCAGGTCGTCGGCGTTCTCCTTTGCCTTCTTCTTGGCGCCAATCAGCTTCTGCGTCGCGTTGATCTCGCTGCCGACCTGCGTCGCGGAGTATGCCGTCTTGCGGTGGTCTTCCCAGAGCGCGATGACCTCGTCGACGAGCTCGACCGAGGCGAAGCGCCGGCGCTGCGACTCGCGGATCTTCTCCGGGTCGCCGCCGCGCTCCTTGATGAAGTCCTGGCGGTCGAGCATGTTGGGCTTGTTCGGGTGCGGGGGAGGTGGTTTTCGGTAGGTAGGGAGGGAATTGAGGATTTTCGAATGTCGTCGGACGATTCGGCTCGGTGTTTATCGTGGAGGAGGCGCAATCGGAAGGGCCAGCGGTGATGTTGGTGGTGGTGTTTTCGGTCGGTGGCGGGGTGACTCAAGGTAAATTCGTGGTGGGGTCACACCGGCGGACGTGGCATGGCGGGGGAGGGGTCGCGACGGGTGAAGTTTCGACAGGCCACCACCAAAAAGGTACGTACCGCGAGACACACGAGAACATCACAACCCTCGCCGACAAGACTCATCGCATCAATTGCCAAGTCCCTGTTCATGAGAAAAATCGTATTCGCAAGCCAAGCAGATCCCAGTCCTAGAACCCGGTCCAATACCCCTTTCCGTGTCGGATCGCCGCCGAAATTCCCTGAGCGATTATAGTACAATGTCCTCCCTCATCAACACGTGCCGCTGACGCCCTCGCCTACGCCTTGTCCTCAATCTTGGCCTTCTTCGACGCGTCCTCATCGGCCGGCTCCTCTGCCTTACGCTTGGTGCCGTTGGAGTCGGCTCCGTTGGCCGGGGCCTCGGACGTCGCGGGCTCGTCCTTCTTCTTCTTCCTGACCAGGCCCGACAGGTCCGTGGCAGTCTTCTTGGCCTCCTCGATACGCGCCTCGGTCTGCGCAGCCGACTCGCCCAGCACGGACCCGAGGACGCCCTGCATTGCGCCGCCGGTAGCGGCCTCGAGCGTGGCTTGCAGGTCAACGGGGGGCTTCTTCATCTCCTTAAGCTGCGGGACTGTCAGTACTGCACAGAAGACCCAGGCCCAAGAAAACCTACACGCTGCTCCATATCCTCGATGATGTCCCGGACATCGCTGATGGACGCCTTGGTCGCCACATTTTCCTCCGGGCTGGCCATCTCGGCGAGCTCGACCTCCTTTGCCTGCAGCTTGAGCCTCGTGCTGGCAATGGCGGCCTCAAGCTCGGAGATGGCCTCGTTCCTCAGGTTCTCGTCGAACGGCGCCTGCTCGCCGCCCGCGGCGCCCTGCTCCTCCTTTGTTGTTGTAACAGACGCAAACTCGAGGGCGAGGGAGAGCTTGAAGTGCGCCTCGGCGAGAATCTCGGACTCTTGGGGGTACAGCTCCTTCTTGAACTTGAGCGAGGCTCGCGAGTCAAGTGCGGCGGCAGGGAAGCTGTTGTCGCGTCAGCATACCTGCATGGCTCAATCAGTGTCGGGAAGGAGGTCGGACTTCTCGTTCTCCAGGTGGATCTCGGCGAGGAGATCGTGTGTGTCGGCGAGGCGCTCCTTGACGTGGCGGATCATCGCATTGTCGCCCGACGAAACCTCCTTGCCCTTGTCGGATGATTCTTCATCGGCCGTGTTCAGCTGCTTGAGGTGCTTCTCGTACGACACGCGGGCAATCTCGAGGATGTCGTGGGCGACCTGGAGGTCATCCTCGACCTCCTCCTCTTCCTCCTCGTCGGCGTCGTCGTCGCCCTGCGCATGATCAGCAAGGGCACCCGGCGCCGGCGTGTTCCACTTCTTACCTCCTCCTCGTCGGATTGATCAAAGTTCTCGTCGCCCTCGAACTGGAACAGGGGCTTCTTGCTCTCGGTCGTCTCGGGCTGCTGAGCACCACTTGTGGCCTCGGCAACAGCAGCGACGCCCTCCTGTGTAACCTTTTCGGCGTCTGTCTTGGCCTCTTCAGTAGGGGCCTTCTTCTTGGGCTTCTCGGGCTTGGATTCGGCAGGCGCCTTGCCACCAAGGACGTCGCTCTTGCTCTGGCCAACCTTGAACAGACTGCGACCGTAGAGGAAGAGGATCTCTGCATTGTCGGGATTGATCTCGTCACCGTTGATTTCGGCCTGGAGCTCGGCGGCCTTGGCGAAGATGTCGGCTGCGTCTTCGTACTGCTTGTTGCCGTAGAGGCGCGTGCCCTTGGCAGACAGGTCTGCGAGGGTCACCCTTTTCGACTTGGCATCTTCCTCAGGTTCGGTAGGGGCGGGCGTGTCCACAGGTGTGTCGACGGGCTGCTCTTGTTCGGGCTGCGCGACAGCGGGAGCGACCTCCTCGACCTCGGCCGGCTTCTGGTCAACGACGTCCGACATGGTTGCGCGGGGTGATCGCAATGGGTTTCGGTGGTAGGGTATGCGGGCGTGGTCGGGGAATTCGGTGTTGGGGGAGATGATTGAGGATGTGAAATGTCGTAAAAGAGGGGTGGGGTGATGGACAATGGAAGGGGGCGTGAAAGTCGGGAAGGTGGTAGAGTTTCGAGGTGAGGAAGGCCGAAGCTCTTTCACCACTGCAGCACCTCAATGCGCTGAGAGAGCTCCGGAGCTGTGCAGGCACTGTAGCCCGGTGGAACGACGCGCGAAATGCCTGGCTTGCAGCAACGCGCACGCGTTTAATTGGCGGCAGCCCAGGGTCAGGACCCGTTTGGAGCTGAGGTGGGGTGGAGCCGGTTGCCGGGGCGGGCGGAAGCACCACAAGGAACTTGGAACCACGACTCAAGTGGTGCCCTGCTGGCGCAAACAAGGGTCAATCGAAAGGACAGATCATGGTTTCAATTTTTAGTCATAATATCTCATTCCCCGCCCTGTTGGCGCAATGGCTAGCGCATGTGACTTCTACTTGTATCCGTGGATGTGGCACGGTTGAGGGTATCACAAGGTTGCGGGTTCGAGTCCCGCACGGGGTTGTTCGCGTCACTACGAATGTTCTTTTTTCATTCTTAGGCTATTAACCAAGCAGGACAAACATGACTCTCATCACCGCAAGTCGCCTAGACATTGAATATAATAATTTTTTTTCCTAGTAATCTCTCTTGAGAGAATTCACCGGTTTATCCATGGGGTTTCCGCCGACAACCGTCATGTTCAAGTTGGAAAGCGACGGTGACCCTAGCTCTGCGAATAAAGATGAGAACACCGATGCCCTCAGCAAATCTCAAGAGGATGGAAGTTGCTTTCCACGCTGACAACGAGACTCCTGGCTTCGGCTTCTACCTGGTCAGCAACAGCCCTGGGTTTCTGAGAGAATACCAGGACACCGACAGTGTGCTTCAGTGGCGTTCAGGGGCTACGCCACTGGCTTGGTTATGAACCACCCCCTGTTGGAGGCCCCAGGCGGCGCTGGACGGCGAATGGAAAGGGAATGGCGCAAGGGGTCCAGCCATTACTGGCGGGCGCATTGTGGTCAAAACACCGAGGAAAAATACTGACGCAAGGGAAATGGGGACGAAAAGTCATGTCATGAACCTCGCCGTGCTGTGGCGCGCGGGAGAGAACTAAATCAAGGTACCGTAGAAGGAGAAGAGCCGTGGAAAGATGAGACCTCCAACCCCATCGCTGACCCGACCTCAAACTCCGTCGCTGAAGAACCGACCAGACACCAAACTCCTACCAGCGCGGTCACAGACAGTCCGCGCCGGGGATCCATCTTCAATTCCCCCGCCCTTCACAAGTCAATCGCGTCGCCGCCGTTTGTGGCCAGGTTGTCCGGGTCGAAGGTGGAATGCGAGAGGCCCCAGGTATACCACGGGCCAATAATCGCTTCGAGAGCGTCGTCGTCGTCCATGAGCTCCAGGCTGCGCCGGTGAAGCTCGTCGGCACTGCGCGTGAAGGCCATCTCCCAGTGCGTTTCGTTCCCGATGAGCTCAAGTATAGCACCGACACGGGCGAGAATACTGTGCACGGAGACGGCGTCGGGCTGTCCACGCTTTAACTTCTCGTCGACGCGGGCACTGACCGCGCCTTGCTTCTCGGCGGGGATGAAGGTGCGATGACGGTAATGTTCGTCGGTGACGCGGTATATGTTGAGGAGCTCTTCCAGGTGGAAGAACTGGCGGACGGAGCTCAGCGTCCAAGCGGCCTCGAGGTCGGAGCTGAGTGTAGCCTTGACGAAAAACTCGCTTATCCAGAAGGCGACGCGCTTGGGGGCAAACACGCCGGCTCCCTTCCAGACGAGCATCATCCACTCGTCGCCGTGCCACTTGATGATGGCGCCGGTTTTGACATCCGTGTATCCCTTGTCGTCGGTAGTATCACGGAGGGTGTTCTTCATCTGGGCGAACATGAAGTCCTCGGCCGGCTTTGTGTAATCGGTGGAGCCGGCTATGCGCCGACGCTGGCGCTTGGCCGCGGCCGCGGTTAGGTCCTTGGTAAGAACTACCTAGGTGTCGACGTCGGTAGCGATGGCGTGGTAGATAGATATAGGGGGCTTAGTTCCCGCGTCCATGGTGATCTTGAGCTCTTGGAGTCGCTTAATAAGGTTGCTACCGTCGGTGGCGGAGGCGCCGCTGGTGAACAGCTTGCGCTTGGTGCCGGCTCGGGCGGTCGGGGCGGGGCGTGGGGCGACCAGGCTGCCCCGGCCAGCGGCCGAGGCGGACGCGGAAGTATTGGCCGGCTGGGCCGGGGAGAGCTCCTTCTTCACGGACGGCATCTTGATGGTAGAACCAGGAGCTCGAGGTCGGAGTCGCTCAAAGAATTTCTGGAAAAAGGGATAGCGGAACTCGCAGAGATTTCCTGGAGAATGGGGGAGACGGTATCGGTTGCGTTGCTGTTTGAGGAAGGCGAAGGAATTGCGGGATTCGTAGGGGATTCCTGGAGAATACCTAGGAGAGGGCGAGACAAAGGGAAGAGACGGTATCGGCTTTGTCGTCGTTGGCTGAGGAAAACGCGCAAAATTGCCGTCGAATTCGTCGCCTTGGTTGTTGTTGTTTTGGGGGACGGGGGAATCGCGTGGCTCATCCGAATTGTTTTTGGCCTGGGAGGGAGGTACGCTGATAGCGCTGTGCATTCACTGGGATTGACAAGAATTGGGGCCTGGGGCTGCTTAACCATCAGGGCTTGTGGGCATGCTGGGACCAGCGCAGCCGCCCGCCAGAGCGTAGGTCCAACGTGGGAAAATACTTCAGAGAATCAGAGGGAGACGAACCCACGCAGATCGACATCATGTGCAAGAGATGCCAAGGGCCGGAAAGCATCCAATTCGACAATCGCCCCGCTATGGTTCATCGCGGATGGGCGCTACTGCTACCGACGACTGGCAAAGTGTCACACCTGCTCCCGGGCCAAAGACAAGCATGGACACTCCATCCAGACGCATTTCGTACCAACAGACCCATCGATCCAGCGGGTAGACTACTCGTCCGTCGTTCAACTGGGGCAGCAAAGAGAGAAGCGGCCTGCTAAAGCAGCGTGAATCAAATCAGCGGCACTGCTCCTGGAAAGCATCCAATCTGACGCTTGAAGGGCGAAACACCGACACCACAACATTGAAGTACACCTAGGTGGCGTAGGGCGATGATTTCTGTTTTGAATTACCTCGCAAAGGACATTGTCACCAAGATAGAGGCTCGGAAGAACCGAACAAGCTAGGCTTCTCGACATACTGGTACAGCTGCGCGCCAAATGGACGAGGTCCAGGGTCGTCCATCGACTTGTCCAGTCCATCGACCAGTCTCAGGCAAGTCAACAGGCTTGTCGCCATGAACCTCGATGCACCCATTCGGAATACGATCCATCAAGTCCCAAAGATGTCCATCAAGTTCATTGTCGCCTTGCTCCTTCGGTAGGGGTCGTTCAAAGCCGCAGCTGCGTCCCGGCGAACAGCCCAGACCACGAGCTCGCCATGACGTCGATCGGCTTCGGTGCCCCATTGCCGTTAACTGTCGTCGCCGGTGCCGTTCCGAGTCCCACATCGACCGGACCGCCAGACAGCGCGGTATACGCCGGGGGCAGACCGCCAGGCTGCCTGTACTGCGGTACCTCGTTTGGTGCTTCACGGCTGAACAGTTTCACCGCCGTCCTGGGCCAGACGCACCGAATGTAAATGGCCGTGCCGAAGTAGGAGAGAATGAACGTGAAGATCAGTGGGGTAAAGACATAGACCAGCGGTTTCAAGACCCCCGGTATGTCGTTCAAGTCCATCGTCTTCCCTCTGTTGACCGATTCGAGGCCCAAGATGGCAAAGATGCTCACGTTGCCGATGAGCGCAAAGGACCAAATCCACGATGCCAACTGCACGAGCAAGCGATCCCTTCTCCGCCCAACGGCGTATTTTGGGACAACGGGTGCGGGCGATCGTTGAGCCTCCCTGGCCTTGTACGCGAGCAGGGTCGCGAGCGAAAAGTAGACGACGATGGTGAGGAAAATCTCAAACAAGAAGATGGCAACGCCTTCGATGGACTGGAATCGTGTCTTCATGACGCTGAGCATGTAGAGAACACGGATGACAACGACGCTGGCGCTGGCATGCCAGAAGAGGACGCTCTTAAAAGTCGGCAGCTCCATTTTTGGTTGTCGAGGGGCGATTTCTGGGAGGTGATTGTAGCTTTCAACGAGCGGCGATTCGAAGGTGCGGCGCGCTCAGCTCGTGAGTTTTTTTTTCGTCGCCCTTTTTTTTTTTCTGCCGTTGATGAGGCTGCGGAGGAGTTATCGTATGTTTGCCAGTTGGTTGTTGGCCGTTGGCGCTACCTCGTATCGACCTGCATGGGCCACATACTCAGCTGATGGAGACAACGCATTGCCCCCTGTCTTTCAGAAAGCAACTTCATGTTCTCCACCAGCACCAACAGACAAGGAGGTCCGGGAGCAGCAGGTGCGGGTACATCGGTCGCGGTCGTCGTGGTGAAGGGTCGTTGCGTGGTTCATGAAGAGACTGTCGCACAGTCCGCGAGATGATTCCAGCCTGGGAAAATATGGGTCCCCGTCCTCACGTCATGGGCAGTGCTTCCGATGTCGCCGAGCTTCTTGCCTGTTGACCAGACTTGTCCGATCAAATTCAGGCATATATCATCGATGCTTGCGTCCGTGATTCCCAGGAGTAGCATTTTTCATTCCCGTGGTCCATGAGTCCCTGACTATCGAATCGCGGAGCACAGCAGCTTGTTGTCGCCTTTCAAGATCGACTTGCGGTGGCTTTTGTACCGCGCGATGCTGTTGTTCGCCTCGACATATATCATGACTTTACCTAGGTACTTCTTGCCTCCCCGAGACCGGTCGTTTGATGTGTTCAAGACCGGTTGATTGACTTAAGCGGTCGATGGACTGCACCGGTCGACTGACTGCACCGGTAGTCATGTCCGGGGGCGTGAGGAAGGCACCGTTCCTTCCGGCATAGCCAGGGGCGCAGGGAAGGCATGATGGGCCCTCGCACACCTTCGGAACATACCTACCTAGGTACCCAGTTGTCACGAGAACACCTCCCGCCTGCATCGAGGCGGCTTTTCCTACCCTTGTGTCTCCTCGCTGGCATCACATTCTGCCAACTCTCTGGTGTCACACATCCAGCTGTATTGTCGAGGAATTCGAGCGTCGAAACTACCATGGAGCACCAAGAACCCGAGCTCACGTACGGAGACTGCTTTCCGTTCCTTCTTCAGCCGCCTATTCAACTACATACTTGAAGGATGTTGCCGGTGCCGTCCGCGAGAAAATTGTAACGGGAAAGTTCCGCGAGAAGTACATCGACCAGCTCCGATACTACACTGTCGACGACTTTTGGAGTCAAATTCAACTGGAATCCAACCTTGCATGCACCCTCTTTTCCAATACCACGGCCATCCGTGACTGCAGTCTTTTCGAGAACCTCCCCCAGCCAAAGATGTGAAAGCACCAGGCTGGTACATAATCACCGTGACGGACCCAACGGACCCAGAGTACTTCGCGCTCTACACCGGTCAAGCGACGGATATGAGTGCACGGTACCTTAGCTATCGAAGATCGGTCGCCGATATCAGCTAAACAGCTCCTTTACTCGGCGACTCGGCGACTCGGTGATTCGGCAATCAGCGGACGATGGGCCCCGAGAATGGCGGATGTTCCTCCTGGGACTGGCAAACCATGACACAGACGATACTGTTCCCGACGGACAGCAATACCCTATATGCTCCATCAAGCGGCACAGTCAATCGACCATTACAGTCAATCGACCACTACAGTCAATCGACCACTACAGTCAATCAACCGGTCCCAGGCAGTAACAGCCCGGTCAACAGATAGAAAGAACCTAAAACGCCCGAGTACAAGAGCCTACATGTTCGCAAGCTGCGGTAGCAATATCGTGGCCTGCGCGTCTCTTGCCTGGGGCGGCGGGATGTGGCCAAGTGCGCAGGGTCTTCGACGTGCATGTACGCCTCCTCAGTACCCGGCGCCACATCCCAGCCGTCGACGTTGATGGGATGCTGCTCAATCTTGACAAGCCAAGAAGGCTGAGGGAACATCCTGGCAATCCTGCGCGCTTCCTTGTAGGTCGTCGCCTGGGCCGAGTCGCAGAGGGCAAAGACGGTGCGAGCGAGCGTCCTGGTGACCGGGCCGTCGTAACCCTCGTTCTTGATCTTCTGGCGGACATCCGCCATGGCAGCCTCGTTCTCTTTGCGGAAGGCGGCGAAGCCCGCGCCAACACCGCGAAGGCCGGCGATGAGAGCCTGCTCGCCTTCGTAGAGGGTGATGGCGCGGTGGTAGCCATCGTAGCCCAGGCCCGCGCCCGTTTTCTTGTCCTCGAAGAACTTGTAGAAGAGATTTCGGGTTTCCTCGTCCTTGATCCGGATGTCCGTCTTGGCGTCGACGTACGGGACAACGAAGAAGGACAGGTCGGCGAGCGCCGGGGGTCGAGAAGCTGGGCCATCGTGGTAGAATCGACAGTGTTGCAGTGGGTCGAATCGTGAGCGTCGTCGGGAGGGCCAGCTCATATGCGAGCCTGCCCACTCGTCTCACCGCCTGAAGGGTGCCATGCGGCGCGGGCTGGTCTTTGCGGCCTGGTATCTCAGCAGATGGCACTCCTTCCTGAGCTCGACGAAGACGGCATCCCTGGGCTGGCCCAGGAGGTTGTCGTGGTATCGCTTTATCGTCATCTGGACAACGGCGATAGCGAGGGCGCCGTCTGTGCGAGCCTCCGTCTGCCTCTGGTCGTTGCCCGTCGCTGGCTATATCCTTTGTGTTCTGTAGGCGTCAGCAGTGTCTGCCAATCTCGACCATCTCATGGAACCTGAACCCTCGCTCGCAATGTCGATTGCAAAGTTGCCATCTTCCGCCCAGCACACATCACATCACGCCACACAATTCGAGTATCCCCTCATTTGGTGTTGTTCATTATAGCTGGAGGCTCGAGGACGGCGCCCTACTCTGGCCCTTGAGATGTGCCGCAGACCCCTTGAAGAGGCTCTGCCAGATAAAGGCCTCGCTCAGGAGCAGCTCAATGTCCTTCTCCGTCCACGACTTTGTCGGTAAACTCTGCAGGAACATCATGATCTCCTGAAAGTCCATCGTGAGCAGCTTGTCGGACCACTTGACCAGGAACGCCGCGCAAACGTATAGGTGGAACTCGGAGAAGCCTTGCTCCTCGGCCTGTGGGGGGTCAGCATGCGTCGAACCAGAAACAACGGGTGACATACCAAATACGTGTCCCACATTCGTATCGTATTCTTGACGCTAATCTCTCGCATCAAGAGACAATTCATCCAGCGGAAGCTGAACTGGATAAAGTCGACTTGCTCGTTTTCCAGGTGCTTGGCGAGGTTCGAGTCAATCCGCGCCGTGAGGTCTCGCAGCGCGGCCACCTGACGCTGGATGCCCGGCTGGGCGACGATGTAGTGGTCCTGGATGCCGTCCAGCAGCTTGGTCAGGCACCAGAACGAGTCTGCCTCGACGGCGTCGAGCACCGACTTGGGCAACTGACCCGGGTCCATGCCGCTTTCGACGTTCGGGTCGCCGATGTAGATGCCGAGGAAGACTTGCCAGAACGGCGTGACAAGGTCGTTGATGCCTTGGACGTAGCCGCTGGCGGGGTGTCTCACGGCCCAGAGGTACAATATCCTTTCCAGAGACCTCTGTGTGGCCTCATAGCTGTAGAGTTCGATGTGGGGATTCGTCCGAGGCACGTCGATGCTGATCTGGTGCCAGACGGCTTCGTCAAGACCGCGCGCCTTGCCCGTTGTCCCACTGCTGGTCGAGCCCCTCTCGAATGCTTGCCTGACGCCGTCGAGGTACTCCTTTCGCTTCCTTTCCAGGGTGGCCACCCGCCGCTCGCTGTTTGTCGGAAGATAGCTCAGCAACAGCTGCCATGTCATAGCCCGGACCTCCTGGGGAACTCCAGACCATGCCAGCTGTCGTAGCTCCCCAATGGGAATGGTCGAGGCTTGGAGCAGTCGCTTGAACTTGTTGATTCGAGTGATCCGGGAGTTGGCCGCATCAACCTCCTTTGGTGTCGCGTTCGCAGGAATCGCGGGGTGGTCGATCAGGTGCAAAGCATTGGCGGGGTCTGCGATATGTTAGCCGCGGCAGCCTGACGGACGCAAGATGGATGTCTGCCCACCTCGGAGAATCTCCTTGTACTGAGGCCGCAGAATCTTGCCCTCGCTCTTCTTAGGCATGGGGTAAGTAGGCGCCGGCCGCTCAATGGCAATGTCGCCGCTGTTGGAGTACCGTCGGGCTGTGAAGCCGCCAAAGGAGCCGCCGATGCCTGGGGAGGCGAGCCCGCTGTTCGAGTCATTCTTCTGTGCGGCGAGCTTCCGCGTCCGTCTCTTGGTATTTGACAAACTTGGCAGGCCAAAGTCGTCGCCGTCATCATCGTCATACCCCATCATGTCATCTTCCTCGTCAGCCTTCCAGTCGTCATTCGTGTTAGAGAGGAAGTTCATGTATGTTTTGAACGGCGGTGAAGAGAGCCCGGAGCTATTCCGCGGCGGTGAGGAGGTTTCGGACGTTCGGGCTTTCGTAGAACTCGCAGAAGGAGGGGTCTTGGGTCGGGAGGACGAGGAGCCGGAGATGTTCCTAGTTTGCGTCAGTTTGCGTGCATATCACAACGAAGAGGTTTTGGTGAGTGTACAGTGAGTCGAACTTGAGCATGTCCGCATGCGAGTATGCCGCCCCTTTGACGAGACTCGAGTCCCGGCCAGTCTTCTTAGGTCCATGGTCGCGGGGAGGGGGTTTCCAGAAGGGCGACGTCGAGCTAGAATCGGGTTAGCGAGGCTTAGCCAGGAGTGTCCATCCGCGCAGTGCATACTTTGACCGATCTGTACCATCATCAAGGCCATGTTAGCCTCCGTTATGCCACCAAGGTGAGCCCGAAATCGGGGGTTGCCAGAGGAACATACCAACTTGGACCATCTCCTGCTGCGGGGCAGTCAGACAACTGGCAACATGACGATGCAGCCTGGGAGGGAGAGGAGGCACTGGAAAGGGAGGCGCATACCTGCTGAGACGGCTTCTTGCCGCTCCCAGAAGAGGAGAACATGTTGCTTTCAGTGTCAAGTCGGCAATGACATGATGTGGTGTCGAAAGAGGCTCGGCTTGAAGAGGCGGGAGGCGGGCGGGCCAACGAACTAGTCGGGGAGTCGCAAACAAGGTCCGACTGACTGAACAGGCCCTCCTGGTCGGTAGTGTGTTTCCAGTCCGAGTCAGGGTGGCTTTGTCCGCCTCGTGGACATGGCCCGTGCAGGGATCTGCAGCCAACGAGGTGCCGAGGGACGCTTCGGAGGGATGATGTCAAGTCGGGTCGGGAGGCAGCGGCCAGCACTGAACCGCCAGCACACCTACTGGACCGATTTCAGCCTCTGACCGTGAAGGTGGCCAGTTGTCAATCTACCAGGACAATACTTCACAATACTAGTGACGGGTTCAAAGACAATTGAATGGCCCCTGGATACGGGCAAGTGCACGAATCTCTGTAGCCCGCAGGTTAGTGGCTGGCTCCTCATTCTTTCATCACGTGACTGCTTCCGTCGGATAATCGCCGGCAATTCACTCCTGACTCCTGCCTGACAAGCCTGGAGGTAATTCCTCAATCCGCCAGGTCGCGGCGTCTTTCCATTTTTGCTGCATCACCGCGGATCACTCTCTGTTCCAACTGCGGATCAACTACCAACCCTTTTGTCGGCTTTACCGGCGATTCATCTCCCACTCGAGGGTCTTGTTCTTATTCTTTACTAATACTCACCTCTCTCTTCTGTTTTCCAGTCTCATTCCCAACACCTTCAACCATGGCCGACAACGACAACTTCGAGGAGGATCTCTTCGCAGACCTGTGGGTGCCCTTCCATCCCCATTGTGTCGTCCATCATCGAGAAATTGAATCTGACATCATAATCACAGCTACGATGACGATACCTTGGCTGTGAAGCCAGAACCCGCCGCTCCGGCTCCCGCTGCTCCCCCTGTGGCCGCAGCTCCGCCGGCTCCGGACACCACGACGACCTCGTACGCGGCTGCGCCCAAGCAGGAGCAAGCCGACTCGGGAGACTACGACCCCACCCAGGGCGCATACGATGAAGAAGACGACGATGACGATGTCGACTTCAACCTTGGCGGAGGCTCAAGTGTCCCTCCTCCTCCCCCTACCAACGGCGGCGGTCAAAACGGAGGCCACGGCCACGGTCACGGGCATGGCCATGGTGTCCCGCACGACGAGCCCGGCCACTACTCCAGGTCCAGCGTCAAGAACCCCAGCGCAAAGGAAGACGGGTAAGTTTGATTTCTTTTCTGTGTTGCGATTCTATACAGGCAGATCCCACGTACCATGACGTGACGGCACGTCCCGCGGCCCAAAGAGCGGGTAAGGGCGCGCCAGTCGACAAGGACAAGAGAAGCACAAGGCGTAGGCTGCTGCAGACGACTCGGTGGACATGAGGCCGGCAGATCTGCAATCGTCCGTCCCGTCATCAAGCGGGTGTTTGAGGGCGCACGGGCGTAGACCACAAAGAGAAGCCACTGCGGACGAAACAGGAACAGCAGAAGAAGAGCAGTCAGTTCTGGACATGGATGAGACATCATCGTAAAGAGAAGGAAGAAAAACTTTCCGCCACAAGGATGAGGCGCAGCCTCAGCACAAGTCGAGAACACAGTACCGCCACCTACTAGCCAAAGCAAGAGCACGGTTCTTGCATTCATAGCCCACCTCTCAGATGAGCTCTACTCTACTCAAGGCCAGAAGAAACTCCCCAGTTTCATGGCAGCTGTACCAGTACTTGGCAGCGGATAGCGCACGAGGCTAGAACCTAGCAAGACTTGACGGTAGCAAGCAAGAGACTCCGAATCCAATCCGACGAGGAAAGACTTTGACCTGGCTCTCTCCGCTGCGTTCTCTGCTGTGTGAGAAGCACGAGTAGGGGGCAACTCGAGAAAACATTCCGACGACTGGTCTTATTCGCCATCGACAACACAATTTTCGCCACTCGCCAATCATTCGCTCATCTGTCATGCGGAAAGGAGGCTCAGAGGCTCAGCAAACAAACATCTCGGCAAGGCAGTGTGAATCCACCCGCGCACCCAAACAACCAAACGCCACTTGACTGGACAACTTGGGCACCGACATGACGCACAATGTTTGCACAAAACAATCCCAACGCCACCAAGTCAACTCGCCTTCTCCAGTGGACTCAGCCCGCCACTGCTGGAGTGGACTCGGCCCTTTGTTGCGTCATGTGTTGTCGTCGACTAAGATGCTGCTCTAACTTTGCTTTGAAAGAGACTCGTGGGGGCCATGATGTGCTGACAAGTAATGCAGAAAGATGTTCATTGGCGGACTGAACTGGGAGACGACCGATGGTAGGATCTCCTAATGAGGACCATCGCGACTGGACTATGTACTGACCGATGCAGAATCCCTTCGCAACTACTTCTCGCAATTCGGCGAGGTCCTCGAGTGCACCGTCATGCGTGACAATAACACGGGCCGATCCCGTGGCTTCGGCTTCCTTACATTCAAGGACGCCAAGACTGTCAACATTGTCATGGTCAAGGAGCACTTCCTGGACGGCAAGATTGTATGTGCACTTTGCCTCGACCCCTTGAACTGCAGCTGACTTGTCGATAGATCGACCCCAAGCGAGCCATCCCCAGGGACGAGCAGGAAAAGACTAGCAAGATTTTTGTTGGCGGTGTCAGCCAAGAGACGACAGACCAAGAGTTCAAGGACTACTTTGCGCAGTTCGGCCGCGTCGTCGATGCCACCCTTATGATGGACAAGGACACCGGACGTCCTAGGGGCTTCGGATTCGTCACATTCGAGAATGAGGACGGCGTCGAGGCCTGCCTGCGGACAAACCTCGAAATCCACGGCAAGGCCATCGAGGTCAAGAAGGCCCAACCGAGGGGAAACTTGCGCGAGGAGGAAGAGGCCGCCCGCCGCGGCGGCAAGTTCCGCAAGGACGACGCCGGCCCCCAGGGCGGTATGAACAACCAGATGGGCGGCGGCGCCGGCGGCATGACGCCGCAGGTCATGGCGCAGTACTTCCAACGGATGCAGAACTACTTCGCCATGATGCAGCAGACCATGGCCATGCAGAGGGGCATGCCGATGAACCCGCAGATGATGCAGCAGATGATGCAGATGCAACAAATGCAGCAGATGCAGAGCCAGATGATGGGTGGCCGGGGCGGCGGTCAGAACCCGCAGGCCATGATGAACAACATGAGCCCCCAGATGATGCAGCAGATGCAGCAAATGCAGCAGCAGATGATGGGTGGAGCGGCAAGCCCCGGCGGCAGCACCGGCAGCGGACAAGGCCAAGGCGCCGGATTCAACGAGTTCAACGGAAACAACGCGCAGCAACAGATGTACGACCAGCAGGCGGCTCAGCAGCAAGGTGCACGACAGGGAAGCCAGGGCGCTCAGGGAGGCCAGGGTCCTCAGCAACAGGCTGCCTACGCCATGGGCGGTGGTCAGGCACAGGGCGGAGGTCCCACGTCCTGGGAGGGCATGTACGACGATGTGCCCCAGCCCAACATGCCCCCCATGGGCCCGAGCCGCGGCGGAGGCTTCAACCGTCACCGTGGTGGCGGCGGAGGAGGCCACGGAGGCGAGGCGAACTCGATGGCTCCGGCCAACGCGCCCACCGGACCGAAGAACGCCGGCAAGCCTGGCGCCAACTACCGCGGCGGCGGTCGCGGAGGAGGCCGAGGCTACCACCCGTACTCGCGCAACTAGGGAATGCGCATGTAGGATGTGCCCGGGAGGTTCGCACGGGGGGCTGGTCTTGGGGCCTGAGGGTCATGTAACAACACAAAAAAAGAGGATGCAGGGGCGGTGACCTCTTGCGAAGGGATGGAATCGCCTAATCAGGGGGGCAGGGCGGCAGGGAACGGAGGGTTTTGCAGTTCAGGTCGCGCAGGCGATATTGGACTGATCATGGGAGGCATTGCTGCAGCGTTGAGGATCCGTCAATGAGAATCCTTTCAGTAACGTCGCGCGGACGCGGGTGTATGTGTGTTCTAGAGATGCTGAATTTCTTTTGGTGCTAACATTTGATTTGTGATGCGGCAAGTTACACTGTTGTACAGGCGTCTATGGTGACTCTTTTTCTATCCCATTCTGATGTCCCAACCGTCTTAATATTGGTTATGCATGAGGTGTCCCTCAGAGATGCCATTCTGGGAGGTCGAAATCCCTCGTGGCCGGCCAGTTATCGACCCTGTTGGGTGTTAGCAAGCAGTCTCAGGGGGTGAGAGGGGGGTTTTACCTCGTGGTCAACAACACCGTCATCCTCTTCCTCGTCTCGACAATGTCCTCCGACGCCGTCAGGCGCAGCCAGTCTCCCAACAACCTCCTCATCTCGCCATCACCCTTGCCCAGAACGTCAATACCGCGCTCAGCACAAGCAATACGCAACTCATCGACCTCAAGGCCCGACAGACCCCCGTCCTGCAGGAGCAGTTTATCGTCACCGGCGAGGAACGCCATGCGCAGGTTTCCCTTGATCTGCCACAGGCCAGGCATGACGAAACCAGCACGGTCCCAGAACGTGCTCACGAGGTGCAAGCTGCGCAGAACATGATCGCGAGCCGCGGAGGGAGCAACTTCAGACGCCGACGCAATGGCATTGAAGGACTCGGCACGGCGCTGCTCGGCCTTTGCCATGCTCCCCCCAACCTGCCGCGGGAGACGACATGTGTACGGCACCACGCCGTCGATAGCAAGGACGATGAGGGGCGTGAATTCCCCACAGACGAGAAGGACGAGGGCGAAGAGCGGGACGCGGAGGAGGTCGTGCCGCACGCGCCAGAGGAGGACCCAGTCGGCGCGGGAGTAGGATGTCGGCACGTCCGAGGGGCGGAAGACGGAGGGAGGGCGGCGGTCGGCCTCGATGGGTTTGCTGGCGAGGGTGGTGTGAAGGAGCTTGCGGTTGGTGAAGACGGCTTTGAGGCCGGTTTTGTAGAAGCGGATGTAGGCTTTGCCGACGGAGAGGTAGTGGGAGATTGTGGAGGAGGAGGGATCGCGCGTGGGGAGGTCGAGGGAGGGAGGACGGGTGGATGCTGGGGGGTTGAGGGCGCGGTTGTAGACGTGGGTGCTGTTTGTGTCTTCGGGGGAGGGAGTCGGAGGGGAGGGTGTCGGAGTGTCGGAGGCGGCGCGGCGCTGGGTGATGATGCTGGTGGTTGTTCGGGAGAGGGCGAGCCTGCTCACGGGGTGGTGGAAGGGCGCATGGCCGAGGATGGCGCTGGCGCGCGCGGCGCGCATAGTTGTGCCGTAGATCATTGCATAGTCTGGGGGAACGAATTGGGAATGTGAAGAAGAGAAAATGCCGATTGGGGTGCTGGTTGAAGACTGGAGAGGTGGCCACACGTGAAGCTTCAGGTGGACGGACGTGTGTGCGTGCGCGGTCCGGAAAATTATAGATTGCCAAGCGCTGGCGCGGGTGTCCGTCATGGATATAATGTCCACCGCGAGCGATCCCGCACGCCGGAGGCTCCGCCACCCCGTGTCCTGACCAGATGCTCGGTTGCCTCGGCCGATGCACACCGAGGAAAGGGACCCACACCGAGCTGACGTGCTCAGGGGCCCGTTTTTCATTTTCGAGCTTCACCGGTGACTACCGGTAGTATCGCTCTCTGTGTTGCTTCGCTTCGTAAACTTGTATTCGGTGGGAAGCTTATAGACATAAATCATGGTGAGAATATTTTCTCGAAGTTAAGTCCGTCTTCTTACAATGACTAGGTTCACGCCGACGCTTCAAACTTTGCCCAAGGGGTGACCAAGGAGGAAGCCTACGAGCAGGTCCTCCTCCAGGCTGAGGGGCTCTTCTTCGAGCAAACAAACTGGGTACGCATACTGACACTCTCACCCACTTGAACATCTCTAACACCTCACAGGTCTGGTAAGCAATTATCTCGCCCAATATGTGACTATCTACTCACCTAACCCCCAGCAACCTCGCAAACGCCGCCTCCCTCCTCTGGCACGCCTACCACTCCCTCTCCGCCCCCTCAAACGCAGTAAACTGGGCCGGCTTCTACGTCCTCGACCCCTCCGCCCCTCGCCGCCTCATCCTCGGCCCCTTCCAGGGCAAAGTCGCCTGTCAAACCATCCTCTTCGACCGCGGCGTGTGCGGTGCCGCCGCCGCCAAGGGCGAGACCCAGCTGGTCCCCGACGTCGAGGCTTTCCCCGGCCACATCGCCTGCGACGGCGACAGCAAGAGCGAGATTGTGGTGCCCATCTTTTCCGGAACGGGCGCCGAGAGGCGTGTGGTGGCTATTATTGATATTGATTGTGCTGAGTTTGGGGGCTTTGACGAGGTGGACCGCGTGTGGTTGGAGAAGTTGGCTGATTTGATTGAGAAGAGCTGTGTGTGGTAGCACGCAGCATAATGCAAGCATCTGATGCCACCATCCCTTGGTTTCCCGTCGTGTGCACGAGGTCGAAATGATACATCGCAGCAGTCGCATACTCCGTAGCAATGATGGGCCAACGCCAGGATATATCCCTGGCAATATCTTGAGGTAAATGAGCCTTCAGCCGCTCACGTCCATTATAGTATGTCCATGTCGGCATTTTCCATAAAACTTTTCCGTGACCCTTGCCTCCCACACGCCGTCACATCTCATGATTCGTGAAACATGCCTCCTACCGCCCGCTTACTCACGACCTACCGCCTACTCCAGAGCCTTCTTGGCAAAGGTGGGCAAGATGAAGCTGGCCTTGTGGATCTCGGCGTTGTAGTACTTGCACAGCTTCTCCTCCTCCTCGGTGGACCACGAGCGGACGGGGACCTTGACGTTGCGGTTGGCGTCCTTGCAGCAGACCATGAAGCCGATCTGGCCGCTGGGGTAGGTGGGGATGGTGGTGTAGGCGTACTCGGCGACGGGGAAGATGGACTTGCAGTCCTTCTTGAGGTTGGTGATCAGGGGCAGGTGGAGCCACTGGTTCTCGGCTGTGACGGAGTTGTCAGCTTCACGCACTGGGGAGGGGAGAGTCGTCGGGGACACGTCGCGGGCTGTCGGTTAGTCGTCCGGGCTCTGTGAGCGCCTGCTGAGCTGAACCTGGCATCATCGCAGTGTTACACAGTAGGGGGACGCCGCCAAACTGCAGAGCCAACCACTGGGCAGCCACGCAGAGACAGCGCCGCAAATGGCAGAGGAAAAGCAATTCTACTCAGCTGGCCAGGCCAAGAGCGGGAAGGGGGCGGGTAAGACGAGGCGGATCCAGGTAGCTCGGAAAGGGGGTACCTGGCGCATTACTTAGAGGCGACTCTTTTGGGAGCGGGGGAGGGGGGCGGTGTAAAACCAAAGGGAACGTACAACCTTGAGTGGTGATGACGCCGCCCTCGCGGAGGGCGTCGTGGAGAAGCTGGAAGTAGGGCTTCTGGAACAGGCTCTCGGCGGGGCCCTCGGGGTCGGACGAGTCGGTGATGATGACGTCGAAGCTGTTCTTGTAGTCGTCGAGGAACTTGAAGCCGTCGCCGACGTGGGTCTTGGACTTGGGGTGGTCGAAGCCGACGGACATGCCGGGGAGGTACTGCTTGGAGAGGCGGATGACGGCCTAGGGGGAGGAAGTTAGTATGGTTGATTTGTCACATGTCGAGCACAGCCGGGGGGCCTCCGCCACTCACCTCGTCAATGTCGCAGAGAATGGCCTCCTCGACGCACTCGTGCTTGACGACCTCACGGAGGACGCCGCCGTCGCCGCCACCAATGACGAGAACCTTCTTGGGGTTGGGGTGGGAGTTCATGGCGAGGTGGGTGATCATCTCCTGGTAGGAGAACTCGTCGCGCTCGGTGGCCTGGATGACGTTGTCGAGGACGAGGACCATGCCGTAGTCTGTGGACTCGAAGATGAGGACATCCTGGTACTGGGACTTTTCGTGGTGGACGACCTTCTTGACCTTGAGGGTCATGGCCTGGCCGGGCCACATGTTGGAGATTTCGCGGAACCAGCCATCTGGGGGGGAGACGAGTTAGCACTGGTATTCAGCCATTGTGTGACCATGTCGGCCTCGTCCATGTGCAATCCTATTCAATTGCTGCCCTGGAGCAAAGCAAAACAGCAAACGCACCTTGGATGGTGGGGTGGGTAATCTCGCTCATGGTTGCTGTTTTTGGCGGGGTATGAGGGGTCAAAAATGAGTATCGACAAGTCAACCGCGGCGGGATGAGACTGTGTCGAAGGGGTCGGAGGACGGCGGTGCGAAGGGACACGAATTGACGAAAAGCCAGCGTTGGACTTTTCAGGTGTATGTTTTGTGTTTTTGGTGTTGTGAGGGGTGGATGTTGGGCCGGTGTCGTCACTGAGCTTAAAGATGTGAACGGGCTGCGGGCGGTCAATCGAAAAGCGTCCAGTCAGGTGCTTTTATTTATTATGGAGGAAAATTTTTGCGTCCGATGATAGCCCACCGCAGTCAAGCTGCAAGCGTCTGTTGTTCCCTTTTTTTACGTATGGGAAGGCGGGACGCACCGATGGAGTCCACTTCTTCGACCAGCTCCTTCCCTCGTTGGGCGTCACTGGAGGAAGCTGCCCAGCACCTGCCAGCGATTTGGGGGAGCTTCCGGGCAGGTTGTGCTTGTTGCTGCCCCTCCAACCACCAGAATCACCATGTACACCGCTTCACATTTTCGCATCGTCCCACTCCCATCGCGCTGCCCGCTGCAAAAACTGGCCCTCATTGCCCGGATTAGGCAGAAACTAGAGACCCCCAAGGAGGGGCTTCTTATCGACAAGAGACTCCGACACGGCACGAACCGCGGGGTCGTTTGGCCTGTGCCAACCCACCTACACCGAGCCGCTACCCCACGACAAAATATCACACCGAGCCGACAGGCAAACACCTTGAATGTCTCGCCCAAAGAGCTTCGCCTCCGTGCGGGACTTTCGTTGACGGGACGGGACTCGGCATAATACACGCAGCCCCTGGCCACCGCTTAACCCGGCGCCTTGCCTTCCACGGGTCTTGCTGCCGATACGCCCGCAACTTCGTTCTGCCTCTTTCCTCGTCATCCAGAGTGCAAACTGGGTTGAATCTGTCCGCGCCCGAAAGGCCCCGAGGCAGACACGTCCAGCCATCAATTGACTCCTCTGCATCGACCTTTGGAACTACGAGGACGCCCTTCAGCCTGGGCACGGGTCCGCGGTCCGTCCGACTGTCTCTCCGACCTGCACGCTGCACAAACCCCAGTGTATGACCTGTCAAGAGTGGCTGCAACAAGCGAGAATCCTCACTCTTACACCCACGGTGCCTTGATCTATCGAAGCCTCACCGCACGGACCGACAAGCCACAGACAGCCACAATGTGGTGTGGCCGCGGGTACGAATAGACCATCTCGCCAAAACAGACGCCGTCTCCTTCTCCACGTTGTTCCCGACTCGGGGGCATCTCAATCAGCATTGAGCACGGCCTGCTGTTTTCTCTGCTCGTGCTCTCGCCCGGTACAACAAACACCTCCTGCCCGTCACTTCTGCCGCACCGCTCGGGGCTTCGCCGCAGCGGAACGGCACCATACACACGGGAGCCAGTGCTTTCGTCAGGGAGGGGAGGCAGGAGGACCACGCGTGGGTGCTGCAGAAACAAAATTGTGAAACGAGACGGTGGCTGGCACGGTTAGGGGTGAGGCCCCTGCCATGCCTGTCCCCCCAACGGTGCCTTGGTTTCTCCCTGAAGGACCCAAGACAGGCCCCCTTGGCCCCTGTCCGCCCCCGATAGGCCGAAAGGTGTCGCCTGAATGCTTTCTCCCCGAAATGCCAGGATGCAGCCCGGGCTCATCCGCGGCGGCGTTCGATCCCTGCTCGACCTGCCGTCCCACCCGCCGATCAGCCCTCGAAATGGCGCTCTTCTCCAGAACCACGGTGACCCTCCCAAGGCCTTTTGGTGAGCGACTGACAGACTTGCAGCCTTCCAGGAGTCAGCTCCGGCTTGTGGGCGGGCCGCCGTCGGTGATCGTACCGCCTCGATGCAACGAAGGGGTTCTGGCTCGGCATCTCTCGAGGAAAGGGGGCATGTCCGACATATTGGGATGCGCATCCAACCCATCTCCGTCCTGAAGGGGGCACGCTTCGCCTCATCTCGTCCCTCGACCACGTGGAGTCTCGCCTTCGCCGATCAACAGACTCCTAGGAGCTGGAGCTGAAGCTGAAGTCCCCTGGCCTTGGACCTTGGACCTTCGGACGAAGGATCGAGAGCCAGGAGAGCTCCCATTTATTAACCTCGAGTTTGGCGTCGGCTGCTAGCAGTCTGAGACCATTATCGTTAGACATGGCGTGTTGCGGGCATGCCGCCGTCCAGCGGGGCGGCTCTCCTGCCATGTGCCCCCCATGTGCACGTGTGTTCGATCGATTGCTGCGCTGGGTCAGTCTCCAGCAAAGCTGCCGATTACAAACCCATAACACGCTCCAGGTCTCTCTTCCATCGACGCCTCTCGCCTCTCGCCTCTGAAGCAGCCCATTCCCTCCCCCTTGCCTCCTTGCTACGGGCAAGCTGTTAGCGCGGCCTTGGGCTGGACTGGGCTGCTTACTAGGTTGGGTGACGACAAGCCGCCACCCGGCAGAAGAAGAACAAGTCTCAACGGTGATGCCCTAGGGCCAAAGGGCCGCTGTGAGGAGCTCCTCGAACGCTGAAAGGCCCCATTCGGGCCCTCCCCAGACACCCATAGCGTCGCGTCTTCAACGCTAGAGCGGCATAACCTCACTTGACGAATCCGGCCGCTCCAGTTTGCCCCCCTGGCCTGTAGAAGTGCGCCAGTCATCCGTACCTTGCAGGTACCCTGGCCCGAGCGCCGCCTCAACACGCACCTTCAGTGGGCACCGTCCAGTACGGCGCGGTACCCCGTCGAGCTCATTATTATTTTTTCATGACTCTCCTGCCCGGTCTGTCTCCACCTCCCAGGCCGAGCTGCATCTCAAAAGTCCACCCTGAAAGGGGGCGTCCAGGGCGTCCTAGGGCTTCTGCAGGAGGCGGGGATGCATCTGATCCCGGGCCCGGACCAAATTGTGGTACCTGACGGGGGTGTGGGAGGGACCATATCGTCCTTCCTTCGGCGTCGGCTTCTCTGTCCGTCCTCTTCTGCCTGTCCTTGTACTGTAGCATCCGCTACTCCTCGATCCCCTTTCCATCGACCTGCACCGTCGCAACGTTCCCTTTTCTTTTTATTTCACTCCTTTGAACGCTCGGCCATTCCCCCATCGATCCCCCCTCCTGGCAGATACGAGAGAGAGAGAACCTGGGCAACCCACCGTACGACCGACCATTCGCCAGATTAGACTTGCTGGCTCGATCAATCGACGCCGGCCGACTTCTCCGACTCGTTGTCGCGCGCGAATCCCTGGAGAGCTCTCCCGGACATCGACCGCCCGATCTCTCTCGTGCGACCGCCCACGAAAACAAGAACATCGCGACACCCGGACTTCTCTGAAGCTACATTGGACTCGACTTTGCTTTGCTGCATAGCCGACCCAAACCCGCCACCGGTGTGATCGGCATTGGGCCGCGCAAACAAACAAAAACCTCCGGCCGTCGCCCTCGACCGGCACGTGTCTCTGGACAAAGAAGACAAAGAACCCGCGAGCAGGCATCATGTGTTTCGGCGGCAGGGACAAGGACGACAGCGGCGCGGCACGGAGTCGCGAGCTCGATCGGAATATTCGCCAGGATGAGAAACGCATGTCCAAGGAGGTGAAGCTGCTACTGCTGGGTACGTGCCAAACATCTTTGGGGAGGACGCTCCTGGGCCTTGCGCGCCTCAATGGCTGACCACTAGCTGCACAGGAGCCGGAGAGTCTGGAAAGTCGACCGTTTTGAAGCAGATGAAGCTCATCTACACGCAAGGCTTCAGCAAGAACGAAAAGATGGAGTGGAAGCCGGTGGTCTTCAACAACGTCGTCCACTCATTCCGCACCATCTTTGAGGCGATGAAGGAGCTGCACGTGCCGTTTGAGAACCCGGAAAACGAGGTACGTTGGGAGAGAAGCAAGAGAGCCATTCGCATGGACTAACCATCTCGACCACAGAAGCACATGGCGTTCCTGCAGGACGACCACGAGATTAATGCGCGGGACCCGTTGCCCAAGGAGTACCTCGCGCCGGTGAAATCGCTGTGGGCCGACGGTGGCGTCCAGAGGGCGATTGAAAAGGGCAACGAGTTTGCCCTGCACGACAACTTGGCGTAGTAAGTGTCTCAGCCCCGGGTCACACGGTGACCACCCGGCCGGACCGGCAGGCGCTGACCGGTGACAGCTTCTGCACCGACGTGGACAGGATCTGGGCCGACGATTACGTGCCGACGGACCAGGATCTGCTGCGATCGAGACTCCGGACGACAGGCATCACGGAGACGACGTTTGACCTCGGCCAGCTGACGTACCGCATGTTCGATGTCGGCGGCCAACGATCCGAGCGCAAGAAGTGGATCCACTGCTTCGAGAACGTCAACTGCTTGCTTTTCCTCGTGGCCATCAGCGGCTACGACCAGTGCCTGGTGGAGGACCGCGACGGAGTGAGTCTCCTTGCTTTTGGGGATGATGAAGTTTACTGACGTACGCGCGACAGAACCAAATGAACGAGGCCCTGATGCTGTGGGAGTCGATTGCCAACTCGCACTGGTTCACAAAGTCGGCTCTGATTCTCTTCCTCAACAAGATGGATTTGTTCAAGGAGAAGATTGCCCGGAGTCCCATTGCCTCGCACGGCTTCACCGACTACCACGGGCCCCAGGACGACTGGAAGTCGGCGAGCAAGTACTTCCTCGACAAGTTCAAGGCGCTCAACCGCAACACGGAGAAGGAGATTTACGGCCACTTCACCAATGCCACCGATACCAACCTGCTCAAGATCACCATGGGATCGGTGCAGGACATGATTATCCAGCGGAATCTCAAGCAGCTGATCCTGTGAGCACCGAGAAAAGCCAATCATGATTCTCACCCACGCTGCGGCATGGCCGGCGAGACTGTAGCCAGGGTCACGGTCAGGGAATCAAATCAGCAACGTCCCGCCCAACGAATGATCGGCAGACCCTGTCGAGGACGCTCTCGTGGGCGATCTCGGGCCTCCAACCATGGGCCGCTCATCGCCCAACGATCCTATCTGACCCGCGGGCACGCCCGTGATGTTGCAACGCATACTACGCTGGGCCGCAAAAACGACCCGCAAGAAGGGGTCCCGGCCCACGTTCGTTGCGAGTCGCTCTCAACCCAACTTTATGAACGAAGGAGCGCGAGGCACGAATCGGTGGGGTGGCGATGTTACCCGGGGCAGCCGGAAGACGGGCCCCGATTTGAGGGTCCGTGGCGACGAACGAAGGGGCGGTTGGTTGGCCACCCGGGCGAACGCATTCCTTCCTTCCCACATGATACCTTTTTTCTTGTGTAACACATTTATTCGAGCATCTAGGCAGACTTTCGCGGGAGGCCGCGGGAGATGTCAAAGCAGCAGCATGTACTTAATGACGGCTTCAAAACAAAAGCAACAGACAGCGCTTCTGCCACGTTTTGGGATGTCTTGTCCGTATATTATACGCCGTTATTCCACGCGCCGAAGTTTGGGATGGCGTCTCAACAATGTGTTTGGCCGCCGGGCTGATCCAGTTGACTCGCTGATGGTGTGGAGGGTGAGCTTGTGTGGGCGGCTGACTCGCGCGGATCATGTCATGGTCGGAGGGGAGGGGCAGCTTGGGACATTAAGCGCCAGCTACGCCGGGCATGGCAGTTGGATGACGGCGGAGGGCGCTACCCTTGGTGGTCTGCCGCGAACACCACGACAGTGAGAGAGTTCTTGAAGTTGTTGATGCCATGTCATTGCAAGGAAGGGTGCATGTGATGGAGGTTGGAAAAGTCATGAATCCCCCCCGCACAGTCTCTCCCCATTACCCGGACGTGGGCATATTTCTGCCCGACGATGGATGGGGGCCGTTGGGAGGTGTCGCTGGTGCGACGGCGAACTCGGTGACGGGCCCGAGGTTGGTGGTGGTGGTGTGGGGGAGGAAGCCAATCGGGAGAAAGTTGGACGATGGGCAGATCGCAGCCGTCGCCACGTGGGTGAGAGATAAGATAGGACGGGATGCGATTAGATTACAGGTGAGGAGATAAGATAAGAATGGTGGGCGGGTCAACGGGGACGACGTCAGTCAACAAACAGTTGGGTGGACGCATTGGGGAGGGTGCACTTGCACATGGGTCACAGTTGCTCAGTTGTCATCAGTGTTGAAGCTTTATTGTAATTGTTCTGTCTTGTCACGAGGCGAGACACTCGCATAGCACTGCATTACCTATCTACCCCTCACGAACCCACTGGCTTGTGTCCCTCGAGACATCTACATGCCGAATGGATCAACGATATGATCACCCCGGGATGAGCCCGCGACAATATCGTCCAAGTATGAATCAGCGACAATATGACCCTGGTATGGGCCAGCAACAGTACCACAATCCCGAGATGAGCCAGCAATATCACCGTCCCAGCTTGGATCAGCAACAATACCATCCCAGCATGGACGAGTACTACAAGACCCCCGCCACCGTTGTTCGGGAACATCGTCCTTCGGCCCTGAACCGGCTCCGCGATCGTTTCCCATTTCTCTACTCGAAGAAAGGCATCGCAATTGTTGTTGGTGTGCTGCTTCTCGTCATTGGCGGGGGTCTGGCTGGCCTTGCGGCTCTTCCAAGGGGCGAGTCGTCGGATGCTGAGAGGCCGATTGCGGATGATTCGTTCTTTTACGGGTTATCGCCGCCTACTTATCCCTCGCGTAAGCCACAGAATCTGCAGGAAATTCATGGTCCTCACTGACAAAGTCTGGGTATAGCGGAGATGGAGGGTCTAGGAGAGTGGAAAGGAGCGCTTGAGAAGGCCAAGGACATGGTGGGAAAGCTCACGCTTGAGGAAAAGGTATGTGTCTACTGGCACCACGAAATGCAGCACGTACTGACCGTATACTGTATCCAGGTCAGCCTTACGGGCGGCGTGTCGACGGACAATGGCTGCGTTGGGAAACTCCCCCCCGTGAGCCGTGTCGGCTTCCCGGGGATGTGTCTGCATGACGCCGGCCAGGGCGTGAGGCAGTCTGATTTCGTCAGCGCGTTTCCTGCCGGTATCCACGTTGGTGCTAGGTATATATAGCCCAAACACCATGGGTCATGTCACTTGCTAACATCATCACAGCTGGAATAGGGCACTCGCCCGCGAGAGGGCCGTGGAAATGGGCTGGGAGTTCCGCCGCAAAGGCGTCAACGTCCTCCTCGGCCCTCAAGTCGGTCCCATGGGCCGCATCGTCCGCGGCGGCAGGAACTGGGAAAGCTTCTCCGTCGACCCCTACCTGACAGGCGCGCTTGTCCGCGAGACGGTCGAGGGCGTCCAAGGCGTCGGCGTCATGACGAGCACGAAGCACTTCATCGGCAACGAGCAGGAGACGCATCGCAGACCGACCCTCCCCCGTGAGGCTGTCTCTTCCAACATTGACGACAAGACCATGCATGAGTTCTATCTGTGGCCGTTTGCCGATGCTGTCAAGGCAGGCGCCGCGAATATCATGTGCTCTTACCAGCGCGTCAACAACTCGTACGGCTGCCAGAACAGCAAGACGATCAACGGCCTGCTCAAGACGGAACTTGGCTTCCAGGGCTGGCTTGTCTCTGATTGGGACGCCCAACATGCCGGCGTGGCCACGGCCGAAGCAGGCATGGACGTTGCAATGCCGGTGCCGCATGACTTTTGGGGTGACCGCCTCGTCGAGGCAGTGCGCAATGGCTCGCTCCCCGAAGCGCGCGTTGACGACATGGTCACCCGTCTGCTGGCGTCATGGTACCACCTCGGCCAAGACGAGGCTTTCCCAGACCCGGGCGTTGGCATGGCCAAGGACCTGCGGGAGCCACACGATGTCGTTGACGCGCGCAACGCATCGAGTCGTCGCATCCTTCTCAACGGTGCTGTTGAGGGCCACGTTCTCGTCAAGAACACCCGCAGCGCGCTGCCCCTGGATAAACCCAGGCTGCTCAGCATCTTGGGCTACTCGGCCAAGGCTCCCGACGTCTTCAACACCCATGGTGGCGGATTCGGCGACTCGATGCAGTTCGGCGCGCAGGCCGTCTCAACGACCGAGCTCGAGGCTGGCTTTACAATGGACGAGAGCTTCCGGGATTGGTCTACCATTGGCTTCAACGGAACCATCTGGGTTGGCGGAGGCTCCGGCGCCACAAGTCCGTCAACCTTTAGCTCCCCGCTCGATGCCCTCAAAGCACAGGCCGATGAAGATGGCACAGCCGTGTACTGGGACTTCCAAAAAGGAGAGCCTGGCGTCCACCCTGCCTCGGATGCGTGCCTCGTCATGGGGAACGCGTGGGCAAGCGAGTCGTATGACCGACCCTCGCTCGACGACGAGTACACGGACAACTTGATCCTGCACGTAGCGGCACGCTGCAACAACACGATCGTCATCCTGCACAATGCTGGCTTGCGCCTCGTTGACCGCTGGATCGACAACGACAACGTCACCGCCGTCATCTTCGCCCACCTCCCCGGCGAAGCCTCAGGCAAGGCCCTCGTCTCCCTCCTGTACGGCCGCGAAAACCCTTCTGGAAAGTTGCCCTACACAGTCGCCCGCAACGCGTCCGACTACGGTGGCCTGCAGGACCCAGACGTGCCTGACAGGCTACACCGCAACTTCCCGCAGAGCAACTTCACTGAGGGCGTGTACATCGATTACCGTCACTTTGACCGTGAGGACGTCAAGCCGCGCTTCGAGTTTGGCTTCGGTCTCAGCTACACGTCCTTCGAGTACGGCAATCTGACCGCCAGCCTCGCCTCGTCTTCAGGCAGCAACGCCTCCTCGACGGCCGAATACCCCGTCGGCCCTGTAGCCGAGGGCGGCCAGCGCGACCTCTGGGATGTGCTGGCACGCGTGTCCGCCGACATCCGCAACACTGGACCCGTCGACGGCGCCGAGGTCGCGCAGCTATACGTCGGCATCCCAGAATCGCCGGTACGCCAACTCCGGGGTTTCGAGAAGCCGTTCCTAGCGGCCGGCGAGACGCAGACCGTCACGTTTGAGTTGACAAGGAGGGACCTGAGCGTCTGGGACGTTGAAAGGCAGCAGTGGCGGCTTCAACGAGGGACATACCGGGTCTGGGTCGGCGGCAGCAGCCGGGACCTACCCCTGGACGGCAACTTCGACATTGGTTCGTGAAAAAGGGGCGGGCGGTTAAGGGTATTCGGCGCTGGGCGTTTTTGGCAAGCAAGCGAATGGATGGGAGGCCTAGGCTAACGGCACCGTGGCGTCCATGAGGAATCTATCATTATTGTTTGTTTGGACGGTTTTAGGTCCAGGGGCAGAGCACGGCTTCAGCTTTCGTCGATAGAGTTTGTGGTCTAAAAGCTGTTAGAGCGTCAATTCATTGTGCTCATCCCCAAACGACGTCTGCCCAGCGCATGTTGGTGTTGTTGGGCATCAAGATGCGAGTGGCGAACGGGGCGGGATCGTCAAAAGGCGTCAGCTAGAGCGTCACCAGGCAGCCCACGGGGCCCTAACCGCGTACGGGGGGCGAGACGGGCGTTCACTCGTTCGCCCATCGCCCAAGATGGGAGGCGTGTGTGTGCGGTTGGTAGTGCCTGGCCTGGCCCGGACCGAGCCTCTCGCCACGGGACGACGTATCCGGTGCCGTCTCTGATACTTGACAAGGCTCCCGCACCGCGGGAGGCTAAGACTGCTGTGCCGGGCGTCTCTGGGCAGACAACAGCCCCGTCTTCATCACCTTCTTGCCAGCAGCGACCGAGCGCTTGGGGCGTGTCTTCCAACCCCCCTGTCGACAATCGACCGCTAGTCCATCACCTGTGCTTCCGGGAGAGATCCGGGAGGGGAGGGGGGGACGTGCCGTCGTTTGGGCTCTCTCTCCCCTCCCAAGATCTTCCTAGCCACGGCTGAGCCTGAGCGACAAAAAAGAGCTGCTTCAGCTCGAGAGGGGCGTGTGGCCGATCTCCCACCTGGATGCCGCCGCGAAGATCATTTCCCGTGTTCGTGCGGGATGGACTTTTTTCAAGGACGAGGCCAGACTTTTTGCCCAATGGAAAGCGGAAGGGAAACGCAC
Source organism: Plectosphaerella sp. P0831 (assembly GCA_014635975.1). Classification (NCBI taxonomy): domain Eukaryota; kingdom Fungi; phylum Ascomycota; class Sordariomycetes; order Glomerellales; family Plectosphaerellaceae; genus Plectosphaerella; species Plectosphaerella sp. P0831. Next base: position 63,629 of record JACAFV010000095.1, read on the forward strand.
TATCTCGTGCACGTCTCGGATCTCTGCCTGCGACATTTTCCTTCGAAAGGGGGACGTCGCCCCTATTTTTGCGGAGCGTGCAACGTCGTGTCGAGTCGAGTCGAGCGAGATGTGCCCGTCGAACCGAGGCACATACAAGGTGGCAGGACAGGGCCCCTTGAATGCCTCGAGTGCCCCCGTCGATGCACCTTTGGGGGGAGGGTGTGTGTCGAGGGCAAGATCGTGTCGTCTTTCGTTTGTCATGTGCGCGAGATTTGCATGTCTCTCTCACGGACGTTTTGCCCCCATTCTGCTATGCCGAGTCACCCAAGACAAAGCAGGCGGCCCTTCCTCCGTCACCCTGTATGGTCCAAGCCCGCGACCCTCCTCAGGTCTAGACACCTCGTTTTCTCCAACGGTTGTTTGCTGGATTGAAACAATTCCTCGCAGAAGCCGTCGGGGGACAGGCGGCGCCTCACTTCCCCAGTCACCTCTGAGGTCCGAGCCCTTCGAACCCCCTCCCCCCCTGGGCATCTCACTTGTCACATTCTCCCCCCTTGGAGAGTCCAAAACCCAACCCCCCCTCCCCTCAGAGCAAGCAGCAGTGACCGCATACCCCACGGAACATCAGGCCATTCTCAACCTCTGAACCGTCCGAGTAAGCTCCGCCTTGGCACCAACAGCTGGCCTCGACTGGGTGTCGTGCAGGGAGCAGCGAGCCCAGCATGGTGGTAGCGAGGCCTATCAAGGGTGCTATATAGGAAGCAGGCGGCCGGACAGCGGGCGGGCAGGCCAGAAATATTCCATGAGTGAGAGAACAAGGGCGGAGATGACAGGTGACCATGTCGGGTGCTCGCTGAACAAACACCTCGCCACCTGCACCGCCAGCACAGCAGCAGCAAGTCGTCCTGCCGCACACCAGTTGGCTGCTGAATATGCGCCGAGTCGAGAGACGATAGACACGTAGTTGGAACCGTTGACAACGGTTGCCCAGGCCCGCGCCAAAACAGCGGATATCGGAATACGTCTCGGAAGCATACCAGTCGCCCTGCCGGGCCCGTTTCGTTTCCCTTCGCCCCAAGGGCCCAGAACTGATCGACATAAGGCTCGCAGGATCTCGAATTACTTACTTCTCCAGAACTGCCAGAAAGGGGTCCAGGCCCGTCGCTGTCTCGCAAAAGGCATCAGACCCATGGGGAGGGAAAGTGTGCTTCTGGTGACTCCTCCGAGACAGTGGTTGACCCGCACGAGGCGGGCGTCGTTGTCGTTGGATGTAGGGAGGGAAGAAACACCCTGTGCAGCCCGCGAAAGTCCTCTTGGCCGTGGCATTCTCGTCCGTGATATCGGCCGGGATGCCCGTGCGAACAGACACACCACGTTGTGGACTGGCGGCCGCCGGCCGACTGATGATGAGAGCCTCCCTCTTTCGCCCGCGAGGTGGTCCGCCGCCCGAGCGTTGGACCCCCGTCCTTCTTCCCTGCCCTCCCCTCCACCCCTCGGGCCTCCTGTCCTCGCTTCCGCATCGGGAGCATTGTTTGCTTGTCTGTCGGGGATGCTGCATCGCCAAGGCCCCTGCGGTAGCCTGTCGGAACAGGGATCGTGACGCCACCGACTCTGGCAGCACCTTCTCATGGGCCCGACATGAGAGCTGACTGCACAGCTGGTAGATGGGAGCGTCATGGCGCACCCGAGCCTCTGCTAGGCGACATGTCAATTTGGGAACATGACCGTTGTTGTCTTCGAGGCCTTGTCTACCCCCCCCCCCCTCGCGTCTCTTTCCCCAGTCATCGCCCATCGCGAAAGCGGTCCATGGTACTCGCATGCATGGTTCCATGCTTTGCCTCGGGCGGCCACGCACGCAGGAGACAGACGCGGTACTTACCGCCGGAGCAATTTTGCAGCGGTAGGGTGGCAGCAGATTGGTTGGCACGCATGTCATCTCGACTAGAACCAGCCGGGACTGATGTAGGCAGCAAGGATCGATCCAGAAGGGCGAGACAGCCGCGGAGGAAATATCGGCGGTACTCAGCGAGAGACCTTGGGTCTTGGTGTCTGAATGAATCTGGGTGTGTGCCTGCTCAAACCGGTGTCGTTCATCCCCTCATCCAAACAGGCCAGCTTCAATAAACTTCCGGAGGAAAGGGCCCCAGGCCAGCCCTTTTGCACAACTACCGGCCAGGTCCAGCATCGTGAGAAATCGGGGTCAGTGTCTCTCAGGGGTGGTCGTGGAGCGGCGGGCTCTAATCCAGAATCGGTCATGCTCATTGCTTTTCCGGCTCCAAAACAGGGAACGTGCAGGTGACAAGTGACCAAGAGAGGAAGCCCTGCGGGTGCACAGATTCCAGAGGGGGCCAGAGACCCAAGAGGGGGTCTTGGTCAGTCATCATTCAGCAGGAAGGCCGAGGCAAGAAAGCCGTCGCTAGAGACGGGCGAGTCGTGAGTGAGTGAGTGGAAGACGTGTTTCCTGCTTCCCCTCGCTGGTGTGGGCTCGCACCCGGAGGCTGCCGTCCGTCCAGGGTCGCATGCATTGCATTGGTGGCTGGGCTGTGGGCTCGAGGTCTGCGCTCAGACCGAGGCGAATTCTCTGCATCTCTCCAGCCATCTCGATCTCGGATGCGGCTCTGAGAAAGTCCCTGCCTGGCGCCAACGATCGGCGCAGGTTTCGCAGCCAGGCACGGCCCGCTTTGTGAGAAGGGAGTCGCGCGCGATCCGAGGTGATGGCGGGCGGGAGGGCGGAAAGGGGACGTTGGCGAGGTCATCGTCGAGATATCCGGGGTGGCTGAACTTGGCTGGACTGGACTGGACTGGCGATTCGCAGAAGCACCCATCTGCCACGGATGGACTTGTGAGAGAGAGACATGGCGTTTGAAAGAGGGGTCCTGTCTTTGCGTGCTCAGCGAGGAACGTGCAGTGTTGGAATGTAGGTTCCCCCAGGCCAAATCGCGTGGTGCTGCCCTCTCAAGACGGAATGCCGCTCGTTAGACTGCTCCTCTGGTGAGACAGCAACCCCTCCGACACTCAAGCTGATGAATCTTGAATGTGCTCCAACGGCCGCGATGAGCGCGAGTAAATGGACGACCCTGTCGAGCTGCCCTGCCGGGTCCGGGTGGTGGCTATGCTGGGAAAAGAAATGTTTGTCGTGCCCGCTGCTCCTCATACAGGGCTGGGCAATGCCGGCAGTCTGCCAGGCCGAAAGGCCAAGGCGAGATGGATCTGGTAGAGTCAATGTCTGTCCGACACGCGCAAGGCGGCCCATGGTATGTCCCCCGGATACCGGACTTCATCGTCCCTTGACAAAGATCCGGTGGGACTACTCTTGACCGAGCCGACGCCACCAAGCCTTCGCTGTATCGAAGGCGCCGCCTCGCATGGCATCGTATGATGTTATACACCCAAAGACACATGGCTTGGATGTAATGGCTCGAAGAAAAAGAAAGGAGGCTGCAGAAGTGGCTACTGCGAGCGGTTTCGCCGCCACGGGACGGGACGTCAAGCACGTGGGCCCATGCGTGCGCGGGACTTTAGTGACCTCATCGCCATGTCTCAGTTGAGGCATTCACTACGAGGGGACCGAGGCCGTGGCTTTCAACTCTCCCTCGCAGCTCGCCCGAGAGACGAGGCTTGTTGCTGCTGTCCGGAAAACAGGAACATCTTCTCCCTCCGCCTGGCCAGGCTGAGGCTGCCAGCCAGCCAGCCAGGTTCAAGTGGACGCAGAAGTGCTCCGCGGAGACCCAACCGCGCGGAGTCGAGCCCGTCAACTCCATTGCCGATTGCTGGAGCTAGCAAACACTTTGATAGGGTATCCCTGCCCCCTGTGTTCGTGGCGCAAAGGGCATGCCATGCCAGGGCCGGCATCTCTGACAAAGGACATCGTGCGCGGGCGGGGACGAGGGCCCCGTCATCACCGCCAAAATACCCAGCAAGTCCCGAGGACGAGGACCGTTGCGTCGGAAGCGCTAGTAGACCGGCATGCATACCGACTCGAGTTAGACGATGCCACGGGGAACGACGGGTAGTGGAGGTGAGTGACGGACACGTTCTGCTCCATCATGCCCCAAGAGCGCGCCCTGCTTGTCGTGATCGATACGGTACGTAAGCGCGCCGAGGACGGGCGAGTCCTCAGATAACGTCGATGGCGCAGCGCGGCATGGCAACGGGGCCTCGATGCAACGGCCCATCCACCCATTCCTCCGCCGTCCCACCGGGCGACCATCGTTCGCTGCGCAGGCGTGGATCAGATCATCGGTGTACGAATGACGGTGAGCTAGGATGGATTCTGGCATCCCTTCCTCCATCCATCAGCATGGCGAGGCGGGGAGATGATATCGCTGACCCCCTGTGAGCCTGGGTCTCGTGCCCTGTTCCGTGGCTTAATGACACTGGAGCAGGGGGGACCTTGGCCCACCGTCAGGCCAATGCAGCAGAAACGCACCCTTGCTGGCACTGACATTCGTGGCCCATCTCCAGGGCCCCTGCCGAGGTCTGCACAGTGTTGGTATTTTGAGCCGTCTCCTTTGACTGCCATGTGGTTGGAAGGGCTAACACGGCAACCCCCGGCCACGACATTCTTCTGGAAACATCAGGGGCGTGGGCTCGGGGGAGCTAACCCAAGAATCGACCTGCGGTCAAGAGCGAGATCATCTGCCTGTATATTTTCTGACACGAAGTAGCGCTGTCACGAGTGAAGTCTCTCACCGCCGTCCGGCTGCCTCGCAAATGAGAAGGGTGTAGCGAACTGCCCTGGTGATGAATCCGGCGTCGTTTACTTACAAACCAGGCGGTCCTCGTTGGGAGAAGGATCACCGAATGACTCGACCCGTCAGGGATAGGGGCCAGTTGGTTGGCCGATCTCGCGAATCCCCGATCCTGGAGAATCGCTCCAGCCAATATACCCCGGCCCACTTCGACAGAGATCCCGGAACACCACGCGCCTGGACAAGCCAGGCGCGGAGATTATGGCGGCTTCTAGCCTGAATTCTGTAGAGTGCCAAGTGATCAGGGGCTGGCTCGCTAGGCAGGCAAGTAGGTAGAATGTGAGGCGAGGTGAGTAACGTTGCTGATACGTGCTCGGTGCTTGCCGGTTGGACGGACAGATGGTAATTCCCTCGGGCCTCGACGCCCTCGGCACACGCCCTCGAGCGAGATACGTGGCCATGTCGACGCCAAGACATGCGAAGCGATGAGGCACTGCTCGTGATGTCGTCCAGGGGATCGATCGGACCATGACAGGCTAACTCGGTCTCGCAACTGTCCGTGGGGGGAGCGTGTCGTGGGTGGTGGTGTGCTGTGCATGCCCGACGCCGCCAGGCTGGGTGGGCAGCAACGGAGCTCGCTTCCCACCTGATCGTGCCATTTTCAGCAACATCCTTCAGACCTGCATGACATGCCTACTCGGCGGCGCTGCTCTCTGCAGCGCCTGCGCGAATAAGAAGATGGCCATGTACTCGTGCCAGTTGTCGACCGATCGCGAGATGGTGGGCATCCAACATCCAACATGGGTCATCTGGTTACCACGCTTGCATTCGCCTCCGAGATAGATGCCCAGATAGTAAGCCTCCAGTGGAGCCACATGTCTTTCCGTGAATGGGCTGGCTCGCAACGGCCGAGGAACGGGTCAGTTCTGCTGCTTTGCTGCTCGACCATGTTTCGACGATAAATGGCGCGCGCCATGAGGACAGACGCGAGGGCCAGCTGACGGGTGAGCATACATACCTCGGGATCTCAATGTGGTCGACATTCTTGACCGGTCTGGAGCAGAAATGTGACAAGTGACAGCAACCCGGCGATCGTGCAGATGCAGGTGGAAAGGGTGCTTCTGGGCCCAGCCGAGCCAGCAGCAACAGCGTCAACGGCAGCACCAGCAGTGGCAAGCAGGCAGCCCCCCTTCCCTCCCTCTCAAAGTGCCCAGGCAGCCAGGCAGGCCGGGGTGATTGACGAGATCCAGTACTTGTACAGCTTGCAGATCTTGTCCTGGTTACACGGCGGCGCAATTGGTGGCATTTCTGTGCGGGCGCAGCGCAGCGCATTTTGGCGCCGTGTCATCTGGTGGCCTTCCGCCGTGCTTGGTCAATGATTGATCATGCCGGCCAGGGGGTGGTTGAGTGTGTGTGTGCTGGTGCTTCTGGCTGGTCAAAGGCCCGATGTGACCGGAGAAGGAGAGATCGTTCGAGTGCACACCACCCATCACATCGTGGAGAGGGGGGCAGAGGCGACCGGAGAAGAGCCAGGGCCAGAGACAAGGTGAGCCCCCGACGGTGCAGGGCGCGCCGTTTCAAGCGTAGATGGATGGATGCGATGGATGGGCGTGAGGATGCGTGAGGGATGCAAGCTGTGTGTGTGTGCGTGTGGGGCCGCCTAAGCAGAGGCAGACCGATATGGTTGTCGCCCTGTGGGATGGATGTGTGTTGCGATGGGATACGATGCGATGCGCGAGATGGGCCCCTGAGTGAATCGGACGTGGGCGGGCGGGCGGACGACAGGGAGACAGGGAGGCAGGGATCACCGGTGCGGGTCGGTCGAGTGTCTGCAGTGCTGAGTAGTTGACTTTTTGACCCGACCCGGGCGGGCGATGCATCGTGGGAGTGGAGCCCGTCATCGACCCACAGCCGCTGTCAAAGAACGGGAAGTACCCGCCCTTCTTCCTGGGAAGACCCCGGCCATGTTGCGTTGCAGCCCGATGCAAGCCTGTGACGAGCGGAGGAGGCGGAGGCGGAGGAGGAGGGCCGCCTCTACAGCAGGCAGCCAGGTAGTAAGGGGAGGGGCAAGTAGTTCGGTTGGTCGTCTGCAGAGCGAGTCGATCGAGAGCTGTCAGTTCAAGCATCTCGTAACAAGACCAAGGCCGTTTTTTTTTTTTGTTACTGATCGATCTGGCCCACCCCCGTTTGAATCGCTCCGATGCCCGTCTCGTCTTTGGCTCCCCCCAACAACCTGGAAAATGGACGATGTGGTCGGTGGGGGTATTTGTTCGGCTTCGTCCGTCCCGAGCTGGCTTTGCAATCTCTGCTTCGGTGGCCACCAAAGAGCATCCATCCATCGCTAGATGCTAGCCAGGGTCCACAGCGAGGGGCGCGTGCCTCCGGGATCATTCCGGGGCATCAGGAGTCAAGCGTCCGGCCATCAAGCTGTCAGGGCGCTGCGGACCAGCCAGGTCATGGAGACTTTGGTGACACCAGTTCCTGCGGGTGCGTAACGCAGCGGGTGGCATTGGCTGGCCGGTTTGTTTTGGCGACGGGCGTAAGAGCCTTGCAGGGAAGACGAGAAACTAGCCGAGCTATTCATGGGTGGCAAATGGCAAGCCATGTTCGACGAGGCTGCTGTCACGTCGTCATGTGGCCGGCCGGCAGCTCAGGGTCGTCGTCGTATCGGAGTGGAGAGGCCAGAGTGGGTGGTCAAGGTGGTGTTGATGCGGCCTCGGATCAGCCGAGGGAGAGTCGTCGTTGCCGTTCCCCCTTCTCTGTCGGTCGTCCTCGACAAGAGATGCCCTGACGCAGGACCCTTGCCTTGGCCGGGGTGTTGGATGCAAGAAATTGATGCCTGAGAGGTCGTACGATTGTCTGTGCGCACCATTCTTAAACATGGCTCTCAAAATCCCGGACCATGTCGCGCGCACAGGCGATCCTCCTCTCCTGTCAAGTCAACCGGCCGGCCGGCCTGCACAATGGGGCCGGGCGGGCCCATCTCTCACTGACAGGTAATCACCTCCTCTTTCGAGAGGGTGCGTGAATCGCGCTGCAGGCACCGTCACATGCCGGGGGGAGGGGGCGGGGTGCCGCCAACCGACTGCGTGCTGTTGATGGTGATGTTCTCCTCTCCTTCAGGAGGGTACCCAGACCAGATGACTGAGCCTGATGCGTCGAACCATGTTGCCATACAATGGCTTGATGGTGAGGGCGGGCATGGCCAACGACGAGGGGAGTCGGAGAATGGCTGACGTTCTCGGATGCTTCGTATTGCCTCCAATCCGCGTCCATGTGTCGGCTGAGGATCTGTAGAAGGGTTTCCGAAGGTGACGCAGAAAATCAAGGGTAAGGTGTATGTATTGGTGTGTAAGGTTTCACCGAGGACGGCTGCCGCATCCCGCCATTCGATCGTTGGCCGGCTCAGATCTGTCGTGTCGCAGTACTTGCCGCCATATCTTGAAAAGGGGCTTCCGTCAAGATGACGAGGGGCGTTTTGTCGTCATGCTTGATGTACAGGGTTGGCTTCTAGATGGAGATGAGCGAAGCCCCGAGCTCAACATGCGCCAACAGGCGGGACGTTGAGTCCTTGTAGGCCGAGCGACAGTATCCCGATGTGGTGCTTGTCTCCGGCGATACCAATGCGCATGGAACGAGAGTGCGGTTCACCCGTACACTGCCTGGCGGATCATCCAGTCCACCGGCAAGATGAGGCAGGTTGGTTTCTTGACATGGAAGGGGGTCAGGGTGGTCGGGTTACGTTCCGGAAAGGCGATCGTTCCGTGGTGTCGATGGATATGTCGTGCGTTGTGGGCAGGGAGATGGATGTGCAGATATCTGGGCGACCAAGCCCCTGAGCCAGAGCTTGCCAGAGGTCCGCACTGGTGCTGTGATGTTTGTTGACTCCAGAGGCAGGAATAGGTAATGATGTGATGGCCGGCATGTTCGTGTCCAGACGGCGCAGGTCTCGTGATTTCTGGGCGTGAGCTCCGTGGTCTAACTTTAGGGCATTCGGCAAGGGAAGGCACGTGTCACCACGGGCGGCGACAGAGGAAAGAACGGACCTGCCTGCCCAAGGTGAGGTACATGCCCGTTCCTTCCATGGCATCATGGATTGGCAGGTGCAGTGCTGTAGCTCGGTCCTCCTGCACCCTGCCAGTGTTCTCCAGCCCCGTCACATCTCAACGCCGAGGAAGACGGAAGTTTGTTTCATCGGCTCTCCCCATGTCGGAACAGGTGCTGTGTTGGTACCTGGTCAATACGTGACTTGAATGAATGAACCTGACAGACACATCGACTTTCCCACATTGGCTGGCAGGAACGATACTGCACCGCACCGGCCAGTCACCGAGGGAGGGGCAATAGATGGCGGGGCCCACACACATCTTTTCTCCGACCGCACCGCACCTGCTCCGTCCGCGGCAGGAGCTTTCCAATCGCAGGCAGGTACGTAGGTACCTTGCTGCACACTGTACCGATCCGCCCATCAATCTGACGAACCTCTCGCGACTCGATCAGTTGACGTTGATTTTTAGTACGGTTTTGACAGAGATCTCATCCAACACCACGCCATATCCCTGACCGGTGCGGAGCATCAGCTTTCAGTGACATCAACTTCCTTTCTCTGGCCAAATGCCTCGAACACCACCGTCGCCGCCGCCGCCCGCGGCAGCACACAGGGGTCGAGCCCCGAGTCCACCTCCATCCACTGCACGGCCATGTCGCAGCGTGACAGAGACTCCATGCAGCTGGCAGCCTTGACAACGACCCTCGGTGAGGAGGGGTGAGCGAGCCCCTTTCTCTGCTCATCGCTTGCCACTCGCGATCCATCCTCCGGGGATGAGCGAATATGCAGCTGCTAATTCGGGCAGGCATGAACGTTTCTTCAACGAACCAATATCGAGACCCGGCTCAGATCTGCCAGGCGGACAGGCTGAGGAGAACGATCTGACGCCCCCCCTTCCATCTGGATCGGCCCCCCTTCCCTTCCCACCCCCCTATTGGGGATGGACGTCGAGGGGACGTTTGCCCTCACGGGTCCGACCAGCCCCCTGGTCCAGCCGCCGGGCGCCCTGCAACCAATCTTCGATCCGCCCGCGCCCGGTGGCCAATGATCGCGAAACTCGATTCCCTGTCTGCACGATGCGGTGCCAGCGGGTCCAGAAAAGTCGTACCATCGGCACGGCTGGGAGGGGGCACCAGTGTGGGAAGCGATGTCACCCCCTGTCAGGCTGTTACTACTGCAGTCTGCGGCGCTCTGCTGGTGGTGGTGCTATTGCTGCCACTGTTGTTACGCTTGGGCTGCGCTGTCTTTCACTCCAACGGCGGAACCCATCCGCCGCCTCTTGCTGAACGGCAGAGCTGTGTGTCGCTTTTGCCGGCCTTGGTTGCGACAACCACCACCACCAACACCATCGTCACCAGCCGCGGGCCGCCTCCTTTTTGCCGAGGGCCTGACCGATACGCCGCCACGGGAACTTTCCTGTCTGTCGCCCGCAATGGGCATATCTGACGATGGAGACGCACATGTCGGGCCAGCCGCCATCCTTCTCATACTCGTACATCCACTGCACTCATGCAACGTCCCCGCTCACCCCGTCCTCGCGCCGGGCAGCCGCTGCGAGGACTGGACGGCCGGCAGCAAGGAGACGGGGACGCGGACGGGCACGGGCACTTGGATACGCCCAGTCGTCGACAAGACCAGACAAGACAAGACACACGGTGGTGCCCAGCCAGCTTGCCAGCATCCTTCCTACTGGAGGGGCGACAATGGGCGCAAGCCCACCCCCGATCGGCGCTGCATTGCCAATCTGGTACAATGATTTTATCCCCCGGCCGGCCATCACACAAACCCACACAAAGTCGCCGCGGGCCAGAAAAGCACCGCATCCCATAGGCCTCCCGGCCCCCGGTCAGCACCACATCTCGTTTCCTGGTCCGTCTTGCCTCGATTTCCCCCGTCCCAACGCACCGCACCTCTGAGATCTCACCACCCCCGGCCAGGGCCCCCCACCCTACAGTAGGTACCCTCTTCCTCCTGCTCCCCCCCTTGGAAGGGCAAGTTTCGAGGCGGGCGGGATCTACGAGTACTTATCGTCATCTCGCCCATCTTTCGTGTTGGCATCGGGGTGTGTGGGATCGGTTTAAAAATATGGCGACAACTCACGAGCAGGGGGGAAAAGGGAGGAGACAGGAGGGGATCCTGCCGACGTCGAGGGGCACGACGATGCAGTGTCTGCTGCCCTGGCCTTGCCCTGCCCATCCCATGCATGGGGGCGCTGCACCAGGCCCCAGCAGGCACAGTCATTCATTACCTGATGCCGGTGTCCTGCTGTTTCTGTTGCTTTGCTTTGCTTTGCTTTGCTTTGCCTTGCTGCCCATGCCCCCCGTTCCCCGTGTTCCTGGTCGCTGATCTCATATTACTCTGTCACATCCGCCTCCTCTTTTCCTGCCAGATCCCTTGCGCGGCCTTTCTTCTTCTCCTGCTTCTCCTGCTTCTTCTTCCTCCCTTTCCCCCCTTCTCACAGACTTTCCTGCTTCACCATCATCCGGCAACCCCTTCGCTCGCCTCACAACGCCTTCCAGGGCTGTTATTTGATCGCAGCGCCGCCTCGTCTCGACTCGAATCGCCATCGCGACTCCGGAACTCATCGCTCTTCACCGGGAATCCGACGACTCGAATATAGCGACCAACATCAGCCGTGTAAGACACACAGTTGTGTCCGTCAGCATCAGCATCAGCACCAACAGATCGCCCTCTCAAGCAACAAGCCAGCCAGCCAGCCCGCCTGCCCGCCATCACCGCCAAGAAGCCCTCCCACGGCTGCAGACAAGAACCCCGACGACATTGTCAAGCCGCGCCGACAACATCTTCAGCAGTGGAAGCTGCGGCGTCATCCGGACAGCCAGCATCGAACAACACAACCGACTGCCCAAGCCCTTCGCCTGACACCACAGACCGAAAAAAAAGCAACCTCAGCCAACCCTCTGATCCCAGTCGCTCGGATAGAAACGCCCACGCCCCCCCCGGGACACTTTCCCACAGGGTCGAACTTCCCCGGCACCTACCAGGCCGCCACCGAGAGGAGCAGAGCGTGGTAGCTTAACCAACGCTAGGCGTCTTCCTTCTCAGCGGTCCCCTTCGCCCCCCCCCCCCCCCCCCCCCCCCCCCCC
>JACAFV010000095.1:75583-89627 GCA_014635975.1 Plectosphaerella sp. P0831
ATCGGATCTTGCTAGCTCAAAAGTCCCCTCCCACCCCCCCTTTCAGCGGGCGGCATCGACTTCTGGGTCAAGTACCTTTCCTCCCCCCGTCTACACATGGTGCGAGGCCAAGCCCGCCCACACCTCCCATTCATCCATCGGCAGGTCGGCCGCGTTGCTGCTGTCTTGTCCCTTAGGCCCGCCCCATATTTGCTCACTGGTCCCTGTCAACTTCCAAGCCCTGAGAAACAGCCAGACATATACATAGGTCTCCGCCGGGTTGTGCCATCTTTGTCCGATCTTTCCATCTCCACCCCCTCTACCGCCCGGGTCCCCCCTCTTCCCCAATCTACACCATCACCTGGGTTTGTTCAACACCCTCTCCCACACCCGAGTCACGATTCTTCCGGCCGTTTTCAGTTCCCAACGAGTCAGCGCCATTTCTGGGGTCCCGTCCCTCACAGGTCGCCTCCATCGGCCCTGACAACCTGCTATGGAAGCAGGCGGCTCAGGAGCTAGGCAAAGGTCCGTTCATCCACCCCCAGGTTCTCCCACCCCCGATCCGATACATTATTATTACTACCCGCCTCCTCCCTCCCCTCCACCATCTTGACGCTCCCTTTCCCCTCTACTCCACTCCCATCTCCAGTTGGTTAACACGACGTCCTCCTTCTGTAGCGGTGCTACATCTGCTGGCAACCCTGGATCCTACGACACACAACCACGCCTTCCACCTCGAGACGACCGATACTATCGTGAACCATCCGGGATGGCGACCGCAACCCTCATCAACCCCGGCAATTCCTACCACGGCCACCATTCATCATACTCTTCCAGCCACCACCACCAACCCTCCGGCGGCCTTGGCCCTAGCATCGCAGGCATGATCTCGCCCGTTGAGCCACGAAGACCGTCCGACGACAACGACATGCCGCAACAACGCCAGTCTCTGCCGTCTCTGTCCGAGGTCATCTCTGGGGCCAAGCCCAGCCCGTTCCCGCCTTCGCAGCCTCCCTCGGTGTCGGGTTCTGCTCACAGCTTCCCGTCTACCTACAACTCTGGTCCTCCGCGATCGTTCCCCGACCCTCCCTCCTCAGACAAGCAGTCGCCGCGCACCCTTCATCACTCTTTCGGACCCCCTAGGCCAGAGCCTTTGCCTCCATTCTCCGAGTCGCGACCACCCTCCTTTGCGGGCAGACCACCTCCTTCGATGAGCTACCCCGGACCGCAACCCAGCCCTCCGATCAAGCCTGATCATTCTCGAGAGGTCGAGAGCAAGATGATGGAACATGGTGGACCGTACCACCACTCATCTCACCAGCAGCACCCTCCGTATCCGCATCACCACAACCAGCTTCCCCCAGGACAGATTCCACTGCCAGCGTACCCAGCCTCGCCCCGACATGGCCACTCACTCCCACCGCCACCCTTCGAGTCGCAACGGCCATCTCATCACGACGACCCCGAGTACGCGCCTGCACGAGCTCAGTATGATCGAACCCTTAACCGGGCGCTGGAGGTCTGGAGCTACACCGAGTGCCTGGATAGAGTGAGTGCAATAAGTCCAAATTGTGGGTGGTTTCATACTGACTGTATCAGATTTCCGCAACATCACGAACCATTTTCAACTTTGGCGAATCGTGGAGCCGCGTTGCTGCCGAACAGCACAGCTCACAACCAATTCCGGATCGCCTGCCGACCGAGCACGAAGTAGCAGAGATGGCCAGCAATGTCGAGTATCTGCGCGGATCGCTGGATTCGCTGAGGACCATCATCCGCACAGCACACGAACGGGCCCGCACGACTGGCAAGTCCAAGATGTACGACGACGACGACTCATCTGTGTACGATGGCATGAAGTCGAACGGCGGATACAACCTGGGAGAGGTCAAGAAGCGACGAGGCGTAAGTGCACCGGCTTTTTTCTCCGAATCAACGAATTACCGGCTAACCTCCCACAGCGCGCTGCCCCTCCTGGCCGATGCCACAGCTGCAACAGAATCGATACGCCTGAATGGCGACGCGGCCCCGATGGCGCCAGGACTCTTTGCAACGCCTGCGGTCTGCACTACGCAAAGCTGGAGAGGAAGCGACAAATCGAAGCGCGACAGTCCCGCCCCAAGACCCCGCAACGGTCCTAAGAATGCGCACAACATTTCTTTCCTTTTTATCCGACAGGACAGGTTGACGACAGTCGACCCCGAAACAGAGACGGCCCGAGGGGCAGCGAGAGCTGGGACGCCTATAACCAGCACGAACGCGGTAGTGCTTTTCCTATCTGGATACCCCGGCAGCGCTTTCATGCCAGCCAGCTTTTATTTTCCCAACTGTATATACTACGGGTGTCTCCTTGCAGGAGTACGGAACACGGCACACCAGGAGCGTTATATCATCCGGCGGCGTTTTGTTTTCTGTCCCTGAACCTTTCACATCTCATCTCCGTGTCCTCTCTCTCTACCTGTTTGTCTCACTCTTTTTTTCTCAACAGCTGAAACTGTAGGCTTCCGACGATGCTTTCCCGGCATTTTGGCACTTGCATCGGAGGAACATTAGATAAAAGGGGGATATCCGGCAATGGATCTCGGGGGCGACTGAGAGGAGGAACGGCCATGGAGCACCGGCGCGCTACGATTTTTTTTTCTTTTACTCTGGGGTGCATTCACTTCCCAGACAACATGTATTGAGCTTAGAGGTCAAGGGGTGTGTGTCGTATCAGCGGACACTGGGAAGCCTGGGCATGGCAAGACGGCTTTGGAAATATCAAGACGATTCTCTCTCATTCCATCTCATCCTCTCGTGCTTTTCACGCCTTATGGTAAGACTCACTCAGGCACGCACGCACCAGAAGCCGCCGTAGAAGGAACCTCTGCCCCCGTGCCGCCGGAAAGGGGGCCCGCGGACTTCCACTACCGCTCCATGGCGCGCCCGCCATGTGGACTGTGACTTCTGGCGGCCTTCCGAATAGAGGCAAGGCGCCAAAGCCTCGCGCCANTCGCGCCACAGCCCAGACATTCAAGCGGGACCACCAGATCCCTGGGCCCCCCAAGGGCAGGCCCGACGGGACGGTGGTGGGCGATGATGTGTGGCAGCAACGCGGCGCACGCGATCCCTGACCGAGCGCAGGCCGTGTCAGTGGGCGGGCGCCAAGTGATCAAGTCATCTTGCAATAATAAAAAGGGACGGCTTCTTCAAGGTTGGGGCTAGCGATGGGGGAAGCAGGTCTCTACATCTTAGTCCCAAGCCTGCGCACGCTCAGGCGGCCGTGGCCCGTGGAAAGCCGCCGCACCGGCGCGACGTCATGTTTCCCCGACTCGCCTCGTGGACCAATCGACCTGATTCTTTTCTAGATACTAACAATAAAAGGGGGGGGGGGGCAGAGATCGCCAGAGGGAGATCCGTGCAGAAGGGGGCGCGCGCACCGGGACGTCTTCCCCTAGCCTCGTTGCGTAGGGCAGAATGAACGGACGGACGGGCGGGCGGCGGTTGGGAGTAGGGCGTAGGAGGGACATTGGCTCGCTTCGGCATATTTTTTCTTCCTAACAGACGAACGAACGAAACATCGAGATGGGCGCGTGCCGGACCTTAACTGAAGGTCAGCTATTTCCATCATTTTCTGCCCACCCGGATGTCTCTCGTTCGTTCCCGGACGCTGCAGATCTCGGGACCAAGTTCTGGACCGGACGATGGGTTGGCGGCGCGGCGGTGGCGGCGGCGGCTACGGCGGGCGTTGAGNTCACGTTTCTTGCCTTGTCCGCGCGCAGCCCATGGTGGGATGAACCTGAGGGAGGGAAGAGGCTCGCGGGAACCCAAAGCCCCGTAGTAGGGGCGCGTCTGTGAGCCCAAGCCCGAACGGCGAATTTGTTGGACGAACACCATTCAGACGATGCGGGGGAGAAGCCGAAGGAGGAAAAAAAAGGAGGGGGGGAACCACCGCGTGGGACTGGACTAGCGAGACGCACCGCATGCATATCTGCATGTTACCCTCCTCTGATACGATTTGTCCTATTTTTTCATCCCAGCAAGTCAGTTTGGCGGTGCCGGACGTTTTACAACGACGTCTCCTCCCCCTCCATCGACGACAGGCGCGGGCCGCGCATGGGGATCGCCGCGTCGCGACTTACTCGCAAGGACAGAACGGACTAGGGCCTCCGGGGCCCGTGACGGCGACCGTACATGTCCGGAAGACGGCACGGGGGCCAAGTGGGCCGCCGCACCTTTTGCCGCCGCAAAGTGTTCCCTCGTCCTTCTCGAGCGCACAAAAGGGGGGAAGCACACGGGTGCGGTTTGCAACCTTTAGCCTGACAACAGAGACACGGGAGAGATCTCGGACGGGTGGTCTGCTCAATTCTATCTGACTTGGTGGCACGCGGGGAGGACGGGGAGGGGCCATTGGACCCACGGCATGCCGTCCGCACTCCAACTGCACGGTGCCGCGAGGGGGCCTTGTGTGTGTTTCTCGCACCTGGGCTGCGGCATGCGGATGACGCCGCGACCATACCATGCCCGGAAGGCCATGTCGCCAGGGAGAACGGCGGGAAGGCGTTGGGCGGTTGAGGGCTGCCCTCGTGGGGTTCACATGCCCGCGTGGCTGCCACAGGACGCAGGGTATGTGTAAAGGGCAGGACCTCGCGAGGAAGAAAATGCGGGCAGGCGGACGGCCGGCAAGTATAAGAGACGTTGCACGACACCAGCCACCGGTGGCACTCGGACGATGGTGATGCTGCTGGGCGTCGGCGTCAGTGACGGGTTGTCGACGATGCAGTCGTCCAGCAGCCACGAGAATGCCGTCATGTGTAGCTGCGCCAGTTGAGGAAGAGAAGCAGAGGCAGCGAGATGAACGGCTTTTAGATCCGGGTCGTACAACGGCAGGGTCGGGCTGTGTCATGTGAGATGTCAGATTTCGTGTGGTGGTCGCCGCTCCGCAACCCCCCGTTGTTGTGCTTGTGCGACCGACTTCTCGTTCTCGAGCCTATCCCTGCGCAGAGAATAAGTTGGCCTGTTTCCCAGGGTCTCAGAGTGACTCGACTTTGTCAGGAAGTCGTGCACCGCCCCTCCTCTCCTTCTCCTTGAGCCAGAGCATCTGGCCGCCCGCTCACTTCTCGTATCGCTGCTGGGCACAACACTGGCAGGCCCGGGTCTGGTCGTCGCGGAAAGCCTAGCGGCATGCGATGTGACCGGCCACGCCTCGCCTGCTTGCCTGCGCGAGGGAAGGGAATGTGAGGGGGGGTTGGGTCAAGGCCATGTTGGGGCGGCACAATGTCGCTTAATCCGCAACTCGCGTGGCAAGACACACGAGGGACGGCTCCATGGCGTTTTGCGCTTGAGCAAGCCACGGGGCGACGGCGGCGGCGCCGAATTGCCTTTGGTATAGTATAGTTGCTGCGACTAACCTAACGTGCGGTTGTTGCGTCCCTGGAATCTGGGCCCGACCAGAGAGACTGACCACATGGCTGTGGCTGGCGCGCAACGATCCAGGCGACCAAAGTACGTTCGTCCCTGCATAAGCCCACCATACAACTGCCGCCGTTCGCGTACCATGGGCTTGGGTAAAGTTGAGGACGTAGGAAGACGGGCAGTGGTGGCACCCTCACTCGCGAGGCAGTGCTGTCAAGTGTGGCCGTCAGCTACAGGATCGCCGACTTGTCCTGCAAGCTGGGAGCATGTACGTCGGACAGGAGACGGGGTGCCAAGGTAGCAGCGCGCGTGGTTGCTACTACGAGCGGCGATATGCCAGCAGGGGCACCCTCTTCGTGTACAATACGGGCGTGCGCCCGCCCATGCATCATGTTTCCTGCAGCCGAGGCGTGTGCGTCGGGCAAAGGCTCTGCAGATGTCAACCTAGCCCGAGCTGCATTACACATAGGCCCCTGCCGGCATGGCTTGTTGGGCGAGCGAGTGTGAGAAGAGTGCAAGTGCCCTGTAACAAACACGGTAGGACGAGCACTTTGGCGAGCCCTAATAGTCCGGGGCAACACAAGGGAGAGAGGGGGCTCCTGTGCGACGGCATCAGGATCAAGACATGCAAGCAAGCGGATCTACGCCGATTCGAGATCTGAAATGTCTCTGCGGTCGTTCCGTTGCGATCCGGGCTCGTGAGAGTTTGTGACAGGGTGTGAGCGGCCTTTGCGAGAGAGGTGTCCCATGTCGTGACCTCTGGGGTTGCTCGATGAATGTGGACAACCACCAGGACAGTATCCGCAAGTCTTCAACCGTTCAGCAACATGCTAACAGGGTCCCATGCGTTGGTCGGGCGTCGATGTAGAGTAGAGGCAAGTCAGTCAGGGGGAAACTGACTCCAGCCGCGTGTCGGAGGATTGATTCCATTTCGGAGTCTTCCAGGTGTCCAGGCCATGGCGAGCCGACGGCGAATAGGATGATGCCCGGTACTGGGGCATCGTTGAGGCGTCCCTCCATCAGGGGACCATTGGACAAACTGTCGAACCGCTGCAGGCCGGCCTGTGCGAACGGCCGGGAATCGCCGATGTGCATCTGAAGCCAAGGGTTGATATGTGACTAATATTATGCCTGAGAGTGCTCCCATCTTTTTTTGGGTGACAAGTGCGGCGCATGCATGGCTGTCAGGCCCCAGGACATCTGCCGAAAAGGGGGCGAGTCATGGAGAAACTGCTTGCGTGCCATCGTCCTTGGCTGCGATACCCGGGCGAGTCGCGAGGGGAGGATGCTGCTGCGGTGCTGCAGCAGGGTGTTGGCGAAAGAGTTTTAAACCTCAAGGATGCCGTTGTAGAGTCGGCTTCGTCGTCTGCCCGTCCTCCGCAGAAGAGGCTCGGAAGTGCCGGTGAATGTGATGGTACGTGAAGTTGGAGCAGGGACCCCTGGCTAGATGGTGAGGGATCACGATGATCTGCCAGCAGATGAACTTGGGCGCTCTGACCAGAAGATCACTGGGACCTGACCTGGGTTGGGGACCTGGGACCGGGGTTGTCGAGTGAACCATTGAAGACGGCGTGACTCCGCCGTGGACGGGGGGCCCGCTAGGGGATCGTGGATGCATCGGGGGGTCCAGGAACAGGGTGCCAAAGGTGCTTCTGGGGGTTGGGTGCCGGGGAGAGCCGTCGTAAGCGATGGCGTGCGGGCGTGAGTGAGTTCGTGTTGGGTTTGGGTTTGGGTTTGGGTTGGGTCGGGTTGCACTTTGTAGGTTGACAATGATACCCCTGGCCCTGTTTCTCAGTAGCATGGCTGCATGGTTTGCTGCGGCGTCGGGGGTGTGAGGTGAGGTGCGGTGTCAGTCCGCATGCGGACGTGATGATACCCTACGGCGCAGAGTCCGGGCTGGCGAATAATGAGGAATGGCCTGATTTCCATAATGGGGCGTTTTGCTTCAGGCCGGGGCTGGCGTGGGATGTCTGGGCTGCCTTTGACGGTTGACCCTGAGGTGTGTTTTGTCCATCGTATCGTGTTGGCTGGACGGGGCGTGTGTGGGAGATGATGGCGATGGCCCGTCGATGTTGGCTTGGTTGGGCCGATTTCAGGAGAAGCGAGGTGGAGCTGCGGGAGACAGGCAGGAACGGTGAAGATGTCGGGTGGATGGATCTTGCCGTGGCGCCCCATAATGACCTGATGAGATCAGATCCTAATATCCGCCCGCTGGAGCAGGAGGCGTTCGGTCTCGGTGCTTGACTGGGAAGGTCCTACCTAATCTGAAAGCAGGGAAAGGGCGGCTTGGGTCGTTCCTGCCGTTGCTGGTGCCTGCACAAAGAATAGAACATAACATTGGAAGTGTGCCAAGCCCACGGCACAGTCCGTAGCTTCGGTCGGTCATCTCCCTCCTTCCTTTCCTCTGGCACAGCCCTCTGACCTCACCTCGCTTCGCCTTCTCCCTGGACTGGACCCCGAAACTGACATGCCTCGAATGAGTCGAATCAAAGACAACCCGACCCGATCGAAAGGGCCACCATGCCATGCCGATGCCGAGGGATGCCCATCCTCAATCATCTCTGGAACTTGACAAATGACCCGAGGACGCCACGTGGATTGGAATCCAGCGGTACGGTTCCGTCCCATCCGCTCCCAGACCGAGAAATGCCAAGAACATGAACCAACCAGCGCCGGCAAAACTCACCAACCGCCATCGGGCATCGAGGCAACCAAGATGGTGGCGGCGGCTTGCAAAGGCAGGGAGAGGCAGCCGTGCCAAATGTCCGCTCACCGGCCAAAATGCCTCCCTTCTGCCGGCGCTACGTCACCAGCGATCGTACCCGTGGATCGAGGTTCGCGAATCGCGTGGACCAGATTCACGGGCCCGGCACCCCTTCTCGGCCAATCGCCGGGGCCCCAACAGCCATCGTACGATTTTCCTCGCCGTGGCGTTTCTGCTCGCCCGCTGGCCCCCGACGAGACACGGAGGATGGCCCACGAGGACAGGGATGCGGCGGTCAGCCAGGCCACCCCGGTCCAGTTCCTGGCAATGGACAGATTTCAGGCAAGGCAGATCGCCGAGCATTACGGGGCACTGCACTGGACGACCATGACAAAAACACCCCGACGTTGCCCAAAATATCGGCCCGGTGGTGGGCGCTTGTCTTTGCTGTCCACCTCTCAAACACAACTTGGACACAACTTGGACACAACTTGGACACAACTTGGACACAACAGCAATCCATCGATGCACGCAACCCTAGAAACCTGCAAGCGAACCAAGAAGCGTCCAGCACTGAGACCACTTGACCAGGGCGACATGCACCAACAAGAGGGGCCCCGGTGTCGCGACTGGAATGGTCGCCAGACTAATCAAAACTCTGTCGCTAAGTAAGTCGCTGGCGGCCCTGTGGACGGAGCCAACTCCGACACTGTCCCGACAAGCTAGGGGGGGACATTAGCTTGAGACCTGCCCCGCCCAGGCTTCTACAGAGACTGTCTCTCGCCTGCGCTTGTCTGCTCCCAAGCCGCTTGTTCGAGTTATTCCTATCTCGCTGTCGTGTCCGGTACGGCCAAGGAAAACAAAACTTGGATGCTTGCCGCCCGAATGACCCAGGACCAGGAGCCAACATGCGAGAATGGTTCCCCCATTCCTTTCCTTAGCGCTGGGGCTAAAGCTAATCTCCTCATCCTTCCCCCCCCAGTCCAAGCCATCATCCCGTCCTTCGACACAAAGGAATCGACACGCGGTTTCCACACCCGGTGCCGATTTTCACCCGGCATCCGCCCTGCTAACAGGGCGAACGGCGTCGGATCTTGAGATGCTCTAGCTACTTGAAGTATCTTTTTCTTCACACACGCCCCCTGGTCAGAAACTGGCAGCTTTCAGTAGGTACACACAGGTCCTGGAGTGCTGACCTGCCCGCTGTGAGCCTGGCGCCAAAAAAACGTCCCGCCCGCCCTCTTCACGCCCCTGGGATAGCCCCTTCACCCACCAAGGACCCTGAACTTGAACACACAACCACCGCCAGGGGATGCTTTCCCACGGGCAAGGCCGAAGAACGCGAGTCGCGAAGATCTAAACTTATCGTCTGCCGTCGTTCATGCTCATGCGTTTCTTCCCCGCAGTCCGCCTTGTCGTTCTTAAGAAAAAACATTAGGCGAGGATCCGATCGTGAAGCATCTTCCAAAACACTGATCGGCCGCCCTGCCACACCCAGGGCCCCCCTTCTCACCGCTACAGCCGCGGCGCTAGCGCTTGAGGATGTTTGCTGCGGCGGCATGGATCCATCCTCCGCTGCACGCATCTCTCTTTGCTTGCTATAGCTATAGCGCCTGGACATACATGCCAGGACCCATATGCCATCTGACCGCTACAATGCCATGCAACATCTCCAACTGCTCCTTTATTTTTATTATTTTTTTTACATGTAAAGCAAGCTGCTCTGACGTGTCAGACCCCGGAGGCATATCCACTGCCGCCGCTTCGGCGCTGCGTTCAGACCGCTGCTTTTCCATGTCTCAAGAGACTGCACTGCTCAGCCACTCGTGCCGTGTCTTGACTTTGACCAGGGGACCCAAGGGTGGGTGAAGCAGGATGCAGGGTCTTGCACCGGTCTGAAGCAGAGTGACAAACGACACGATCCGAGACCTGATCCATCAGGAGCCGGCACGTCTCAATACGGGGGACAGCGCACTGCTTAGGGGTGGTGATGGAGGTCAGCTCCGGCTTGGATCCCTTGATCGAGATGGCCACCCCCCTCTTTTCTTCAATAAACCACCACGGCATGTCGCGGCCCGTAGTCGATAGATGCTTAAAAAAGGCGTTGGATTCTTATTACTAGATCGTCGTGGGTATCTGAACAGGCCGATCCCGCTGCCTTCCCTACTACCTTCTGCCGCGGAGGACAACGCTCCCGAGACTAGCGCCATGGGAAGACGAGATCCCGCGGACCCTGCATGCGCGCGCCCTGGACCATCCCGGCCGATCACCAACCTGGCCTGGTCGTGGTTTGTCTCTCACAGCGGGGGAAACATATGCAAGATTTGGTCTCGTGGCAATCGTCCCGTTCTGCAGAGACCCTCCTCTCCTTTGGCAGGTGTCGGATATGCAACCTTGACCGCCACCTCCAGAGCCGCTGGCCCCCTTGCTCTCCTTAGTTGTCACTTCCGCCGCAGCCGCCACGGAAATTGCCCAGCAGCCTGTCCAGTCCCTGGATGCCCGTGTTCTTGAACCCCTGGCCACTGACCTCGCGCTCGCCGACGGTCAGCACGGCGGCGATGAGGTCCTTTTGAATCTCATCGTCGACGACGCTGTCCTGCTTGTAGGCCGGGTGGGATGCGACAAAGTCGCGGATCCAGCGCGCGGCCGTGTCGAGCTTGCCGCTGGCGCGCTGGCTGACGAGGCGGAGGTACGTGTCCAGCTCGCAGCGGGTCTGGACGTCGACGTTGACGCCGTCTAGGTAACTCTCGACTAGCGGCACGAGACCTGGGAAGGTACCGTCCGGACGGCCGTTGATGATCTCGTCGACGGACATTTCTTCATACTCGTCTTCCACGGGGCCGACGGGGGTGGGCGGACGGCTGGGGGCGCGGGAACCGGGGCGAGAGCCAGGTCGAGACTCGAGACCGTTGCTGGTGCCTCGGGTGTGACGGCTCGCGAAGAGGTTGCGACGGAAGTGGAAGCGCTCTTTCAGCACGGCGTCAACGGCGTGAGCGCGCTCCATGTTCTCGTCAACTTTCTTAATGGGAATGTAAAAGTTGAGATCAAACGACAAAATGGCCCGGGTGACGAGGACCATGAAGACGGAAAAGGCGGCGTTTTCAAAATCGGTCAGCTGGATCTCCATGGGGCGGAACTCGACGCGCCAGCCGATGCTGTTGTCTGCGGGCGGCGGCTTGAAGCGCATGTGCTGCCAGTTTGTGGACTGGATGTTTTCAAAGTGGTCCGTCTTGTCGAGGTCGAGTTCTTGGAGGTCTTCGGAGAAGATGACGATGGGGTCGCGGATGAAGAGGTGGGCGAAATGGGTGGCGAGGCGGTCGTCCATGCCGCCGTCGAGGAGCTGGGTTTTGATGGCTTCGTCGACGACGAGGTTGGGGTCCATGTACTCTTGTCGCAGGCGGGGGTCTGTCGAGATGTAGGTCGAGTTGGAGGCGTAGCGGGACTTGGGGATTCGCCAGCGGTCGTTCTTCAGGGGCTGCGACTGTCAGTACAGGGTCGAGGTTGCATGGCGCCAGAAGCCAGGAGCCAGGAGCCAGCCTACCTTTTCGCCCATCTCCTCGGGGGTTCTATCGTCGACGGCACGGCTGATCTGGTTCCACCGCACGTCCGTGTTGGCGAGGAAGCCCTTGTAGACGGGCGTGGCGGCAGTCAGGGCCAGCATGATGGGGCCAATGGGGCTCAGCTGGTCATACAGCTTGCGCCCCTCTGTAATGTTCTTGGCCTGGAAGGTGATTTGCAGACAGCAGCTGCCCATACCAAAGGCCATGGCATCCATGTGGATAAAGTCATCCGGGGCAGCGCCGCCATCACGGACGTCGTCGTCCTCGGGCCAGTTGTGCAGGTCGCGGTTGACGGTGGGATCCCGCCAAGGCACGGGGGTGTTTACGTCGTGGAAGACGGGGACGTTGACCTGGACCTTGCGGCCGCGGCGGGAGCGGATGTTGGCGGCGAGGGTGGGGAAGCGGATGTGCGGGTTGGCGATCTCGTCGGGGACGAACTGGGAGCGCAGACGGGGGCCGGAGGGGGGGTAGTAGGGGACTGTGAAGTCGCCGGGGCAGCCGATGCGGGGGAAGGTGGTGAGGGTGATGGGGTACTCATCGGCGCGCATGTGGTCCTTTGCGATGCGGCGGCGGAGTTTCATGTCTGGCTCGACGCCGAGGAGTTCCTTGAAGCCGATGCCCCAGGGCTTGCCTGGGGTGGCCTCGAGCATGAAGCGGCCAAACTCGGGGTGGAAGACGGGGAGGGTGACGGGAGGTTCGGGGGAGGCTCCAGAGTCTTGAAGACGTCTGCGCTTAGCAGCGGGTTCATCGTTGGCGGCCTCGTCGGAGGCAGCCTTGCCATCGGGAGTGACTACGGTGCCGTTGGTCTCCTTGGCCAGCTCGGGGCTGTGGGCGAGGGCGTCGAGGATCTCTGCCTGGCGGAGGGAGAGGCGGACTTTGGGGTCGTCCTTTGTGTAGTTGACGACGAGGTACTCTACCTCGTCGCCCCAGAGGAGGGCATCGCGCTCCTTGCCCTTGGCTTTGTTCCAGATTTCGAGGAGTTGCTGGAGGAGTTAGCGGGGGAGGAAGTAGAGGAGGAAAAAAGGGGAGACGCACTTTGATACCCCACTCGCGGACCTGCTGGGCGTTCTTGCGGGCTTCCGGCCATTCAAGGGCGGTGCCCAGGGCTCTGTGAGAGGGAGGGTTGTCAGTGATGGAGGGGATGAGGATGAGAGGAGGTTTGGACCCACAGGAGACCCATGCTTGGATGTGATGTGAGGGGGTTGTGATGGTGACGTCTTTGGCTGCTGTCCGGGAATCGGGGGCGTGGATGTCGACTGAGCGATGAAGGAGTTGACTGGCTGTCAAACGAAGGAGAGAGCGATGAGTGAGATGAGATGCGACTCGCGCGTAGCCAGTGTGGTGAGATGAGGTGAGGTCGGAGTTTGGTCGGGGTGAGGGGAGTCGCGGACTGCGTGCGGGCTTTCCGAGGTCCAACCGGGCGAGGTCTGGCGAGTCAATGCAACCGAAGCTCCGGCGACGGTGCAGTCACGGTGAGACGGCACGGGCCGGAACCAAGAAGGCGGGCAGTGGGCGGGAGGTGATGGATGCTGAGGTCAGAGACTCGGGGACTCGGGGGAGGCAATGGCGCAATGCGAGGAAGGGAGGTGATCTTCAGAGGGGGGCGACTTTGAGCGGAAGTCGTCGTCGGACTTTTACTAGTTTGTGGTGGCCGCGGCGTTATTTCTTCGATTCCGGGTCTTTCAGTAATTAGTAGTTTAAACCCCTCGGCCCACGGACCCGACTTGTCATCCCGCGCTGGGGACTCGGAGTGTGTGAGTGTGATTGGAGGCAGGAGGGTCAGGGACTCGATCACGCAAGAGGCATCCCGCGTGGGAGGCTGCAGGCGGGAGAGGGGCGACGTCAGAGGGCTGGCTGGGCTGGGCTTGAGAAAGAACTGAAGAAGACGATGTGAAAGTCGAGGTTGAGGGGAGGAGACGACGGGTGGTTTCCACGGGTGGTTTCCGCGGCTGGTGGTGGTAGTGTTGCTATCTTGCGGACGGGGCTTGATATGGATTAGCAAGCAGACGGTCGGACATGCCGTGGGGTCGTCGCGTTTCTGGGTCGGTTTTTTTTCTTCTCGGGCCGGCCGTACGCTGCTTGCACGACGAAGGAAGGCATCAAGTGGGGTATTTTCGTCGGGAGCAAGCGCGCGGGTCCCTCCTTGGTTTTTTTTTCTACTTTCCCCTCTTGTTCTTCATGATGCACTGGGGGGTTGATTGCTAAGCAGGACGGACGAGGGGCAGAATGAAGGAAGGGCGCGAAATGTCCACCGGGCGAGTTACTCTGTGGCGGGGTATTATAAGCAAGGTGCAGTACCTAGGCAGACAGAGACAGATGAACGGCTGGCGGATGCGCTGAATCATCAATTCTTCTGGAGGTGCCAATTGATTGCGCCCAGAGTGTATAATGGGGTGGTGATGACGGG
>JACAFV010000095.1:89632-124370 GCA_014635975.1 Plectosphaerella sp. P0831
GGACTGGCGACACCCAGCAAGAGGCAGTAGAAACAGTGGCAGCAATGTCAGATGTCGAGTCGCTTCAGTGTCAGTTACCGAAGCCGGATCCGGAGAGAGGCGCCGGGCGCTTATGGAGATGCATCGGGAATTCTATGCCAGGTCATGCCGTGGCTGACACTGACGGCCTGACAGGGCTCGGCTTGGAGCGGTCTGGGCCCAATTTCTACCGTGCCTGTGATCGGAGACAACCGTGTCAATCATTCAATCATTTGCTGAACTGATGACTGCCTACTTCTTCCCCGGCGCCCCCGGCTCGTCATACCGCACATCCCCCTTGCTCACGTCCGGGTACACGTCGAAGCGGCGCTGCGTCGTCAGGGGAATATTGCGACGCACTTCCGCAATACGCTCGCCATCCAGCTCCCACACCACAATGTCCTCCTTCTCCTCCGTCTCCGCGACAACCTGCGCCAGCGGATCGATGATCATGCTATGTCCGTACGCATGGTAGGGCCCGTCCATGTCCCGCGCAGGGCTGCACATGGCCACGTACATCTGGTTATCCATCGCCCTGCCCTGCGCGAGAAGCTTCCAGTGCAACGGGCCCGTCGTCAGGTTGAACGCACCCGGGTACACGAGCGCAAAGCACCCCTCGCGCGCGGCAATGGTCGCCGGCTCCGGGAAGCGCACGTCGTAGCAGATGCCCACCGAGATGCGGCCGTACTCGGGAAGGTCGACAATTGTCACCTTGTTCCCCGGGCTCAGCACGTCCGACTCGCGGAATGTGATTTTGCCGGGAATGTCGATATCGAAGAGGTGGATCTTGCGGTGGGTGGCGAGCAGCTCGCCGGCGGGGGAAAAGGTGAGGGAGGTGTTGTAGTAGGACTTTTTGCCCGTGGCCTCGTCGACCTCGAGCTCCGGGATGGACCCGCCGACTAGGTAGACGCTTGCGTCGGCGGCCATGGAGGCGAGGGCGTGGAAGGAGGGGGCGGCATCGCGGGATGGCGGGGAGGGGAGGAGTTGCTCGGCGTAGCGGGGGAAGAAATCGGTGCCGTAGGGCGAGTTGAAGATTTCGGGGAGGACGACGATGCGGGCGCCGAGCTTGGCGGCTTCGAGGACCTTGGACCGGGCGCGGGAGAGGTTGACGTCCTTGTCGGCGCCGGAGCTGAGCTGCACGCAGGCGAGCTTGACGGGCTGTTTGAGGGGAGAGGAGGTGGTGGAAGTGGAAGCCATTGTGCGGATCGGGGCGCGGGCGCGGGGCGGGCTTCGGAGGGGTGTCGGGCGGTGGAAGATGGTAAACGTTCGGATTATCGGGATCGGTGTTCGAATCGGGGAGGAGAGGAGGGTGAGTGCGCGGGAGGGCGTTCTCATGGTGATGTTGGGAGACAGATGGCGAGAGGAGGTTTCGGGATGTGTTGGAGTCTAGGGCCGATGTCGCGACCGGCGTGACGTCCGTTCCAACGGATTGTCGCCGAGAGGGGAGAGCTACCCCACATACTCCTCCCAGCTAACGGCTTGGACTGAGGCGACACCCATTTCCTACAGTCATGGATTGTGTTTGGCATTAGAAGTTTTAAGTCTTCTGGGAAAGAGACCTGCTTCTATTACGCAATTCCAGATCCCCCTCGGTCAATTGACACCTTAGCTAGGACCGTAGGAGGTACCATGGTGCTGCCCCTGATGGCGTCGGTCTTGGCGCCGTCGCAAGCATGGAACGAATCGGGCAAGACACTTTCATCCCCTCTGCCACCTGGCACGACTTGGACGCTCCCACGCCTCGGTTCAATGACCCCGTCTTCATGCCCGTGAACGCAAAAGAGGCAGCAAAAGCCCTCGGCATGCGCGCGTGGCCCTGTTGAGGAAATCACAGCGTCGCAGCGGAGGATGCAGGTCCCCCAACGTCGCACTCAACGCTTTGGACAGAGAGAGGCAGAGGATTGCGGGGGAACCAAAACATCCATCTGTCGTCCCTGGTTCTCTGGTTCTGCCCGTTCCTGGTTATCAAGACCAGACCAGGCAAAGTGTAGACCAGAGCCTATACCTAGAACATCCGGCACCGTCTGGCTGGACTGGACAATGTCTTTGACGTGACCGCCCCTCGGGTCTCTCCTGAACAGAACCGAAGCCTAGAATCGGAGGTCATTGTTCCAGTGTGCGTGCTGCTCGAGTCGCGGCCCCGCTGACGAATGGGCGCCGGTCGCTGTCCGCATTGGGGTCCGGCGCAGTTCACGCGCTGCGCTGCCCTGGATCATATGACGGACCGAGGTTCACATGCGACAAGACTGCCCAAGTCTGAATCGGTCCGTCCCCCTGCTTGCACCGACAAAGCGCCCCGGCCTGGCTGTCTTCCACCGTGTCAGACTCCGTCTAGAAGATATAAGACAATCCCCATTCCGCACTCCCCCACTGTCCCCGGATCTTCCTCCTTCACATCTGTCCATCTACCTGCATCTACCATCGCATCCCCTGTCGCCTCCATCACCACCACCAACACCACCCCAGCAATTCCGTCGCACACATCGCCACAATGTCTCTCAAGGACGGTAAGCACCAACCGACAGTCTCTCACAGCCAAACTTTCGTACTGATCCCTCCCCCCCAGAGAAGTTCCCCTCCTCCGCCGCCTTCGACGTCATCAACGAGACCCTCAGCTCCAACGAGGAAGAGCGCAAGGACGCCATCAAGCAGGCCAAGGCCCTCTTCGGCTTCCAGATCAAGAACTCGGCCGGCGAGGTCGGCGAGTGGCACATTGACCTCAAGGAGTCCGGCAAGGTCGGCAAGGGTCTCGGCGGCAAGCCCAACGGTGCGCCTTTCTTCTGTCTCCCATGCGCCGCGATACACCTACTAACTTGCGCCCAGTCACCCTCGCCCTCTCCGACGCAGACTTTGCCCAGCTTGTCGCCGGCAAGGCCAACGCCCAGAAGCTCTTCATGTCCGGAAAGCTCAAGCTCAAGGGCGACATTATGAAGGCTACCAAGATGGAGCCCATCATGAAGAAGGCCCAGGGCAAGGCCAAGCTGTAAACGCATTTGCGCCCAATTCACGAAAAAGACGGCGGGGGGGATTGCCCGCGAGCAACACTCCCCGCTACTGCATTGCAACGAAACCTAAATACCCTGTACTCTATCTACGACACACACGCACGCGCGTCTTGGATACATTTTGGCTGGCACGCCGTCTGTTGGAAGTTTGGTGCATTCGCATAGGTTTTACCCGACTGAATCAGAGAATCTGCATCCTTTCTGACGAAGAGCCCTTGGTGCCACGGATGTGTTGACTCGGATGTTTCGAGATCGGCTTCGCTAGCGCGTGCTGGTGGTGATGTCAGTGACATGTGCAAGGCCTAAGCTCGGGTACATCCTCGGGCTGCCGATGGACGCAACGCCTCGAGGTACCCGGATGTGGCGCTAGCCTTCCACCGGGAGAGGCGGGCGGCGAAACATTCATCGGACGGAGACCTTCACCGACACATCAAACCCTAGAACAATCATTTTGATTGATGCAACTTCACTGGACACTGAAGGCTGAACAAGAAAAGAGCACCAAGTCGCAAGTCGCGTGCATCAGCTCAAAATGACTGGCTCACACATCCACCCCGAAATATGACTAAGCCACTACCCACCGTAGTTTACCCGCCCTCTCACCCCATTGGCTTACCACGGTTCGCGCCTGCCTCAGGCAAAACCACCCCAGAGCAGCTCGAAAAGCGGGGCGGGCGCCTGCTTCCGTCCTGGCGCGCATTCCCCTTGCCAGTCCTTGCCAGATTTTCCAGTCCTTCCTCGCCCGCTCGCACGGCAGCACCAGCACCCAGGGCCACGCTCCACTCCCCGGCCGCTCACTACTACAGTACCTGCCCTGCTTGCCCGCCCATCAAAAAAAAACACGCCTGCTGCTCCCGCCTGCCTCAGTCCGAAGCTTCTCCTTCATCGTCGCCGCCTCCACGTCCTTCCATCCATCGACGACCGGTCCATCAGGCATCCGGAAAAAAGCCCCTCTCCCAGGGCCGCCGACAATTTTCCCATGTCCTTCTGATCTCAGTCCACTGTCGACGCTCTTCCGGCCCCTTCATCCTCCTCCCCTTCGCGCCCGGTCGAGCTTCCTTCCTTCCCTCCCCACACCCCTTTTGCCGCCCTGCTTTTTCCTGTTTCTTTGTGTGCGAGGTGGTCACAGGCAGCCGCTCTTCATCCACCGCGACGCGACCCGGCCTCCCGCCCATCAACATCGCGCGCGCCCTTTCTCGAGGCACTCACTCCGTCTCCCCGACACCATCGTCGCCCTTCCCTAAAACAACAACACCACAACCCACGAGGGTATCGCCACCATGGATGCCAACGGCTCCCCACGCGCGCGCCCCGGCCTGCGCTTCGCGAACCGCATCTACGAAAACTCTCCCCTCAACCCGAATAAGCGCTCCATTTCAACGCCGCAGACCGCCCCCTCGCGGCGGACACTCACCCGAGATGAGCCCGCCTCCCAAGAGCCGTCCTCTCTCAAGTCGTCCATCAGCGGCTTCGCGCGCAACATCTTCAGCATGTCGTCGCAGACCAACAGTTCGAATCCCTCGACTACCCCCTTCGCACCCAAGCTTCCCGCCGAGACAAAGACAAAAGTCTTCGCCCCCGGCTCGACGCCCGCCTCGAAGAAAGTTTACCGCGAGGTCACAGCCCAGGCCTCTCCCCGAGGCATGGCCACGGCCACCGCCCCCGTCGAGCTCTTCACCATGCGCATCCCCTCCCCGCCCCCCGAGTACACCGGCAAGAAGCTGGCCGAGCAGATCCCCTCGCGCCTCGACAGCAAGGGCACCGTCTACGCCGACGAGTTCTTGCAGCACCTCGTCCCCGCCGAGTACGACGACCTGCAGCGCCGTCAGCTCTTCTGCATCCTCGACCTGCGCCGCCTCAAGTACTCCGCCAACGAGATCTTCGCGAAGAAGGACTGGAAGATCAACATCACCGCCTTTGCCAAAGAATACGAGAAGAGTCGCAGCCTCATCATGGTCAGGTACGGCCTCTACGAGTGGAAGGGAAACGCAAAGCCTGCGCCTTCTGTTATGCGCAAATGGCGCAAGGCCAACGGTCTTCCCGAGATTCCTGACGATGAGGTCGCCACTCCCGCTTCAAGCAAGAGCGCCGTCCGCGGCAGCAAGCGCAAGGCCGACGATGAGGCCTCTCCCAATGTCGAAGAGGTCACGGCTTCGGGCGCGTCGAAGCGACGCGCTTTCGAAAGGTCCGCGGCCCCCTCGGCCACCCCCGCCCCCAGTTCGAAGAGGAAGGCCTCGGTGAGCGAGGACTCGGAGGAGCAGCAGCCGGCCAAGAAGTCGTCTTCTACAAAAGCCATGTTTGAACAAAGCTGGAACAACAAGAACAAGCTCGTCGAGGCGGAGCCTGCAGAGCCCGTCCAGGCCGCGCCGAAGCCGGCACCGGCCGCCGCAGCCCCCAAGTCGAACCCCTTTGCCGCTCTGTCCAAGCCCGTCAATGGCGGACCCGTCGAATCCGTGCTCACCAAGGGAGCCCCGTCACACTCCACAGGAAATATCTTCGGCCGCCTCTCTGATAGTAGCGCCCAGAACAGCGGCCAGGACGCTGACACCGAGAGCGAGGCTGATGAGGACGACGACAACGATACACAAGACGCGACCCAGCAGAGCGACGAGCCCAGCGTCGTCGCCAGCGGCGGCGTCGGCACCCCCCAGCCCACGGCCAACATGTTCGCCCAAAAGGCAACAGCGCTCGTGCCCCACGTGCCTTCAGCCGCCGCTTCGCGCGAGTCGACTCCCGGTCGCAGCCTCTTCGACAGGGTGCAGCAGGGCGCTGACGGCCAGCCCCTCCGCGATTCCGTCGATCCCGTGTCGAAGCCCGCCGTAACAGAACCCAAGCCTGCGGAGAAGCCCGTCAACGCGACCTGGAACCCCGACAGTCCCATCAAGTTTGGCACCGGCACGTCTACGTCTGCTCCTGCCCCTGCCGCGGGCAACATCTTTGGCGCGTCCACTTCCTCCACCACATCTGGTACCGGTCTGTTCGGCGCGGCTAAGCCTGCTGCCTCGACCGGCACTGGCCTGTTCGGCGCGGCCAAGCCCGCAGACGCACCGGCTGCCTCGTCCATCTTTGGCGCCGCGAAGCCCACCGAGGCTGCGCCGGCCCCATCTGGTCTCTTTGGTGCTTCCAAGGAGCCGGCGAAGACGGGCGCTTCCCTCTTCGGTGCTGCGCCGCCCGCGCAAGACAAGCCTGCGGGAGGTCTCTTTGGGGCAGCTGCTCCCTCCCAGGACAAGCCGGCTAGTGGTCTCTTTGGTGCGGCTCCTGCCCAGGCCAAGCCAGCGTCTGCCATGTTTGGCGCTGCTCCTGCGCAGGAAAAGCCTGCTGGTGGCTTGTTCGGTGCAGCTCCTTCGCAGGACCAGCCGGCGTCTGCCCTGTTCGGTGCGGCTCCTGCCCAGGACAAACCTGCTGGTGGTCTGTTCGGCTCTTCCAGCAAGCCGGAGGAGAAGGCCGCCAGCGAGGCGGACAAGTCGGGCGAGTCTGACAAGGAGAACGAGGCCAAGAAGGCGAAGCCCTCGTTTGGTGGTTTCACCCCCAAGCCTGTCGAGTCATCTGCGGCCGCGTCTCCCGCCCCCTCTTTCACCTTTGGAGCCTCCAAGCCCGAGGAGAACAAGCCTGCCGCGTCTGGTCTCTTTGGTGCCTCGGCCGCCCCCGTCCTTGGCTCGTCGACACTATTCGGTGCCAGCAAGCCCGCCGACAGTTCGACCCCCTCGGAGCCCTCTAAGCCTCTCTTCGGCGCCGCAGCCCCTGCGCCTGCCTCGAACATGTTCGGCGGCAGCGCACCACCTCCGGGCGGCCTGTTCGGCCAAAACTCCACCGCCGTGCCTGCCTCCAACCTCTTCGGCGCCAGCAACGCCAGCAAGCCGGCCACGCCGTCCTTCTCCTTCGGTGCCTCTGCCGCCGCTCCAGCATCCCCGGCGCCTTCCGCTACCCCGCTTTTCGGTGCCAGTCCTATGAAGCAGGACGACAAGCAGGACGAGCGGCCGGCCAAGCGGACGTTTGGAGGATCATCGGAGGCAGCACCGGCATCGTCCAGCTTCACCTTTGGCCAGACCAACCGCCAGAGCAGCGCCCCGACAGGCGGCATGTTTGGCTCTAGCAACGCCCCTCAGACCAACGGATCTGCGTCATCCTCCTTCACCTTTGGCGGCTCCAGCGCTCCTGCGGTTAACAACCCGTTCAGTAGCAACGGTGCGAGTGCCCCTGCAGGAGGCATGTTTGCTTTTGGTGGAGGCTCGACAACCCCGGCTGGTGGAAACTCGGGTGCGTCGACGCCATTCGCGTTCGGTGGCGGCGCGCCAGCTGCCCCCGCGGCCTCTTCGCCGTTCCAGTTTGGCGGCGCTGCACCCTCCCAACCCTCCTCGGCTGCCCCGGCAGCATCCCCCTTCCAGTTCGGCGGCGCATCGCAGGCGGCCCCCTCCCTCAACTTCACGTCAGCGTCGCCGCAGCCCCAGGCCGAGAGCAACATCTTTGCGCCCAAGCCTAACCCACCCGGCGGTAGCATGTTCAACCTGCAGCCGCCTGGCGCGGGAGCATCTACTTCAGGTACCAATTCACCCTTTAACTTCGGCGGGGCGTCTAGCCTCGCCACCACGCCAGCAACAGGCACGCCCGAGCCGACCGCTGACCGAGAGAAGACATCAACGGCCGGCCCAAAGCCCGACCAGGCAGCGCCTGGCGCCGAAGGGGCGGACGAGTCTGAGGACAAGCCCCACGAACAAATCTCGCTCACGAGCGGCGGCCCGGGCGAGGAGGACGAAGAGGTGGTGCACGAGGTGCGGTGCAAGGTGCTCAAGTTTGTGCCTGCGGGCAAGGACGGCGACAAGGGCAGCGGCGACGACACGCCGCTGAAGAACAAGAGCCCGTGGCAGACACAGGGCGTCGGTCCTTTCCGACTCCTCCGACACAAGACGACGGGCACGCACCGAATGCTCGTCCGCGCCGAACCGCGCGGCCACGTCGTGCTCAACCGCAGCATGCTGCCCAACGTCCCGTACACGGCCGAGGCCAAGTATGTCAAGATGGCGACTTCCAACGAGACTGGTGACGGCTTGGAAACGTGGATGATCCAAGTTAAGAACGCGGACATTGCAAAGGAGCTCGCCAAGCTTCTCGAGGAGAAGAAGAAGGGTGGCGAGTGATTAGGGAGGTGGCGTATTTGCTGTTGTTTGTTTTTTGCCTCCTATTAATATGCGTGTCCCCCGGACGAAGCAGGTTGTCTTTTTTTTCCCCCTCTCTCTTCTTGTTCTGGCAGTAACCGGACGACTTGAGCCCCTGCGTGGGGGCGACGGTCACTTCTCATAGATAGATACGGAAAGCGCATGTGGGAGGAAAACCCCCGGCCTTGGTGGAAGCATAGCATTTTGTCATTATTCGTATGGTCTTGCCCCCTGAGGGAAGAATGTAGCCTTTTTTTTTTTTGTGGGAACACCAAAAGAAAAGGCGTCGGAGGGTTGGTATGGATGTGAGATCAGAGAATTGAGTGTACATGGCAGACATCAGACATTGCGTGACATTGTGTGTGTGAAGGCGTTCTATCATTGAAATCATGGAGGTATCTTGAAGCTATAAAATGCATGTAGATGGCAGATTGGGGCCCTATGGCCCTGGTTCTGCTTGCTGTGGAAGGAAACCCCGTGCCTAACGCCTGACTGCTGGTATCAAGGGAAGAAAAAAGCAGTTGTGTGTGTGTGTATCGTGTCCGTCGCTTGAAATTTGTTCATGTCGTGCTTCTTATCCCCTGCGTCCCCAGAAAGAGACGGCGGGTGGTGGTGCGGTGATGAGGGGTGAGGCCGGGGGGTTGGTGGTGCCAGCGGCCGTGTCGGGATGGGGCGTGCTTGGTGGTGGGGGCGTGGATCCGGCAGTTACGGAGTTGTACTCGGGAGGCGGGGCTTCCTGCTGCTGGGTGTGCGCTGGTGCTGGAGCTGTGATGGGTTGCGTGCCAGGCCCAGGGGAAGATGGAGGCGAGGAGGAAGACGACCCAAGCGTGGTGCCATCAGGCCGGCGCATGTCGTCGAGCTCGTAAGAGCCATGAAGAGCGGCTGTGGTATCTCCGCGGACGGGCATGCCGGACTCAAGGGTCTGACCTGGGCGGGCTTTGGGTTCATAGGCCGGTGGCGCATCGCCGTTCTCGTCGAGACCGAGGCCGTCGTCGTTGCGCCATACGGCCCATTGGCGGCCGCCGCGGCCGACGGGGCGACGGGTGGCGGTGTTGCGGTTTGCGCGTTCAATGTCTGCGTCTGAGATGCCTGTCCAGCTGAAGTGGCCTCCGTTTCGGCGACGGCGGCGGAGGAAGATGATGAAGGTTACTGCTGCAGCGACAGCGAGGATGCCGAGAGGGATGATTGTGTAGGAGAGTGGCGAGCCGCTGAGGGGGTTGGGGGCTTCTGTTGCGGTGGCGGTTGGAGGAGCGAAGGTGGTAGTTGCGGAGGCGGATGTGGAGGAGGAAGAGATGGTGGGTGTTGAGGTGGTGGTGGTTTGGATGGGTTCGAGGGATGAGATGATGCCCGACATGGTGGCCGGTGGGTGTCGGTGAGGGCCGGCCGGGTTATGATAAGGGGTGGGTGATCAGGCCGAGGTAGTTCGTCACGTCGGCTTTTGGTGGTGCGGTTGGATCAGACGAAATGCGAATGTTGATATAGGCCTGCAGGACACCGGTGCTTTTGTCCGAGAATGAAGAAGCAAAGGAGGATTGACCGGCAGACGGCAGTGCGGGCGATGATGTATATCTAAACGTCATGCGCTGGCGGGCAGCTTTTCGCCAAGATGGGCGTAGACCAGGGTGGGTGATGTGTGACACGACGTGTGGGTGGTTGACGCAGCCCTGGGCGATACAGAGAGGTCGGGCGGGAGGTCGGTGGTTAGGTCTGGCTCTGCGCCTCCTCAGGGCTCCCCTTGGTTTGTCGAGTCGGAGTTTACGCTGGGCCGGGTGCCGCGGAGTGGACGTCCGTCGTTCGGTGGGAATTTTGCTGCGCGGCCGGCAGTTCCGGTGCTGGGTCGTCGTCACCACGTTGTGGCGATGCACCGGGTCTAGTGTCGTTGAAGAAGTCGAAGAAGACGACGAAGAAGGGAGGCTGAGCGGGGAGAGGGGAAGAGGGGGGTATTTGTCAAACGGCGTGATGATGAGGAGATGGCAGATAAAGGTCAGGTACTGTAGGAAAAGGTGTGTGTGCTGATTTAACAGGCCGCGCGCATGCGTGTGTGTGCATGCTTTCCAATGGTTGATTGAGTGAGGCCAGGGGGTATTTTAATCTATGGACGGCCGAAGCGAGGGAGCGAGGGAGAATGTGGAAGGTCACCACCCGGGGGTCGGTCTGTGGCAGTGGTGGTACTGGTATCGTCGCTCTCGCTTGCTGGGAGAAGCAATAATTAGTGCTGAAAGATGGATGAAAGCAGGGCCTTTGCCCAGCTTGGCCAACGCCATCTGCCATCATGTGCCAATTGGCTCGAGTCGTGATGTTTGGGTCGATGGCAGGCCAAGACGGGTGATGCGCGGGGTACTTGGAGGGTACATCGCCCGGGACAGAGGGGGCCTGCTGTGCTGGGTATAGGGCGGGTGCTGGGCCGCGTCAGCTAGCTGGTCGGGCAGAGGTGATAGGGGAGAGAGGTATCGACTGCGGGGGCTGGATGGTGTCGGTACTTGCTGAGCATCTTGACTGACGTCCTGA
The DNA here is from genome assembly GCA_014635975.1 of Plectosphaerella sp. P0831. Taxonomy (NCBI): domain Eukaryota; kingdom Fungi; phylum Ascomycota; class Sordariomycetes; order Glomerellales; family Plectosphaerellaceae; genus Plectosphaerella; species Plectosphaerella sp. P0831. The sequence continues at coordinate 100,317 of JACAFV010000095.1, forward strand.
TGCGGCCACTTCAAGCGCAAGGCCGGAACCCGACCAACGTTGCATGTCGGTAGATGGTCTCTGGTGAGCTGAACATGTCTCAGGGTGTCGGCCGAGGCTCGCCCTTTGAAGATGCTGCAATGACGTCTGGCAGCGATCGTTAGTGCTCCCTCTGATGTGTCTCCTAGATCTATGAATAGCTTCATCACAGGGACTTGTGAGACTCGACAGTCTACAGCCCTACCGTCTGGGTGACGTCGTCGCCGGTGCGTACTGATATCGTGACAACTCTGGCCAAAGGGAGGATTCGACCCTTCGCTGCCCGGTAGTTTACCGGGAGGCCGGATGGATATTGGACATGTGCCCGCGGTTCATGTGGATCTTCGAGTCTTCGGCCGTCCTTAGAATGAGCCCCGGCTGATGCGGAGACAGGCCCAATGGTCTTCCCGTAGGCCGGGCGGTGATGTGTCGTGGGCACTCGCCATGGGCAAATTCCAAGGTTGAATCCAATGATTTGTCCTCGAGACAAGTCGCCGCAATCCAGGAGTCGCCCGACCACCGCGACAGCTGGCCTCGGGATGGCCGCAAGAGTGTCAACACCTGTCCTGCTGAAGAAGCGGTGGCGATGCATTCAGCGTTCAGGGCGAGAAGAAAACCAAGAGGCCGAGCGTATTTGGAATATTGGCATCCAGCTGGTCCTGTCTTGTCATTATTGACCCATCAACCCATGCAGTGATTGCGCCCCGTCCTTGGGTCCGGACAAGCCTGGGCACGGCGCGGCATCCATCGGCGGACGGCGATCCATAGTCCGGGTCTCGGCGTGAAAAGCGACCGCGATGCCACAAGGTTCAATGTCTCCCTAGCAGGAGTTAGTGTTCTGGTCTGCCACCCGTGCGCCACCCGTCAGACGTTGACCTCATCATGTTGGTGCCGAAGAGCCTGGACTGTTGGCGAGGCTTTCTGGTGATGACTCAACAGCCGTCGCACTGCCCCGCGATGTCGTTCACAATGCCGTCTTCCCCACGACGGGACGGAGCGGGACAAACACTCTGACCGGGCCGTGGTGTGGTGCACGATCGCCGGCGCTCGGTGTGACGGTGACAACAACTGTTAGGGCTGTCACGGATGTGTTGGTGTGTCGGGATCGAAATGAGCGGGAGGCTGTGCAAACCCAGACAAGACCTGGCGACTCCACTCCTGCGATCGCGGGGCGGCCATTGGCCGACAGGGGAGTCGCCGAGCACGCGGTCAGAGACGTGTTGATGGTGCATGATATTGCCTGGGAGATTACGGTTGGCAGCCAGCACTCCCACAGGCAATATATCGTCAGGGGAAGAGGAGAGAGAAAGTGAAGATCCAATTGGGAGTAATATGACGACGAGCACTTCTAAACTATTCTTGACCAATGCGAGATGCGATGATCAGTGACAGACGGGGCGATTGGGGCCATCAGGTGCTAATAATTAAGCATAACAGCAGGGCCCCTGCCCCCTGTCGATGCTGTCTGATCAGAGGAAGGCGCGACGTCATTTCTCCACGAGCAATGGCCCGTCGTTTCACCCCGTCCTTTCTTGATTGACAGCTCAAAAACATCTCAATTGTCCATCGTGATATCGGACAGCTTGACCTGCCCTGATACGAGGAAATCTTGTCCATTGAAGGTGCAGTGCCGATACGACGGCGTCTTGGCGCGACGCGTGGTGGCAGGAGAGACCCGCGACGAGAAACAGGAACCAAGAAATCCAAGCAAGGCCAACTGCGCGTCGCCAAGACTTGCTGCAGCTAAGGCGCTTGGCGTTCTCGGCCATCCACACAACTTGCTGCCCCCTGGGCCTCCCGTGGAAGGGGCAAACCACCGCTGGGCATGCCCAGTTTCCCATGCCTGCACACATTCCCGTGTCCTATCCGCCCGTCTGACCACCACCTCTCGGCATTGGATCGTTTTTCTACCCCCGGCCTCCCCCCCTTCCACTCCCACCAGAACTTCTCTTCTTCCTCATCCCACTTTCGTCCTTTGGGCCATTGGCAACTTTTGATTCCTTCTTGGACCTGTCGACTTCCACTCGCTTCGAGTCGACCTGCTTGGAACTGACCATTTCTCGCTTCTTTCTTCGTCGCCAACTTTCGACCTTCTAATCCACTCACCACTTCTCGTCTTCCCACCACAACACTCGTTGAACCACCGCAATCATGAGGCTGTCTACCGCCTCCGTCCTCGCCCTGGGCGGCTCCGTCCTGGCCGCCGAGCCCTCCCTCACATCCCGCTCGTCCGGCACCAAGACGAAGCGCGCTCTGCCTGCCATCTCCGTCGTCGGCAATGGTTCGTCTTCTCCTACCCTTCACCCCCCACCCGGCGCGCTCTAACCCCCCCACAGCCTTCTTCGCCGATGGCGAACGCTTCTACGTCCGCGGCATTGACTACCAGCCCGGCGGTGCCGCCAAAAACGAGGACCCCCTCGCCAACACTGCCGTCTGCAAGCGCGACATTGCCGAATTCAAGGAACTCGGCGTAAACGCCGTCCGCGTCTACTCGCTTGACAGCACCCTCGACCACGACGAGTGCATGGAGCTGCTTGCCGACGCTGGCATCTACCTCATGGCCGATGTCAACTCGCCCAACTACTCCATCAACCGCGAGCACCCCGCTCCCTCTTACAACACCGAGTACATCCAGGCCGTCTTCTCCATCGTCGACGAGTTCGCAAAGTACGACCACACGATGCTCTTCTTCTCCGGCAATGAGGTCATCAACGACGAGAACACGACCCACACTGCCCCCTATGTCAAGGCCACCACCCGCGATATCAAGAGCTACCTGCGCTCTCGCAACCTCCGCTCCATCCCCGTCGGTTACTCCGCTGCCGACGTCTCCGAGAACCGCCAGCAGACCGCCGACTACTTCAACTGCGGCGACGATGATGTCCGCTCCGACTTCTTCGCCTTCAACGACTACTCATGGTGCAATACTGACTACCTCACTGCCGGCTGGGACCAAAAGGTCAAGAACTTCACCGACTACGGCATCCCCATCTTCCTGTCCGAGTTTGGCTGCATCACCAACGGCGAGCGCCGTTTTGGCGAGATCGAGTCCCTCATGCACCCCAACATGACCTCGGTCTACTCGGGCGGCATGATGTACGAGTATACCTCCGAGGAGAACAAGTACGGCATCGTTACGGTCAAGGACGACGACCCCGAGGTTGAAAAGTCCCCCGAGTTCGCCAACCTTGCCTCCGCCTTCTCCCGCTGGCCCGCCCCCACCGGCGACGGCAGCCCCCAGCACACCACCACAAAGTCTGTCGCCTGCCCCACCCGCGACGCCAAGTGGTGGGATGTCGACCCCGAGTCCCTCCCCATCCTGCCCCAGCAGGCCGAGTCCCTCATGGACGACGGTGCCGGCGAGGGTCCTGGCCTCAAGGGCTCTGGCTCCCAGAGCGGTGATGGCACTGCCCTGAGGTGGACCGGCGCGGACCCCAACTCCAACGACACCGACAGCGACAGCGGCAGTGGAAACGGAAACGGCAACGGCGGATCCCAGAACTCGGACGACAACGACAGCGCCGCCCCTGGCCAGCACTTTGAGATCGGCGCCGTCGCCGTCACCGGCATGGCCCTTCTCTTCACCCTCGGTGGCGCCCTGCTGCTGTGAGGCCCCGTCATTCATTTCCAAACATGTTACGAGTAGCAAGATGAGAGTCTCGATTAGGACACCGCAAGATTAGTCGGTCGCAGGTATGGGGAAGGATGAAACCTCTTTACAATACCCCCTCGAGCTGCCTGGCCCAGGCTTAATGTCATGTCTTTTGTTTTCTGCCTGCTTGTGCACCAGTGATTGGCCTACTACTGCACAGCTATGGATGTAAAACAGGCTTGTGTTATGGATCGATATACATGCATGGAGTGATGCTGGAAGAAATCTCGAAGAAGTGAAGTACAGAGAAGTTGAAATCCTGATTTGCAACGCCACCACACCCGACAGGACAGATGAACTTACCGTTGCGCAGGTAAACATGCGCTCACCGGCTCCTCAGAAACCTCATATTCTACTATGTACTACTCGTCTGGGAGCCCCTGGAGGGATCTGCCTGCTCACTCTCTCCTGCCATAAACCAACCTGGGTTCATCTTCTCGGCCAAGTCCGCCGCCTCCTCAGTGTACCACTCCCTTCGTCGAAATTCGGGCAGTTGCAGGATGTCCTGGGCATCGTGACGTCTGTGAGAACCGAGATCACCACATGTTCCTGCCCGCTCCCATGGCGCAACAACCTCTTTCTCAAGCCGTGACAACTCATCAACCCTCCAGTGGCTATCTGTGAAGTCATGGTCGTTCTTGAAGCGGCGCCCCCAGAGCCTCTGAGAGACCATGGTCCTTGTGATCTTGGCTCCGCTCTCCAATACCCACTTCCAGCTCGTAGACGGGAACTGGCCGTTAGCAAAGTAGAGCTTCTCTGCCAAAACGATCCCGCTCTTATCCGGCTTGTTGAAGTCGACACCGTGTTTGTGGAGAATCGCCGCCATGTCGAGTCGTTCGCTGAGTTTTGCCCCCACCCAGCACATCATGAGGTGGAGATAGGGACATGTTGCTTGAAGTATCAGGACCGAGATATTTGGATCAGCGCCATGCTCCAGCAGGAAAGAAGTCATGGGAATGCTGGGTTGCCACGCAGACGTCCCCCCATAAAAAAAGGCCGTTCGTCCATTGTAAACAGCGTTGATATCGGCTCCTTGTTCAATCAAGAACTTAAATGTATCTCATCGAATATCAACCCGCAAGGACCATTGCATGCAGAAAGAACAAGTTGGCCAATACGATAACTTCAGTCCGGTTGATAGCTCGCCATACATGAACCCCGAGGTGAAATGCAACAGAGGAGGAGCGTTTTGGCGCCTGCATTGGCTGTTGATGAACTCTGGGCGATTCTTTTGCTGGGAGATACGATGCACAGCCTACTCGTGCATCTTACTTGCTATTGCCCAGGCAAGGAATGAAGGGACAGGGAACGTGGCCGAGCCGGGTCTGATTGTCCATTGGAGTCTGCAACTAGTCCATGATTCTCCGAAAACTAATGTTGCAGTATCGTCCATGTTGTCAAGAATCCCAAAAAAGGCCTCGCGGTCTTCCTTAGTCATCGTAGTTTCCAGTTTAGGCGCCTGCTCGAGGACAATCTCCATGCATTTCGCATTCCTGTCGCCTTCTGGTCGTATCATCGAATTGAGCCACGATCGTGCATAGAGCAGATAGTAGCCGTGACCATTTCCGATGGGCTTTTTCGGGCCGTCCTGCGGGAAGAGTATGCCCAAAAAGTCCGGGCGAAGAAGGAATCCCCGGGCAGAGGCGTGAACCAAGAAAACTTTTGGACGGACACGGCCGCGGGACCCCTGAAATTGCAGCATACACCTGCAGCTGACAACAAGTTGCGCCCGGAACAGTTGCAACTCCGCCGGACTGGTATCCTTCTTGAAGGGCTTTTTGCTGATGTGTTGGGCTCCTGCTCTCTCCTCGAGCCAAAGCTCTGTCTCTTGGACGGAGTGGAACACAATGTCAAGAGTCGGGTCTCCGAGGCGTAGCACAACCTCTAAAGCAATGTACGCCTTGAGTCACAACGTGGGATCGACTTGCTCCAGGAGGTGGCGATACAGATCACCCATGGTCTTGGGCAACGATTCCGTCTGGAGATGAAGATTCTCGGCCGATTTGTATCTGTTCAGTTCGTCGTTGACCAGACTGGCGATTGAATGTGCCCAGAGAAACACACCCTGGGCGTTTTGAACAATATAATCGAGCAACTGCTCGAGGCTGGCGTGGACCTCCTCTTCCGGTTGACAGCTGAATGCTTCATTTTGACAAAGTAGGACCCACGCGTGTAGGCGAATATCCTCCTCAGTGTGGTGATGAATTTCGATGCGGGGTGCATTGACAAAGATGTCGAGTAGATGTTGCTCGGGTCTGCTTGCAGCACATACTCGAAACGCGCTCGAAGTAATGGGGTGCTCAGCCAGGTTCTTCAAGAACCTTGCCGCCTCACGGGCACTGTTATTGTTCTCAAGCTCATCCAAGCCATCAACGATGACGAGGATCCTCAAAGGTCGGCCCGCGTATTTGACGCAGTACTCCATCACCCGCTGAACAACCTCGCTCGACCACTCGAAGGTTGTCCACTCGATGTTGCAATCAGCTTTGGCAGCACCTTTTCCAAGATGTCTTTGTTGTCTCTCAACACCTCTGATAAACCTCTCCATGGGGTGCGTCAAGTCAGGCCTGGAACGGAGCAGTTGCAGCAGAAATCCATGCAGCATCGTGTCCCATTTGCGCTGCTGGGGCTGTCCTCCAAAATTTGTGATGAAGAGACTGATGCGTTTCCCGACGCTTTGGTCATAGTCGGGACGAATGTCTGTGGTGCTTGGATTTGGCTGTAGACTGGGTTGTGAAGTGGATTGGGTTTCCAGAAGGCTGAGTGTCCTTGGGCTCTCGAAGAGGTGTCGCATGAAGGTGGACTTTCCCGAACCGGGGAGGCCTGTTATCCAGAAGACCCGTTGCCGCTGGAAAGCCACGTTCCCAAGGTGATAGGAGTGTTGTCGGCGGATGAGGCAGGTCGACGTCTGTTATCAAAGGTTGCATTGGCGGCGAAGAGCCACTCCAGTGTGCCCTCGGTCCGTTCCGTGACGGTGGACATGCGCAAGTTGGCAAATTGGCCCAGTCTCTCAAGAGAAGACATGAATCCTGCAAGGTCTAAATCTCAGAAACCGGGTCACAATACAATTGGATATTTGGAAGATAGAAGATATCGCACTACTAACCCTATGCTTCAACTTTGGTTTGGCGCAGCTGGCGACCGATGTGCCTCTTGATCTCCCCGACGACCATCGCATACCCGGGATCGTCTGAGCCAGAGAATCTGCACATGCCGATGTGATCGGCTTCAATGTGATCGTTGCGGTCATTTCTTTCCAACTCGGAGGAGTCGTCTTCAACAACCTGAGGTCGTTAGCTCTGACCATCCTGAGACTCCAGATCAAAGCCGCGCTCGAGCTCTCAAGACTCACCTTGCCCTTGAACCCTGGAACGTTGCTGAGACCCTGATTCTCCTGAAAAGTAATTGATTCGAATTTGTTCCTGATGATCATATAATCCAGGGTATCAACGAAGTCCTTCCGCAATCCCTTGAGAGTCTCGCTGTTCTTGTCCAAAGTCTTGATGATGTTGGGATTGTAGGACTTTTGAGTGACAGCAGCGGCAAGCCTGATGATCCTGAGACCAAAGTCGGCAATGCTAGCACCTCGATGGGGCGTGCTAAAGAACACAATGGCAAAAGTCGAGTTGACAATATCGTGCTTGTCTTCCGCGGTCGGATTGGTAGACTTCTTGCGCGACTCGTTCAAGGCCTGATCTCGATTAACATGGGAATGCCAGAGGAATAGAGGGGGCTCGCTGACAATTTTGACGAGAAGACCACCGAGGCAGTGTGCAACAAACATGAGCGGACGATTGTTGCAGTCGGCACGAATCCTCGCAAGGCCATTGAGAAAAGTCTCGCCCTGCGAGGAAATCTCAGAGAAATTGACCTTCTTGACGAGGTCAAATAATCGCGACTCATACCCGTACGTCAGGATACGTGCTTGTTGGCATGCTTCGAGATTCGGGAGAAGATCTTCGGGCCAGAAGACATCGGATGGGGTGCCGCCTGCGGCTGCGTCGATGGGGGTAGAAGGTACTGCGACGGGTTCTGAATCCGATGGAGCCGCTGGGCTTCGGGATCGACGCTTGAAGACATGCTTCCAACTTTTGCTTGGCCCCTTCTGGACCTCGTTTGCACCTATATGCTCATCTCTCCCATCGGAGTACGTCCAAGTCTTCCGTGGGTGTCCTTGCAGTCCATGAACGAAGACAATGTCAAGCCCGAGTATTTCTGGATCATGGAGAATGGAGAAGCCAAGAGAATTGACTGCCGCGACCATGATGAATGTGTTGGGGACTGAAACGTCGGAGTAGTCCCGGCGGCTGACTGTCCACAGATCACCACATAGTTGTAAAACAACAAAAGTTTTCCGGCAGGAGGGCGGGGTTCTGCCTTCATAAGAGGCAGATTGCACCGTCAGCTCATGACCTGAAAGGAGAGACCTACAGCGCAGGGCAGGGTGCGCATGCGGCACCCACGAGGGCACGGGCAGCGCCAACAGCATCAGGTGCGGCTGGTCATTGTCGACGTCCAAATGGTGGCCCAACGGGAATATGACTCCATTGCCACAGATACCGACAAGCCTGGTGGCGTGGCGTTTCGGCAGGACAGGTGCGGGAGGTGGACGAATGGAAGGCGGCGCCCTTGTGGGCATGCTTGGCGGGCAGCTGAAAAAAAAAATGAGACGAGGCTGCGAAGCAGTCAGTGTGTCCTGGACGTCAACTTGCCACACTATGCGTCCAATCGTTTCAAAATCCGGCCTCTCGGGGTCGGATATCATATCTGAGAGTAGTATTCAGTAAGCTACCTAGGTGTAACATGACCAACCTGTGTGCAGCCCCATCGGCCGCGTTTCCCTCTTCTTTAATCTCCCTTGCCCTTTTCAGGACCCTCATACATTGGCATGATCTTGGATCGGAACATGTGCGCGCCATGGTGCCTCACCAACTCATCGTCTCCACTCGCGTCCGAAGTGAAGATCTCCAGGTCTTCGTTCCTGTCCTCCGGAAGAGCCTGGCCCATGACACACTCGCGTTCCTGATAACCGTCGGAAGGAAGCTGTCCGTGGCGGCCTCGTAGGCTCTGCATCGTCTTTGGGGGTCGCTGAAGCATGGGCATCTCCACCTCGCTCTCGCTGCCACTGCCGTGCTGGGGTGCCCGTCTGGAACCGGACTGACCACCGTGGCTTCTCTGGCTGGAGGTTCGAGATACAATGCTGCGGACGCCTTGAGCCAGGCTATGGGCGCTTTGGTTGATGCTTTCGAAGCCGGCGCCGAGGGCGTCGCGGTTGCGCCCTTGATTGGCATCGATGAGCTTGTTTCCCGTCCGAATGTCGGTCCAACGGGTCTTGGAGCCGAGCTCCAGAATGTTGACACGACGCGTCTTGGCCACCGGGTTGCCAATGATGTGAGGGCGGTAGGGTTCGTCATCGGCAAAGGGGTCTGTCGCTGCACGTTCGATCGCTGGCATAGATGCACGGCGCTTCAGAGACTCACGGCGTGCTTGCGTCCAACGGTCCATCTCGGCAGTCCTGCAGGTAGGCACAATCTGAACCTCCTTGAATCTCACCAGAGCAAACAGGATCAGGATGGTCAGAATCAGCAGGATGCCTGCCACGACACCTGTTGCGGCTCTCTGGCCGAGATTGCGACGGATCAACCCCCCCAGAGCTGATGCACCGGCGGCAAAGATGAAGGCGAACGTGTGGCAAACAGCAAGGCCCGCCGTGACTCTGGGAAAGGCAGAGTAGTTGGTGCGTTTGGCCGAGGAATCCATTCGGGGGCGACCGGTCATGCCAGGCTGCAGATCAGATGTGTCAAAGGTCTCCATAATGAGGCCGTTGCACTCGGAGATGGCCAGGCAAGACAGACATCCAATGGCGGCGGCGAGAACAGCAGGACCGCTGGGGTGGACGGGGGGGCCGATTGACAGGGCAGTGTACAGGCCTCCTGCGACGGGCAGTCCGACAGCGAAGAGTGCCCGTCGAAGCATGTGCGATGTCCAGAGAACCTTGTTGTCGAGAGTCATCCGGCTGGTATTGAGTTCGCGGTACCTCGCTCGGGAGAAAAGGTTCGCCTTCTGGAAGGGGATGCCAATCAGTGCGCCCAGGGCGAGGGAGGCCACAAGGAGTCCGACGTATGGTGACTTCATCCTGTAGAACCGCGAAAAGAGTGACCCGAGTAGAATGATGAGGAGAACGACCTGTGCGTAGATCCAGCCGACGTAGAGAGACAGGACGAGGAAGCCCGGCTGTCGCAGCATCTCAAAGGAGAGACAGATGCCATGGTACACCTCCTGTCCCCACCAGCGCGGACCGGTCTTGACTCTGTGCATCATGACTTCTCCTCGGGCGACGCGTCGAGACGTGGATTCGCCAGTGTTGACTTCGGCGACCGATCGCCGGTACGTTGATCGTCGTGTCTCGGGGCATACCGTGTTGAGGAGCAAGGTGATGGCCACCAAGATGATGCTGATGTAGAAGCCCCAAACAGGAGGCAGGTAGTTGATGACGACAGCGCCGACCAGGAATCCGATGCCCAAGGATCCAATCCAACTGAAAGTCCAGATGCCGATCCAGCCTCCTTGGCCGCCACCATGCCTTCGAACATCGTAGCAGTCGACAACCTCTTGATGGGGGTTGCTGCTCATCAGCGAGGCCCCGTACAGGTCGAGGAGCATGGAGTGGAAGTTCATCGAGGCGAAGCCAAGAGCCGCGCCCATGAGGCCTCGAGGGACAAGCAGAACGAGCCTCTATGCTGCAATGTTGTGGAACCTCTGCGAATGAACCGAGAGAGCCTGAATGAACAGAAGAGGCATGGCGATCGTCAGACTGGTCAGAATGTAGGGTTTCCGGCCATGGAGCAGGGGCAGAGGCCAGAAAAGAAATGTTGGGATGGCCATGCCAGCAAAACAGCCAACGTTGCCGTAGACAGTGAGATGCGAAGTGTCCAGGATGTAGTACTGAATCGACGGGATGATGCCGGCGTAGATGCCCAGCAGGATGCCAATGACGGCCGTGCTGACGCAGGCGACGATGGCGGCGAATTGCTTCCTGGCGGGCGACTAGTCCCGGGCAATTGGCTGTCGACGGCGCGAACGCGAGAGACTGAACGCCTGAGCGCCCTGCAGACTCACGTGTGACTTGCCGCGAAGACTGATATTGTGGTCTTGGTGAGACTGTCGCCCCTCGTGGGTAGGGTGGTCAAACGGAAGCTCCTGGCGGTTTTCGGTGGAGTTGTGCTCGTCGATGACAATTTCGGGACGAGTGCCATGCTGGGCGGCTTGATACTGGGTCTTGAAATCGATGACGTCCGCATCGGCCGAAAGACCGCCCAGGCTTGACGGGTGGCTTCCATGGGGAAGCGGCTCCAGGGGTCCTCCGGCGGACATTTGATGCTGAGCGCGTTGCTTCATGCTGGAGCCGCGGAGAGGAACCTGCACATATCGAGTTGATTGTTCGATGTCGCAGATGGCATCATTGTAAGCCTGTTTGTCAGAGGAGCTCAATTCCATTGGCTGCTTGCTCGTCGCGGAGGACGTAGCATGGATGGTGTGGAAGCTGTCCATGACGTGGGCCAGGGGAGGGCGCTGCGGAGTAGGGAACGTGTAGGCATGCTTTGGGTGCATTGGCCGCTGCACCGGGACAGTCGGGTCGTCCAGTGCCACTTCCGAGAGGTTTTCCCTTGACCGGGAGACGGCTGGCAGCTGGTGGTAGCCTCGAAGGGTGCTGTCATCAAGCGTCTCGGACGTTAGGGAGTCGTGACGGTCGGCAAACATGCAAGCCACGGCCAGGGCCTCGTTGAGAAGGCTCTCCAGGTCGTTCACGGCTCGATTGATGGCGTTCGGCTCCACGGCAGAGGGCGGCAGCGTCGATGTCGTTGTAAGGCTGCGGGATGGAGCAGTCTGCGTGGCAGCATCGGTGTCGGGAGGGGAGTCGCCACCTCGCGACATGGAGTTGCGTTTTCTGCGAGGGGGGATTCTGGTGAGCGACGGGGTGTAATATTCTGGGTACTTCAGCAGGTTGCGAAGCCAGTGAGCCGTGCGCTTGTAGTCGAGGGAAGAGTCAACGGTTGGCGAGTTGGCGTTCTCTGAGGGCTTTCGAGAGACACCTTGGGCATCATCAGGGTCTGCAGTGTTGACGGCAGAGTATTTGTGTGGGTTGAAGCCTGGAGAAGGTGCTTGGAATCCCGGCTCTTCATCCTCTTCCTCAGCCGGGAGGGGTGACTAGCCCTCGAGCTTGGATGAAGCGGTGGCCCGTCTGGAGGTTTGACCTGAGGCCTTTCGCGACGATGAAAGTTGGACCATGGGCCGAATCTTGGAAGAGCGAGCATGGCCCTCATGAGACGAGTTGCTGTCCACGAGCGGGGTGTTCTCCATGACAGTGCGGGCCTGATCCTCTTCCTCGAACGACTGATCGAACGGTCGCACTTTGGAGATGGCCGGATGAGGACCATGGCCATCAGCAAGATCTTCATGTCGGTAGTAGATTGCTTGGTCATTCGCGGGCCGAACCTTGGTCGAATGAGAGTGTCCGTGATGCTTGGGAATTGGTACCTCGACGATTGCTGTGCAAGTGTCACCACCGCTCATCTTTCTGTCGACCCGAGCGTAGATGATTTCTGGCTCGGAAGAAGCCGATGACAGAGCATTGGATGGCGCGGGAGAGAAGGGTCGTTGACGAAGAGGCTGACCGGCGACGCCTGCGTCACAGAAGTCGGCGCCGTTCAAAAGGCCAGGATGATGGGCGCTGGCGTGGCTCTCGGTGACGTGCAAGGCGACTGGGTCGAGACAGATGCGTTCCAGTGTGGCATCTGGTTTGATTGCCCCTGAGACTGGGATCCTGCCCGGCGACGGCGAGTTGGCCACACGGTTGACCTCGAAGTCCTTAGGATGAGGTAGGTCGACAGTGTCCTTGTCGGTCTCTTGATGATCCTTTGGCCCAAAGTCTTCCTTGGAAGGCTCTTGGCTCAATATGGGCGGGACAGGCAAGTCTTTGTCGACCAGCATGGGGCGACCAGATGCTGTCTTGAGAAGAGCATGATGGAAAGCCCCGGATCTGTTCGCAGAGTAGGCACTGAGGCTATCTCCGTCTCTGTCCTTGATGCGATCTGCCGCCATGTTTTCAAACGACGGACGTGCACTCGGGGTAGGGGTTTCGTCAAAGTCGCCTGCGAGGGCGGCCTCCCCGGAGCCGAGAGCAGGGCGGTTGGTGATGGAAAAGAGCTGAGAGAACATGTGACCTGCGCTGAACGCTGGCTCGGAGGCCTGCAGTGCGGAGGGACCGGCGAGGATGGCAGTCCGGATCGAAGAAGACGAGCTGGACTCGGATGCAGGGGACTCGGGGGTGGGTACTGTCAAGTTCTCGACGGATCTGTAGCTTCTGGTGGTCAAGCGTTTCCAGGCCGAGGATGGGGGTCCTGTTGGAGGGAGTGCCTCTGGGGTGGGTGTGATTGATCGGTGTCTGGTGACCGTAAACATGGGCCTCAATAGGTACCAGGGCCCATCAGGCTGTGGGAGAATGGTGTAGGAGACGATAGAGATACTGCCTAGGATTGCTGGCGGAGGAGTTGTACAGGGTGAACGGACGGCGAGGAGACGAGATGGATGAAGATGAGGTCGGAAAAGGCCACCGCGAGAGCACAGAAAAGACTGCATCTTGCTGGTGGAGACGACTGGGTCGTACCTGCCGTCCAGATGCACAACATTCGGGAACCTGCTGTTCGGACCTGCATGTTTTGCAGCTGGTGACGGGGAAGGAGCAACACAGCCCGACCACCCACCCCCCCATGCCATGATTGCCCAGCTCCACGTCCTTCCCACTCAGTTGAAAGTTGACGGGTGGGAAACCGCTCGGCCTGTTGCCCAGTTGGCATGGTGGGCTTCATCTGTGTGTGGTCGCCGATGACTCACTCCGAACCGGCGTGACAGTGATCCCAGATGAGGAGGGAGGGACGAGGGGATTCAACAGAGAACATCCCGAGAAAGACCGCTCGAGAATTGAAGTCGCTGCAATGAGTATAAGATGTGTTCGCCATCCCTCGACCAGGAGGCAGTCGCTCCCTTCATGGCATCGCACAACCTAGAACTTGCGGCGGAGAGAAGCCTGCTCTGGCCAAGGTAAGCACAACTCTTCCACTTTCCCCTCCCACTCGAGAAGGATGATCAAGATTCACTCGCCGAACCGAGCCTCAAGGGTTGCGGACAAACTTTTGGGCAATGGTTTCGCCCTCTCTGAACACTCGTACCAGATGGACCATCGTGAGCGAATTCTCCATGGCGAATAGAGCTGACGAGGATCGTGTCGCAGATGCAGAGATGTCGGAAGAGGTGTGGATGACGTGGCTGAAGTGAAATAGATGTAAATTGTAATGTACCAAGTTCCCGCGGCAATTGATGAGCCGTGTCGTGATGCAGTAAATCTCGTGAGAACATCCCTTGCCGTCATGGAGTTGGAGAGAAGACAAATTCCGGGGCTTCGGTTGTTGCACCCCTGCCACGCTGGGACACCGACAAAGCCCCACAAAACCCCAGCTCCTCCACACCCCGGTCGGCAACCACATGCCTCGGCTCAATCACTAATGCTAATACATAGTACTCCATCTCACGGCCGAGTCTCTCGACATCTCACCCATCACAAGACACATCCCCACTCCTCATCTTGCATTTTCCTCCCGCATCTCACCACCGATAACCACCTAGCATGGCTCTCCAAGATTACAATTACGAGCACTTCCTCGTCGACTCCCCAGCGCCCTACGTGGCCCACGTGCAAATCAACCGCCCCAAGAAGCTCAATGCCTTCCACCGCGCCGTCTGGCTCGAGTTCCGCCAGGTCTTTGACCGTCTCTCCGCGGACCCTGAAGTGCGCGCTGTCGTCCTCTCGGGCGCCGGAGACCGCGCCTTCACAGCCGGTCTCGATGTGCAGGCGGCCGGGGGGGACTTTGCCGGCGCCCAGGCCCCGGACCCGTCCCGCAACGCCACCGGGCTGCGCCGTACTATTGAAGAGTTTCAGGACTCCGTGTCGGCTGCGGACAAGTGCGCGAAGCGTATGTGACTCTGAGTTGATTATTGCTCTGCCCTTAGACTGACACCATCCCAGCTGTTATCTGCGTCTTGCACGGCGTCTCCATCGGCCTCGCCATTGACCTAGCAACAGCATGTGACGTGCGCATCTGCGCCGAAGACACACGCTTCGCCGTCAAGGAGGTCGACGTCGGTCTCGCCGCTGACGTCGGCACCCTGGCGCGTCTGCCTCGCGTCGTGGGAAGTCTCTCGTGGGTCAAGGACGTGTGCTACTCTGCGCGCGACTTTGGCGCCGGCGAGGCGCTTGGTGTCGGCTTCGTCAGCCAGGTGCACAAGACCAAGGCCGACACCCTTGCCGCGGGCATCAAGATGGCCGCCTTTTGGGCGGAGAAGAGCCCCGTTGCTCTGCAGGGCACCAAGGAGCTGATCAATCACTCGAAAAATCACACGGTGGCAGAGAGTAAGGCTGGCCCTGAAGATCCCTTGCCAACTTGGCTGCTTTATTGTACCCCGCTAACGCATCTTCCTGCAGACTTGCGGTACACCACCATCTGGAACTCGGTCATGCTGCAGTCCAGTGATTTCCAGACGGCCCTCATGTCGGGCCTGAAAAAGTCGAAGCCGCGCTTCGAGAAGCTGTAGGGCTGTCGGCGGGGTGATTTTTGAGCATGGTGTTCGTGATGGACACGTTGCTGCTGGCTCGATGCATTTTGCTCGGGCAGCGTGTCGCATGTCGAGAATAGACCGGCCTTGGGTATAGGATGGCCGATGAAGAAGCCTTTTGGCGTATGATATCCATAAATACTGCATAGCAGCTCGTCTCGGGTATCGTGTTCGTGGTAGAGGGTGTGTCCATGTGTCGAATGCGTCTTCACTCGGAGCCCGACTCGTCGGCGGGTTGCTGCGTTTCGGCGAGTCTCTGTTGAGGGTCGGTCAGCTTCAGTCAAGCCCCCCAACCAGATGGTCATACCATTTCAAGCCTCCGCTTCAGCTCGCCGACCATGTTCTCTTTTACGACCACGCGCTGGTCATCGAGGTCCTCGATGATGTACTCGTGATTCTGGGAGTCGATGTTCACGATGATCGATTTGATCGAGGGGTCGCACTCGATTAGGACACCTGAAGAGCGAGCTTATGTTAGCGAAACCTTGAAAACAGGTCCATCTCTGGGGTTTTACCTCTGATTGCGCGCGGCATGATTCTGGGTGGACGCGACGGTGTGCTGTGGTCAAGGGTGGATTTTGGTGGCATTGAGAACGGAAGGCGGCCGTCAGAAGTGAAGCTTGTTGACGCAGTTTCTGACCCACTTAAGCAGAGCGAGTCTATGTCCAATCGGGCTAGATCAGAATCCTCCCCTGACCCCTCGGAGGAAAACGACGCTAAGAGGCGGCACGCTGGAAAGTGCCGAGGCTTTCTCAACTTCTCCCCGTAACACACCACACAGGAAGGACCAAATACGTAACGCAATCTGCAATCATGCATTTCATTTCTCATTTTACATTACTTTAGCCCAACTAATCTACCAGTGGGTCGTTCGTCTAAACGTCAATCCAGCGAGCCATCCAGGTGTTCGTAATCTGCTTGGCCTCGTCCACCAGACCCATATCCAGCAACAGCTGCACAGTACCCCTCGTCGCACTCTCGAGAGCGCTGAAGATCCACGTGTGCGTGAAAGTAGCCGCCTCACCAATGAAGATGGTGTTGAATTCGGTCTGGTAGAACGCAGGCAGGTACAGGTGCTGCTGCGCAAAGATCTGCATGGTGAAAGCACCAGCATGGTGCTCATCTTGCTCCCAGCAGTGACGCGCATAATTGCCGGTCCAGTTCTCCTCGACGACATCAGCGCCGTGCACCTCGGCGAGGGCGCGCTTGATGTAAGCCATGTGCTCGGCCTCGGGCATTGCGCAGGCGACGGTGGCCTCGTAGTCGGAGATGTACGAGGCGAGCATCGTGCCGGGGCCAGTAGCGTTGAGGTGCCAGGAGGGGTAGCAGACCTGGCCGAGCTGGGGGGAGGTGATGCGCGTGCAGCCGCCAAGGATGGGGATGTCGAGGTGTTCCCAGAAGCGGGTCTTGAACTGAACGGCAACCTTGCAAGCGTTGGCGAAGAGGGTGCGGTCGATGCTGCGCTTGAGGAGGCTGGAGTAGGCGGGCAGCTTCCAGAACTTCATGAGGTTAAGGGGCACGCTGTTGAGGACGTAGTCGAAGCGGTCGACCTGGTCGGTGGTGGAGAAGGGCTCAGCGCCGGTAGGACGCCAGGAGACGGAAACGGTCTTGTTGCAGGCATTGTAGTGGATGCCGTTGACCTTTGTGTTGTAGCGGATGCGGCCGTCGAGGAGGGGCTCAAAGGCAGCGGGGAGACGGCTGAGGCCCCCCTTGATGGTGAGCCACTTGCTGGCGAGGAAGTAGACTGTCTCGTACTCCCACATAGGCCAGTAGATATGGTTAGGTGTTACTTCATCGGTGGTGTTGAGGTCGGTGCCGATAACATCGCGCAGGTAGGAGACCTCGGAGTAGTCGAAGGCGCCGTCCTCCTTGGCCTGCTTGTAGGCGGCAAAGATGTTGGTCGCGTACATTTGGACGCGCTCGGGAGTGAGACCCTTGAAGTCCTCGAGGGCGATGATGGCCTCTGCGGCGGCCGTGGCGTTGGAGTAGACAGCCGAGACTTGGAAGTCGGGGTTGGCGGCGACCTCTCCGCGGCTGAGGAAGGTTCCGTCGGCACGGCGGTTGGGGTTGTCGACGGGGGTGTTGGGGTTGGTCTGGATCCAGTCCCAGAACTTGACTTGCACCTCTTCATTGCCAGCATTCAGCTCGTTGAGGACGTCGGCGAGCTGGAAGACCATGCGCTGGTCGTTGATGGGGAAGGTCGTGTTAGTTGCGGCGTCGGTGATCTCATAGGGGAAGCGCATGGGACCGAGCTCGTGGTATTGGCCCTCATCGGGAGTTGTGCCATTGAGGTAGACGGTTCTGATGCGACCACCGACACGCTCGGATGACTCGAGGATCTTCCAGTTGTGGATGCCGACGGAGTCGAGGAGGAGCTGAGCTGTTAGCTTCATGGTGTCTGATGTCAGGTGGTTCGACTCACCGAGGACATGAGTCCCGAGATGCCACCACCCAGGATACCGAAGCTCTTGGACTTGGCCGAGGCGACAAAGGCCTCATCGGGCTGCTTCTGCTGCAGGTAGGCAACACCATCGAACCACATGCTATCAGTGCCAGCAACGTCGACGAACGACTTCTTCTCACTGCGGCGAGCCATGCGCCTCGCGACAACAAGCTCCTCCGACTGGCCGACGAGCTCATCGTCGACAAAGGCGCGGAGACAGCCGGGGGCCGCATCGGCAGGCGTCAGCCAAACAAACTTGGTCGGGCGGCGCTTCTCGTGCTCGGCATGACGCTCAGCCAGCGGGTGGGCGCCAACATGGGTCGAGCCGATGCGCTGGCCAGCGGAGGCGACATCTGCCTCGCCGTCACAGGGGCCGTAAGTGATGGTGAGCTCGCCGTCAACGCTGCCGGTGTACTCGACAACAACGTTCTGGGCGCTGCCGGGGCTGAACTGCGAGGGGGAGACGAAGGTCAGGGCGGGCTGGGCCAGAGGGCTGGCGGCTGCCGAGGAAAGGCTTCCCAGGAGGGGGAGGAGGCTGATTGTTGACCGCATGGCGAGGGATGAGAGGCTTGAGAGGGGTGCCGATCAAGTATTCGGGTTGTGCAGAGCAGGGCATGGCGGCTATATATGCATCCGGCCATCACGACGAGACCCTTGTCGACTGCTGTCTGTCGGGACATGACTGTACGTCAGGGACCCGGGCACCGGTCCAGAGCCAGGTTAGCCAGGGTGAATCCCGCCGAACGGGTCCTCCTCCGCCGCCTCGCATATCTGAGGCCATGTTCCCTTCGATAGACCTGTCACCGTGGCGATAACGGGTTGCTTAGCAGCGCTGACCAGGCCGAAAATTGTGTGTCAAGGGTCTGACTCGCCATCAGGCAGATAGACAGCCGGGAGTGCAGGGCGGTGATGTTGCATTCGGGGCCCGCAGCGGTCACTGCAAGTCTGCATGGTCGCGAGCCTGGGCATGGATTTGCGGTGGTGTTGCGGGGTGCGAAGCTGGGGCCCGGGGCAAAACGGTCGAGGAAAGGCACCAAAAACCCTCACGCCGTTTGTCTTGGCGGCCCACCCTGCCCAGGGCCCGGTTCTCGGGGGCGGCGGCGGGAGCGAGCCTCCATATCACCTCTTATTTCTTATCTTCCCTCTCGGACTTGGCACGCCGACGACGTCTCAATCGTGCAGGCGATCTTCTGCCGACTGATAGGCAAACATGTCAAGTTGGCCGATGTCGCAAGTCACTTCAGTCGCTGATATACAGTCGAGGTATCGTACGACGACTGCCGAAGAAAATAAATGTGACGTCGGCCCGGCCTGGACTTTTTGCAGATCCTGGCCGATGCAGCCTGTCGCTCCGAGGCCATCAAGGTACTTGACCCAGACCGCTAGTCCCGGCGCGCGACATGTACCGAACCAGACGGCCTCTGCCCTCCCAATAGGAGACTTTGCTTTATAGATTGACTCGATTTTTAACTTCCTGATTGAGTTGTCATTCACATGCTGGACCTTGCATGCACACGATGAACCGGGATTGATTTTTTCTAGATTTTCTGGCTGGCCTTCCGGGTGTTGTTGCATCGGTCGTGCATCGGTCGTGCATCGGCCGTACATGCCTGGGACCCAGGCTTCTGGAAGCAGGCAGGCAGGGTGGCCGGGGTTCTGCGATGCCAATTGAAAACCGAAAGAGAGGCCATGAAGGCTCAGCCTGTGTTGGTGTTGATCATCACGGCATCTCAGTTCTCCAATGATGTCGATCTGCCCCTGATGATAAGACTTGGCTGGAAATGTCAGACCTGGCAGACCTGGCGGATTCAAGGCGACATGAATGTTATTTGAATGTCAACTTCAGCGACCAGCACAACTATTACTTTAATGGTCGTAAACTGATCTTCCAAACACAAGCCTCAGGTATAGCCTCGACCGCAGTATCTGGCTGGGTACGTACCTCGAGTCGAACGGCACGGCGTTTGAAATGCGCCAGAAGCCACCGTGACGTGAAAATTTGGGTGTCATCATCGTCTTGTCAAACTTCAAGTTGACTTTAACCTTCACCAATCTCAAATCCATCACGACAATGCTCTCGACAAACTATCACTTGGCCTACTGAGCCGTCGCTCTCGGTTCCGCCGCCATCTACCGGCTCCTTCTTCTCGTCCCTGGTGCGGTTCTTGCGCAACAGATCGCCCTCGTTCCACTTGCAGTATACGCCACCCATGCCTCCTGCGAGTGGCATCGTAGCCCAAAGAAAAAGACAGCCCTGCAGCTCTACATTCACCAAGCCATAGTTGCCCACCTCCTCGTCGCTCTAGGCTCCGCCGTGGAGTATTACCAGATCCCCGACGACCTGCCGAAGCCCACCGTGCTGATCCACGTTCTCTTTGCTTTCATGGTCGCCGGAAATCTCGAATGCCTCCGTCAAAATGTACGCAAAGTCTACAATATTATCTGCATCATTCAACTGACATTTTTTATCAGAGGAAAGATGTTGAACCATTCGTGTCCAGCCTCTGCCTGCAAGAGCCCAGGACTTAGCTCCATGTAATCGACCGCTGGCTCAAAATCATGGCCGAATGCCTCTTTCTCGTCGTACCTCTGTGCGCTGTCATCCTCTTTCTCATCGTCAAGTTAACCGACGAAGCACTTTCGAGGATCTGGGGAATGTCCCTGACGCACATCGTCCCGTTCTGGCCATTCCCGCAAACAGGGCTCCAAGCCAAAGGACTCATGGGCAATGTTCGGGTTTCCATGATCCTCAGAAGCCCATTTACAGACATGGCTGAGACGGTGAGTAACTTTCCGGCACGAATTCGGTAAGTCTGAGGGCTAACTGGCTAACTGGTGCATTCTAGCTGTACTACGTGATCGCGCGCAAGATTGTGCCTGGGCGGCCCGGATGGGTACTGGAGCCGGAAGCGCTGATCGCATGGCATACATCCCACCCTTTGCTTGCGCTCGAGATATCGGACGGATTGACCGGCTGGCCAATATACGTATGGTTCAACAAGGACAATTAGGTCGTCGCAGGGGGGNGGGGGGGGGGGGGGGGATCAAGAGCATGGGAAATGTTACGCGTCGTGGCCCGTGGGCCTTGATCTGGAGGCTTCATTGTGGGAGAAACCACCAGAAAGTCTCACAGGGGACGAGTCGCTCTTCGCCTCGAGAGAATCAAAAGGACATCGCATTGCTAAGAACACGACATCTCCTACAGTACTGTTCCCGAACGAAACGAAACTTGAAAGGGAGCGACGATTCTATTGAAACCGCCCGGCGACGGGAGCCAGGATGGCGGGGCAAGCGGGGCAAGCTTGGCGGCTTATTTATCAATCACCTTTTGAAGCTCACTAAGTACTTTTTCAGTTGGTGCTAGTCTTGAATGTCTCCTCAGGGATGGTATCGCCCGAGGCCGGGCACACCACACAACTTGAACCTCCTTTGTTTTGTTGTCTTTGCACGTCACACTGAAGGGGCACTGTAACGACGATCCGCCTTTCGGATTCGACCGCCGAGGTCGACCAATTTGAATTAGAAGAAAGCGCTTGTTCTCCGTGGCTAAACACGAGCTCCACAACTGCACCTCGACGGGATAGGTTCTTCACATGAGTTGGCCCCAGCTTCTGGGAGGACAAGGACGACGGCATCACGACCGACACGACGTGTCCCAAAGCCGGCCACCACTAGGGTACCGACTCAGCTAGCGCGAGCCCAAATGCACCAAG
Organism: Plectosphaerella sp. P0831; assembly: GCA_014635975.1. NCBI lineage: Eukaryota > Fungi > Ascomycota > Sordariomycetes > Glomerellales > Plectosphaerellaceae > Plectosphaerella > Plectosphaerella sp. P0831. The sequence goes on from JACAFV010000095.1 coordinate 121,813, forward strand.
AATAAACCTCCCTTGCTTGAAGACACAAGAGACCCGTATTTCTGGTGGTGTGGAGGCGTCTGAACAGGTAGGCTCCCTGGTGAAACTACGAAGGACAGGAAAATACATAAACATCTCATGCCGTCATGACGTGTGCTAACTTTCTGAATTACTACAAAAACACATTCCATCAATGTCATTCTTCTTCTTTTCCAAGCTCTCAGTGCTCAAATAGAAACACCGCAACCAAATTCAAGCATCTCGCCATCATGTCCGAAGGTTTTCCATCGACTAGCCAACCAGCGACCAGGGAACCCTGGACCAAGTCGTGGCCCCGACCTGCTCCGAAAACTGGCCGACCTCCTCCTCGAGCCGGTCCAAAGACCTTTAACCTCATCAGCAAGTTTCCAAACGAGATCCTCATTATCATTGGCGACAATGCTCGCGTCAGAGATCTCGTCAGGTTTACGCGAGTCTCTCGCAGGTTCTACGGGATTATGCAGGACTGCCTGTGGCGCAAGGCCGAGCATGGGTTATTCTGGTATCCCATGTTTGTCGGAGCGGCCGAGGGGAACATTCCGCTAATGGAAAAAGCTCTGCGGCGAGGATGCCCCGTGAGCAAGAAATGGTTATGCTTCGAATTGGGGAAGAAGTATGGGTTCAAGAACAGCCAGACGCCACTGCACTTGGCTGTGAAGAACGGGCACGCAGATGCTGTGGACTGGCTGCTGGCGCATGGGGCCAGAACGGATATCAAATATCCCGACCGACTCAAGGAAGATATGTCTCTCCTACTCTTGGCTTTGGACAATGTATGGCGGAAGACCAAGGCTTGCCTGGGAATGAGCGACGATCGGGCGGAAACACTGGCCCGAGAGTGGCAGGTCCCAATCGGCCCTCGGTATCGCATCTTCAGCGCCTTGCTACAAGCTGGCGCCAAGCTACCTAGGCCACGTCCTGGCCACGAGGGTCATTACCTCAACATGGCCGCTGGCAGTTGCCGGATCGTCTCTGCTCCGACGATGCAGCTCTTGTTGCAGCACGGACTCGGAGGAAACATACACCACTTCTGCAAATGTAGATTTCTCCCTTTGCTACCGCAGCTGGGCATACCTCCCAGAGGGGAGGAAGACGAAAGGTACGCTCATTATTGGTTTTGGCGCACCTGGAGGAGCCCGGGAGAGTGCACACATGCCGGGGACTTTGTGCCCTTTTCGGAATCCGACCGGGAGAGAATTTGGGCCAACATGTGTGACACATTGAAGACGGTCGATAGAGAGGGGCGCCGTCAATTTTGCCCTGACGATGAAGTGATGCAGCAGCCTGACGAATAGACGCGCAGCATGTTTGACGGCAGAGGCGATTTGTGGTAGCTTCGCGAGGTCATCGGCAGCAGAGGGGGGTTTGTATATCTAGCGCAGGCAATAAAAACAAGGAAGACAGGGGAGTTTTGGTTTGCTCACATTCGATTTTCAATTGTATCAAGATTTCTCAGATGTGGCGGGCACCCGAAGCCCGTGTCTACGTAAAATGTGATAGTGCACAATCGACCTGTCAGTGCCTTGAAACGCAGCGGGTAGACTGGACTCCCTGTTGATCCGAGTTCACCTTCTTTCAGATCTAGAGTCAAGCTGAAACACCATGTTCATCTGGCACGATCCCGTCTCTTTATCATCGTTTCGCCCTCAAGCAACACACATGTGTAATCTCTGCTTCTCAGAGAGAATCTTGTGCCATGTCCTCTTTTGATCCAGCTAGAATTTGTTTGATTGAGGAGTTCTTGGTTTCATGCTTTGAAGTGGCGGCGTCATGGCCATCAGACATCAAGGGGGATGCTCCTGTCTTGCTCCTTCAAATAGGAAATGCCCGTGACAGGAACCGCCAGTGCTGGTTTGCTGTGTTTTGTTCTACTTGGAATTATTTTCATAGACCATGATGAAGTCCTCGTTCTTCTTCATGCTTCTTTACACATTCCCAACATCTCTCATTGCAACTATTCTGGAACATCTATCAACTCTCTCTGTCTCTCATCTGCATCGCTTTTTGAACCGTCTCTCTCAGCCATGACCACTGAAACACCCTCCTTCGAGACCATGTCGGAGGAGGCACAGAAGCTTCTTGAAAGTCTAGAAGCACACAAGGTTCACCGCACAATTTGCTCGCATTGCACCCGTATCGGTGGCCAACCCTCTCTCACCAACCCCGCTGGCCGTCAAGTATGCGAAATTTGTGATGGGAGATTCGTGAACCAACATGGCGCTCTTGGCGTGAGTCTCTATCTTCCATGATTTTCCGAAAGACCGAGACACCCGCTGACTCAATATTGGCGGATTAGCTCTTCATGATTGTCAGGGCGCGTAGTTCCAGCAGAGTGATGGAGTCTCAATAGTGTATTTCAGTAGTTGAAGATAGGTAAGGGGTAAGGTACAGACTGATCTCTGGCCCCCTCCAGCAGATGGAGGCGGGCTAGGCCCCTACTATATAGCCACAGGCGCTGTAACTAGCCCTGCACCCCGTATTCTGCGGCCCGGTAAGTGCGGGCTCTGATATAGCCCTTCCCCTTAGGGCTCGCGTCCCCG
>JACAFV010000096.1:0-17437 GCA_014635975.1 Plectosphaerella sp. P0831
GTTTTTTTGGTCAGACCGTAAACTGAAGTCAGCTGAGAGTCTTGTCTCCCATCTCTTTCGCGGATGATCCGGTCGTATCGGCCGATGGATGATGTGCCGTTGCGTGGTATCGTTTCTGTCCGGGGTGGGATGGCATATGCCTGCTCCCCCTCTTTCTATCTTTGCTCAAGTCAAGGGAGCCCGGTCGTGAGCGAGGCGCGGCAACCCCTCGACAAAAAGGCTGGCTGCCCGGGCAGCTCGGTTTTGCGCGCGCGCGTCGGACGGAGATCGACGACCTGGATGGAGCTGAAGTCCCCCCCTTCTTTTCCGATGGTGAGATGGGGATAGCGACAAACAGATGTCCAAACATGGCTGTCCACGTGGGGCTGTGTCACACCAGGACGGCGCATTCCTCGGCAGAGGTAGAAATATGCCCCCTCTTCTTCCTGGTAGACGGAGAAATCCCTGCGGTTCTCGGTGTTTGACGACCTCTCTCTCTTCCTCGTGCCTCTTGACCATTGTATGAAACTTGAAGTCGGTCTGGTTGTTGGATGGCCGGCAGTGAGCGCAGTCGGGCGCAGCTGTCGGCAAGTGCACATCCTCCGGCGGGGTCCAGGACTTGGACGCTTGGACCAGCCGGCCCCATCGCCTCACTGGAAGCAGTGGTGGATCCGTAACCGTTGAGCCCAACATGTCAGAGGCAACTCAGTGAACATCATCTGACAGTCGCATAAAAGTCGAGCATCAACTGAGTATTCGACATTACAGGCTAAATACCTCACCAAACACCGGATTCGATTTCATCTCAGCCAAACGTACAAGCCATGGCCTCCCTGCTGTCCTACGTCCCCCTCATCAACCGACTGGTCGGCGATGACGTCCAGGGCATCGACTTGCCCCCCGTTGAAGTCCACGATGTCGAAACCGCACAGGGCCGCCGCGCAAGATGTCTGAAGCATCTCATCAAGGGAAACCACGCAAACCACTCCGTCGTCTACCACAACCTTCAATTCGACAATCATACCCCGCACATTCTCTCCTCGGCATACCTGCTCGGCGCCTCGGAGAAACAATTGCATGAAATCTACGAAGTCGAGGCCAAGGAGCTCGAGCCCTGGCAGGACGCCCCCGCCGAGGTCACCGAGGATGACTGGCGGGACTTTTTGGGCGCCAAGGAGTACCAGAGGGGTTTCCTGGACTACTTCGAGGATAACCTAGCGCTGGAGTTCTCCTATGACTGGCGCAAGGTCGTGAACCATTTCATGTTCACTGGCAAGGAGCCTCTCATCAATGGCGTCTTTGGTGGCCGTATGTGTTCCTATGATCGGATTGCTATCCTGTGCTGACACTTCTCAGTTGGCCACCCGCTCATCCACCTCGGATATGCCTACGAGATGAACTCAAAGGACATCGCCATGGAAGCCCTCACTTTGACCGCGGTGCAGTACAACTACCTTCACAAGTATCTCGACGACAAGAGGTACACCAAGCCCTCTGCCTGGCGATCCACCTCGCCATTGGAAATTCTCGACCGAGTCGCCAATGACAAGCGGTTCGACAACTTGTTCAAGGAGCCTGGCTTCTCCAATGTGGACAAGCTCTTCGAAAAGCACGAGGACCTCGTCATGGAGTACTGGAATGCGTGGGATGTCAAGGATCCCGTCAAGCAATTCGAAAAGTCACAGGAGGCCGCCGTCGCTCTCCTCGTCGCCACGGTGAAGCCCGGGACACACGCATACAGCTTCTTCATCGTCCATTTGCTCACCACAAGCCACGCCATCAGGATCTTGCTACCCTTCATCCCGGCCAGCTTCCACGTTCCTCTCGTTCGGGGATGGTGGCTCCTCGCGCTCGCAGTGTACATTGCGCACCTGCGCCCGCAAATCGACCCGGACAACGTCGACTCGGACCTTAAGGGACGCAGCTGGACATGGGTTGAATCTCAGGCTATCAATTCTGCCTATGCCACCGATGCTCATTACGTCAAAGGTATGTGTGTTCTGTCTGCAACGTGAGACTGAATGCTGACTGGAGCTTGTAGCGATTCGGGCAATCAAGGAGGCTGCTAGGACATGGGGCGATGTTCACGAGCGGTATCTCGCAGCGGCTGTGACATTTGCCGACAACTTCCATGGCTGGGTCTTCAATTAGGCGGATGTGTTAATGATTCTTGCGTTGACGGCAGGCCTCGACAGTGCACTTCACGATTGCTGTACCAGGGGGCATGATGTTTGTAGTTTGGCGTACTGTATTACTCAAGATAATGACCAACAAATTGTACAACAGCTCAGAGATCATGGGCGTTTTAATTTACCCTGGCAATCGGCGTGCATCGAAACAAGGTAGATCCTGCAGCATGATGCGTGCAAAGTGACAAGCCTGAAATGTCACGGGCCCCGCAGTCCCCATTGGCCCGGGTCCAGCACGTCCATCGCGCTGACTGAAGCTGAACGACAAGGCTACCACCTCAACCAACATCAAACTACGCCAGTTCTGCGCGTCGCCTCGAGCTTCTACACCAAACCCTCCGCCGATGCCATGCACATACCCCTCGCCCGACGCCCAAGTGACTGACGGCTCCCGTCGCGTGCCGACCGTCCCCAATGGCACCCTCCAACAAACGTCGAAAGACAACGGCCCTGGCTGACTCTGACGACGAGAGCCCAAAGCCCCGGCAGCAAAACACCTTGGCAAACTACCTCTTCTCCTCGCCAAACTCCAAAGGATCACCGAGTCGAGCTCCCACCGCGTCTCCGAGCCCTGTGAAGACACGCAGCAAGCCAGCACCCCAATCATCCCGCAACCGCAGCGCGACTGCCAGCCCCGAGAAAAAGAAGAGTGCCGCCCAGCGTGGGAAGGACCAGGAAAAAGGCAAATCAGGCAACATCTTGACCCTCTTCTCCCGACAGGCCGCGGCCGCCAGAAACGCCAAACCGACGACCCCCATCATATTCGACGACGACATTGTCAGCGACCCGATAGACGACGACGATGACGATATTGTGGCGGACAAGAAGGCCAGCAGCTCCAGCTTGGTCGGCCAAAACGCTCGGAAAAGGGCGAGAGATGGGTCACAGCCTTTTGCGGCGTCTGCCGCCAGCTCAAGCTCAAAGTTCCTGAGACCGCCTCGACCGGTCGCACCACCATCGACGCTGGACGACGATCTGCGGCCCTGGTCAGAGCGATTCGGACCCGCGAACCTGGAAGAACTTTCGGTACACAAGAGAAAGGTGGCAGATGTGCGCAAGTGGTTGGAAGATGTCCTTGCTGGACGACTCCGGCAGCGGCTTCTGCTGCTCAAGGGCGCTGCGGGGTCGGGCAAGACCACGACCATGAGACTGCTGGCGCGGGACATGGGCTGCGAGCTGCTCGAGTGGAGGAATCCGGCCGGCTCCATGAATGCCAACATGGGATATTCGTCGGCGTCGGCGCAGTTCCAGGAGTTCATGGGCCGGGGCGGCAAGTTTGGCCAGCTGGACGTGGATTCAGCGAGGCCAGAACCATCCAGCACCGCGTCTTCCCAACAGCAACAGCCGCATGTCAAACGCATCATTCTGATCGAAGAGTTTCCAAACACCTTTGCCCGCTCGTCATCCGCCCTGACATCGTTTCGAAATACAATTCTGGGGTATCTAGCAGCCAACACACCGAGTCTCGCCAACTTTGGGCGACAGTCCTCGAGCCAACCGATCACGCCGGTGGTCATGATCATCTCGGAGACGCTCCTCACAACGACTTCGGCCTCGGCAGACAGCTTCACCGCCCACCGCCTTCTCGGCCCTGAGATCCTCCGCCACCCAGGAGCTCGTCTTATCGAGTTCAACGCGATTGCGCCGTCAATCCTCGCCAAGGCGCTGGAACTGGTGGTGGCAAAGGAGGCACGCAAGTCCGGCCGCAAGAAGACGCCCGGACCGCTGGTGCTGAAGAAGCTGGGAGAGATTGGAGATATTCGGAGCGCCATCTCGGCACTGGAGTTCCTCTGCCTGAAAGGTGACCTGGATGCCGACTGGGGCGCCAAGGTCATGTTCACGAAACAGACGAAGAACGCCAAAAACGCCATCGGCCTGACAAAGTCAGAGACGGAGAGTCTCGAGATGATTTCTCAGCGCGAGGCCAGTCTTGGCATCTTCCACGCCGTTGGCAAGGTCGTGTACAACAAAAGAGACGACCTGCCAGCTGGGTACACCCCCCAAGACGTGCCCGATCATCTGGCACGTTATGCACGGCCACAACAGTCCCAGGTCTCCGTCGACAGCCTCATGGACGAGACAGGAACCGACGTGCACACATTTGTATCTGCCCTGCACGAAAACTACGCCCTGTCCTGCCAGAGCTGGAACCCCAACAGCTGGTCCCTCTCGGCAATGGACCACCTCAACGGCTGCATAGACTACCTTTCGGAGAGCGACTTGATGTCCCCGTCCTGGGACATCTTCTTCGGCGGAAGAGGCTACAGTGGCAAGGACTCCGGGAGCCACCTGCTACGGCAGGACGAGATGGCATACCAAGTCGCAGTCCGCGGCTTGCTCTTCTCGCTCCCGTCGCCGGTCCATCGTAAGGCCCCGGCCGGCGGCAAGCCGACCGATGCGTTCAAAATGTTCTACCCGACGAGCCTCAAGCTTTGGCGGACCAAGGAGGAGCTCGAAGGCCTCGTTGACCATTGGTCCACGAACTTGCTCAAGGGAGAAGAAAGCGCACCCAGGAAAGACCTCACGCAAGGCGCTGCGGCTTTTCGTCGCGCCAAACCCGTTAAGAACGACAACTGGCTTGCGGCGAGACGGGCCAAGAGCACGCCGAGCAGCACGCAACAAGAGGCGGAGGAAACTGGGGCTGCACCGCTCCTATCCCTCGGCAGCGCCGCGCGGAGGGAGCTGCTGCTCGACCGACTCCCATACATGGCGCAGATCGCGAGAGGCCGTAGGGGCGCCTTCCATTCGATGAAGCTTAGGGACATTGAGAAGGTCGTCTCGTTTACGGGCATTGGGGGTCAGCAGGCGGGAGACGATTCGGGAGACGAGGCGCTGGGAGATGATGCCGGGCCGCTGACGGGCGAGGCGTGGGCGACGGACAAGCCCTCGGAAGACTCGTCGCCGCGTAAGAAGGCGGCGAGGATCCGGACCAAGAGCGACGGTTCGGTGGCGGGATTGGCGGTGCAGGGACTTGTTCTCAGCGACGATGACATTGAGGACTAGGTATAGTAGAGATTACATCAAGCAGCGGAGGGGCAGTGCATCGTGTTGAGTTGGGGAGCGGCATGGTGTAGGCACGGCGTAACGGAGTGGAAGTCCTGACAGGAACACGGCATTGGGGCAAAGCACAGTTAATCCAATTATTTTTCGAAACCTCATTGTTTCGGCTGACACACCACCTGGGGCCTGAACGATGTCAGATCAGGACCAATATCCAGTGCACCTGCAAATCTCCTTCTTCACCACCCTGCCAAGCAGAGCAAGCAATGAAAAAGACAACCCGAGAGGTTTGCGTCGCCTGGAGGCAGTGTAATACCAGGGACACGGTGGGTGAGATCATGTGCAAGCACAGAGGACCTCGCCCGAAGGCCAAAAATAGGAATAATCAAGATTGGTCTCAATAGAGACCTTTCAGAGATTAAACTGAAAAGAACAGATACTACACTTGATCTAAGCCAAAAGGCTGNCCAAAAATAGGAATAATCAAGATTGGTCTCAATAGAGACCTTTCAGAGATTAAACTGAAAAGAACAGATACTACACTTGATCTAAGCCAAAAGGCTGGAGACGGGCAGTTAGCAGATGAAGGCAGAGGTGAAGCATTCCCAGCAAGTGTTGTGGTGCTTGGGGGTCGGGTTGACGTACCAAAGAGAGCTAAAGAGAAAAGAAGAAGGGGAGGAAGAGTGGTGGAGGGCGAGGAATTTTATAGCTTCGGCCAGGGCGGTGAGGGAGCTGGGTGATCTGGTGGGCGGCAGAATCAGGCGGCCAATGGGAGTGGGGTGCTCGGTGAGCTCGGTCAGCCCCTGCCGCCGCAGTGGGAGCCTCAGGCTGGTTCAACAGGCACACGAGGCACGGACAAAGGTCAAAGATGAGCTGGATGCATGTTGCCCCCCTCGAGTCGGAACTGGTGGCCCGACACGAACACCTCAGGACCCTGAAACGCGATACCAGTTCGAAGGCAGAAGTCTTGATTAAATTAGCGCGAACCGCGACACCTTTTCTGTCCATTGCCTCGTGTCCGGTCGTGAAACATTCTCATCAAGTCTCGTACTCAGGTCATCCTAAAAGCTCGTGTCTCGGCAAGCGGAGTGAGCCCTCAATACCGGCAGTCCATACAAACTATCTGATCCGACCGTGCCGTGGGGTCTGTCTGTCTGTCTGTCTGTCTGTCTGTCATCGCTGGCGCGGCATTCTACCACCCAGCCAGGGACCGGGGCTCGGGACGGATGTAGGGCAAGAAAGAAAGCTCCGAGCCCGAAATAAAACAACGTCGTATCGAGGGTTTTCGGCGTCAAAGGGATGGATTAATGCCCCGAGACAGAGAACCCTGATTATGATCTGCCTGCCTGCAGCGTCCTGAATCAGTTGTCCCATATCAGGTGCCACAGCGACGAAGCGGAATGGGGGACCCTGGAATTCCATGTGCATCCGTCCTCCGGGGGGCCGGATGCGGACGCCCTTCCCGCGCGCCGGGCTGGACAAAGGCGGATGGTCCAGGAACAGCAGCGCCATCTACGTAGGGGTTGGGTGCTGGGAGGTATTTGTGGTCATGTCTCGCAGATGGCTCCAACGGCCAACAAAGGACAACGAAGAGACCCCTGGCCTTGGGGCGTGGTCTACGGCCCCAGAGCGATGGATGGCATCGTGGATCCATCCTTGCGCCGCGGCCGAGCCACGGGGAGGAATGGCAATTTTTAGCACACTGGACCTAGACAGAAGACGATCGACTCGGGCTGTGCGACTGCGCAATCCCTCGATGGGGTCGCTGGGGCTTTCGCGAGGACAGTGGAGGCACCGGACGCCATCGGTGGGGTTTCCCGCGAAAAGCATGGAAGAGGCACGCTGCTGCATCGCTGCGCCGTGCTGCAGAGCGCAACGGCCAAGCAGACCAGCGCCACGCCAACTGTCAGGATGACAGCGTAAAGACGCGGCCGTGCCTCTAGCCTTCCATATCTGAGTTTACTGGCGGTCGATCCCATCGGGTGTATCGGGCGGGTTGCGACGACAAGCCCGTCCCCGAAGCCGGTGAGGCGTCAAGGAACAGAGCAGGGAGAAGGGACTCGGAGTATCGGAGGAGGAAAGGGTGGGATCGCCCCCTTTCTTTTTTCGCCACGACACGGGCTTTGGATGGACTGATGGGATGGAATTGGATGACGGCAAAGTTCAAAGGGGGCAGCGTAGCAGCGAAATGTCGATCCTCACGCGGGGCGCCATCTGCAGACCGGGGCCCAGGCTGCCTGCAACTGTGACCCCCCCCCAGCACGACATCGTCCAAGGAACACCAGGGAAGACAGGGAAGAAGGAGACCTGAAATGTGCTCTGCTAGCGCAGCCGCATCTGCCCCCTCTCCCCCCCTCCCCTCCCAGCTCTCCACACTTTTCGACTGCAGTGACGACAGCCAGTGCAGGGAAGGGGAAGTGGGAGAGACGAAGTCGTTGGCCAACGTCATCTCACAGCGCTGCCCCTGAGCTCTTCCATTTGCCGGCGTACGGTTTCCAGGTGTTTTTCCTCTGTCACGGGCTGCTTACCTTGCAGGCTCACAGCGGAGTTGAGGTCGGCATTGGCCATTGTACGAGTCGGTCAACAGCTGAGCCCCATCGCGCCATCTGTACTACATCTCACGGTCTCCTGATCATTTTTTTCTGTCGTCGTCCTCCAACCTGAGTTCTGGCCCCGAGCCCGCTCTCACTCTCGCCCTTCGCCCCGGACGCTAGTCGCACGCCAACGCAACTTCGCAGCCTCCATCCGGGTCCCACATCACCCCCCCCCCTTGTCCGGGCAGCGGCAGGCCAGCAGCAGGAGGAGGCAATCTGAACCTGTCTCTCCCGGTCCAGTGGTCGGTTTCAGGAACCTCTCGGCTCTACGGTGGACGGTATCGTACCTTACTTGGCCAAATTGTACCTGTACTTTGCATTTGCATGCCTGGCCACGCTCCCGGTACACACCCTGACACAACGCCTTTTCCCCATTTTTGAGTCCTATGAGCTAGGCCATGGCCGGCGCAACAGCAGCGACTCGCAGTTGAATCTCACAAAGGTACCTTGCGCGGCTGCCCCTTCCGGAGTTCCTGCCGAAACGAAACCTAGGCCTGACCGAGGAAGGACCAGTCCGTCCGCACCCGCCCTTTTCTTCAAGGTCCCACTTAAGCCACTGCCGGTTCCACGACCGACGGCAGACTTACGACAGCAGACTCGAGCGGGCTGGGTGAGAAATCCAGGCAGGTACTTGGAAGCACAATTAGAGGCAGGTACTGTACGTAAGAGCGTGTTGCTCGCTGCCCAGTGACCAATGTCCAGGTACATGCCTGCGCTGCACAAACCTGCCGGGTTCTGCCCCGCCGGCTGATGGGTCCAGGTCCAGGTCCAGCGTCCAGTCCGCCGCCCTGTCTTCCAGGTTGTCTTGGGTTTGCTGCGGAGACGCCCTTTTGCCCAGAGTCGCGTATTCTCCATCCCTCACCACCAAAAGTAGCACCATCCATTCGTACTCACTCTACCCGGCACGTTCTTAGGTTAGTCCGCGTTCAAGCACGCCCCTGTTCCGACTTCCCTTCCCGCCGCGTCCGTCCGCGTTGTCTTGCCCTCTGCCCTCTGTCTCTACCCACCAGAGAGAGCACAGGGGCGTGCCGCGCTACAAGGTTCTGACACCTGCTTCTTTCTGCCCAGGCCGATCCGATCAGTCGCCAGTCGTCCGTCCCGTCGTCCACCCCCCGTCCCATATTGACTCGTGGCCACCGCCTCTCCTGCCATCTCGACGGCCCTTCAATTCCTCATCCCCTCGACCTCCACCTCCTCTGTCTGCCTACCCACCTAGGTATTCGGTTGGCTGGCTATTCTCGTCGCGTCTGCATGCACGTAACACTGCCTCTTTCTCCTCATCCTACTGCGCCAGAGAGGAGAAAGCTGTCAGCTCGTTCGCTGTGTTGCCCAATATGACGTCGAGTAAGTTCTCCGTCTCTCGTGCTACGAGGTCGACTCTTTATTCTCTTTCTTCACCCTTCCACAAATCTTCTTCCAATATATCCGACATTTTTGATCGGTCGCACAAGCGGGACTCTGCAGCCTCTGCCTCTTCCAGCAAGGATAGCAGCGTCGACAGCACAGAGACCCCGGCCGCCACTGGCCCCCCAACAAGTAAACCGAAGCCGGAGCCGGCACAACCAGAGCCTGCGACACCCCGCCGAGACGCCGTCGGCCTGAGAGCAGTGCCCCCAGAAGACGACCAGAACGACGAGCACAAAGACAACGAGGAAGAGGAGGAAATTAGAGAGGATCGAGACCACGTCCGGCAACCGCTGTCAGCGCAAGACCCCGGCGAGGACATTGACCACACTCCTGGCTGGAGCAGAGAGGATCACCCCGCCGCTGCCGCCGCCGCTCCCCAAATCGCGACGACGACGACGGACTCCCCATCAGCCAGCCAGAAGCTTGCGGACGTGACCTCCCCTGCTGGTGGCGCTGCGGCTTCGCCTACCCGCAAGGAACAGAAGCACCAGAAGAAGCTTGTCAAGGATCAGCAGGCGCTTGCGGCCGACGAGCCAGTGCTCAGGCCTCGCCCTTCTCCTAGAAAGTCACGGACTTGGGCCGGCCGTCTGTCCACGTTTTTGCCCGCGCTCATATCCCCTCCCGCAGATACTCCCCAGCACTCCCCCTCCATTCATCGGAAACCACTCCCAAACCCTGCCTCCAACAACAGCTCGCCCACGGACCCGGCCAACCCACCGCACGGCCTTGGCATACGCAGCTCGGCAACATTCGACACGGCCTTCATGCCTTCCAACACCTCTGACCCGCATCACCAACAAAGCTCTCTCGAATCTTCCGCGCCCCAATACGCACCGCCGCCTCCTCCTCCCCAAGCCTACGGCAGGGAACCAGCAGCTCGCCCGCAGTCCTGGGCGCCACGTGCCCCCGTCCCGCCCCCGAAACTCGCCGACAATAACAACGAAATGCTTGCCATGCCATTGAGAGAGGCCCCTGGCCCGCCTCAGATGCCCGTCGAAACCGAACGACAGGGCGGTGGCCGCCTGAAGAAAGAAAGGCGACAATCGCCCCCCGCCGGAGGCCCCGTCGAACAAATAACCCCTCCATCCCCCGAGACTACCTTGACGCCTGGCAAACTGCGGAAAGAAAACACCGAGTCCAGACATCGCAGCGCATCACTCCAGCAAGGCAATCGACGACCAAGCTTTCCTCTGTTCGGCCGCGCCACCTCGCCATCGCCAGCGCCCGACCCAAGAGGGAGGAGAAGCACGTCTGCCCAGCCCCCTGGTGCGCAGGAAGGCCCTCGGGTTGTGTCTGGCTCGCACTCTGCTGGCGTCAGCCAGAGCCCGAACCGCGACGACAAGCGCGGAAGACTCCGTCGCAGCTGGATGCCTGGTGGCAGGTCGCGATCCAACTCTCAAGACATGAGCCAAGCACAGAACGCGCAAGCGTGGGTACTGGGAACAGACCCAGCTGGAGACTACAAGACGTCATTCCTTATTGGCGGCGAAAAGGTAAGCCAATCGCCCCATGTAGCCTTGATCATCCGTCTAACCGCGCCCCTCTCCAGGTACCCGAGCTGTGGAACGACTCTGGTTCGGTGCTGGTGCACCTGTTCCCGCGCAACGCAGGGTTCGGCCCGTCCTTCAAGGTACCCGTGTACGCGGTGAGCTCCTCAAAGGTCTTCAGCGACCTCATCCAGGCCGAGTTGAACCCCGGCGGCGACGGGGGCGGCAGGAGCCGGGCGAGGAGTTTCACGGGCCGCAACAGCCTGTCCGTCGAAGATGCGGCTCGCATCCCGCAATTCACGTCTTCCGGCTCGCCGCCACTCGACGGCACGGAGAGTCCGGGCGATGTCAGGCTGTACATCCCCGTACCCCTCAACTCTCAGCTTGCCGCGCCCGGACAGAGAGCACAGGACCAAGCCATTGACTTTGAGCGTCTCATCGCCATCCGCAACCTCTTCGCGTTCCTCACGGGCCAGCCCATGGTCGGAACAAAGGCATACCCCACGGTGTTCACGGCCTTCCTCCAGATGTCGGCGCTGCTGGTCGAGTTTGAGTTTTCAAACATTGATGGCTCAACATTTGGCGAGGCTGTCGACATGAGCTTTGACTTCTTCAACAACAACCTCGCCATGTCGGATGTTCGGCACAGTCGTGAGAAGACCATTGAGTCGCTCATCTTGGGCGAGCGCATGAGGTCCTTGGATCTGTACAACGAGGCATTCGCACACGCGGTCGGAAAGTACACGGCCATCATGGACCTCCGCTCTCCCCTGCTCGAGATGGTTACGTCGCAGACCCGACAGAAGCTCGAGCGAGCGCACCTGGACCTGATAGGTCGCCAGCACAGCGTCAACAACAAGCTTGAGCAATTCGAGTTTCCCTCGCTCTTCTCAGGCATTGCCAACTCTACGTCAATCGACGAGGTGAAGAGCGTACGGTTCGGCAAGTGGCGCACATCCTACAACAAGATGCGCCAATTTGTTCTCTCATACTACAAGTCGACCTTTGGCAACTGGCCACCCAAGGCCAGCAGCAAGAAGAACCCCTTCTCCGAGAGTGGTCTCAACCGGCTCGTGCTCAAGGCACTCTACTCGGACATGTGCGCCATGTACGACCTGCTTGTGGACCGAGACTCTCTGACACCCCGTGTCAATGGCGGCGGCGAGGACGACGAGTCGTCTCCGGATGCGGCCCTCATCTCGGCCCTGAGGAAGGTGCTGGTTGAGTTTGACTCGTCAACGCCCCCAGTTCTCCCTCCCATTCCCTTTGACACCCCTCAGCTCCCCTCGATGCGGTCAGTCCTGGAGACGTACGACAGGATGGGCACCAAGGACAAGCTCAAGTTCGACAAGCGCATCAAGGAGCACGAGCTCATCCTCGTCCTCCACAAGGCTTACAACTACGACACGAACACACTCAAGATTCCTTTCCTCGCGGCGTTCAAGGACTTTGAGAACCACGAGGCCAGGGGCAAGACGGCGGCGGACATGGCCGATCAGCGCATTGGCTACTGGCTGTTCCTCTACGTGGTCATTCAGTCGCTGCCGATGCTCGTGGTCGACGCGCCTAATCTTAAGCACACCGAGGGAGTCGAGTACTTCCTTTGCGAGCCTCCCATGGGCAACCCGCCCTGGCTAGAGGACACGCAGGTTCGCAAGATGTGGTACGAGGTCTCGGGCGGCGCAGGCGGCTTCGTCGAGCTGTCGGCCGACTCGGTCACATTCAGTGTCGAGGCAATCTACCACCGCAGCCACTGCTGGGCCGCCGCCAAGATTTGGGAACAGTCGGGGCTCGACGAGATGGCCCCTGTAGCCACCGAGCCGGTCATGTCGCCCCTCGCGCCGCCGCCCATGTTCTTGGACGAGGACGGTTCCATGCCCAGCCCGCCGTCTCTGCCTGCCGCCGACCCGTCGCCGCCACCGGGCTCGCCCAAGTACGTCGGCCGGCCCCGCAACAACTCGCCTGGCGGTCGCGCCCTGGCATCCCGAAACTCGGCGTACCGGTCCAGTATCGCCATCGGCCTAGAGCCCGTGCCCATGGGCGGCATGTCGGATCTGCCGGGAGACCGATCCTCGCGCATCGGAAGCGTCGGAGGCAGCATGACAGACCTGCGGCTGCCGTCGCGCGGTGGCCTACCAAGCAATGGGTCGGCGACAAACCTTGCCGGCCAGGCGCCCCCTCCCATGCCGGAAGCCGCTACGTCGACCATGACTTTTGACGACATCCTGGGCGGAACACAGCCTGCCAAGGCGAAGAAGAAGAAGAGCAAGTTTTTCTAGACAGAGACACATATTTGAAGAGGAGCGAGCATTGAAGGATGCGGCATTGCCACGGTGCATGCATTGCAGGAGCAAAAAGACATCTTGCGAGGATCTACAACTGATTTTTACGTCATATCATGAAGGATTTGAAAACTCATAGAAGCCTCACCAGGCCACAGGCGGTTGCGCTGCTGTTTTTGTCTAACAAGAGTATCTTGATGTAGACCTGGGGAACAGATTTTTGACGAGATTACGGACAATAATACTGGTTTCTTGAGAATCGATGCTTGTGGTAACCATTCTAGGACATGCCCAGTCCGTCAAACACCATCAGGTCCATTGTGGCTACCAGTCTATCCAGTCAGGAGTCAATCAGGACAGCCAGGTCTATCAGGGCAGTCAGGTCATCGAAACAAGTGATACCTAGCCATAGGGCCGCTGAGCGGTATACGATACTCAAGACACGGTATCAATTTTCAAGAACCCACAATACACTTGCGTCTTACCTTTTTCTGGAAACTTATTCGGTTACATCGCTCCAGAAGGATCGCTTCAGTGACAGGACCCTTCACCGCCGGCATGTCAGAAACGGTGACCTCTTCCGTCGACATGGCCCCCGGTTGATTGTAGACAGACCCCTGTATATTCCCGCCTATTCCGCCTCGCTGTCGGCCAAGGGAACTGAAGGGGGGGGGTGGCATCCACCCGGCCCCGTGGCCCGCAGCCAACTTTACCTTACTGGTAAGATGGACACTTACTTCCCCAACACTTTTTATCGGGGAACAAGGTGCCAGACCTAAAATGCCCTGTAAAAGCAGTCGCATGACCCCTCCAATCCGCCCAACAAAAAATGAATAGCATCCGAGCGATCACCGCCCCCTGTGTGCTGCGTCACTCCAGTCTGGGGAAACCACGTAGGACGGCGGGGGAACAGAAGGAGGGGGGGCGTGATACAAAGTGACGAACCCTCTCTCTCTCTCTGTGTGTGTGAGCGTCCTTGATTGCTGGCACTGTAAGCTTTGACTCTGCATTCCCTTGCCTGGTTCAAAAAGATGTCTCTCCATTCCGCACCGTTGCCTCGGCAGGGGCGATCTCAGCGCGTGCGTGTCCCTGGGCTGACATCCCCGGCCCACGGGCTTTCGTGGGGATCCGGGGAGAGGGGTTGTTTTTGGGAGGGGCCTCGGCTGGGCGAAAGGGTGCGCGGGCCCGAGGCAAGCAGGCAGGGGTCCGGAAAATCTGGGGCGAATCGAGAGCATGACATCAGGGGTCCTCCGATCACGAGATCGTCGGTCGGCACAGGGTCCTCTTTACTGACGATCTGTGGTCCCTGGCGCGATTGGCCAGACCATGACGTTTGCCCAAGCAAGGGAGACCAAGAATGACGATCCATTGTCTGTTGGTTATGCACCATTATCTCGTCCTATATGCACAGGCAGCCATGCCTCTCTCGTGTTGCCTGGCGGCGGCGCAGCGTGTTCGTGACATGATCATCCGGACAGCTTCTCTCTGTCAATCAAGTGTCCAAACAAGTCCCAGTCCGATTCCCTAGTGTAACAGGCCAAACGCCGGGAACCCTCCCAAAGTTGTCCAGAAATGACCCGACGCCCGAGCCGCGCTGTCTTGATCCCCTGAACTTTTGTACCTCGTGGTCGTGAACCTTGTCCACCATGGTGTCTGTATGCGCCGTGACCGATCCCGATGAGCCTGATATTCTCATGACCCAAAGATAATAAAAAACATTAACAAATCGTTACAGACTCCTCTCCTCGTCAGGCCGTGCGCCCTGCCCGCTCGTATTGACCCAATGGTCGCCAGACAGATGCGGTCAGCGTCGTGTGTTCGTCGTTGCCGTGGCGCTGTGCCCATGTATTCCGCGTCTCAAGCTCGACCATGCTGCTGTTGGCTCTGCGCCATGCTGGGTGTTTGCGCTTCGCCGTCGATATATATGTGTTGTGAGTCGTGCGTGATGCCGATGAGTGTGTTGTATAAATCAAAAAAATTGTCGTCGTCGTCTGGGAGGGAAGGGTTGGGGAGGGGGAAGAGAAGGATTCGCAGAACAGAAATGTTGCATGCCACCAAAGTCCCCCTACTTCCTCCAGCCCACATTCCAGATTACATGAGCAATGTCCCTGGCTGTATTTACAGTATCAACTACCCGCCCGAAGATACCGTCACTGGTGGATGATTCCCCCTCTTCATATGGCATGAACATACCTGACGATGTTCGTCGCATGCCTGCTGGCTCAGCGTTCAAACTGTTGGTGGAGGCGGATCGTTGGAGACCAAACCCGGTAGAGTCGTCGGGAGACTGCAGGCTCGGTCTGGGGCTGAGCATGGCTTCCTCAGCCTCCTCGTCCTCGTCTTCAAAGAAGAACCGCCCAGACGCCCGGGATGGGCGCAGGGTCTCCTGGGAGGATGAGGGGGATACCAGCGGGCTCCGAACGCTGTGCTTCATGGCCGTCTCGGTCGGCTCTGGCGTGTCCTCGCGGTATTTGAGGGTGGTCGAGGGAAGCATCGCAATCGTCTTGCTCTCGGCCGCCGCAGCGGCACGCTTCGACTTTCTCCTCTTCAGGGGTATGCGCTTCTTCGTCTTGGTCCGCTTCATCATGATGGCGCCGTCGCTCGAGTCGCTGTCGTCAAGAGGGTCCATCTCGACCTCTTCCTCGTCTTCCTCGCCCTTGACGTCGAGGGCAATGCACTGCTCCACCTGCTCGTTGAAGTGAATGTGCCTCTTTTCGACGTTTGGCGATATTGCGCCCGACGTGGAGCTCGAAGCTCCCAGGCTGAAGCTCTCGCGGCTCAGTCGTCTGGAGGAGAATGGGAAAGTGACGTAATCCGTAGCAGCACGGCTCAGGGCCGGCCGGAGAATCTTCCGCCCGCCTTCCTTTTCTTGTGCCTGAACGGCGGCGGCGGCCGTCTTGACGAGGGAAGATGCGGAGATAGACCTCTGCAGCATGACCTCGGACATGCTCCTCTTCTTGAGGATGGGCTTCTTGTTGATAAAAGAGTCGTTTTTCGACAGGATGGCGCTGTTCTGAGGCGATTCATCCTCGGCCAGGGCGTTGCCACCGGTTTGCAGCGGGCCGTACAGCCAGGTCACATCACAGTCTTTCAACCTGTGCATGGGTTAGCGAGTGCTCCAGGATATATCTAACACGCTAGGGACTTACCAGTTGAGAGCCTCAGGCGAGACGGTCTTCAGGTTGTTCTTCGCCTTGACCCATGTCCTCCAGGAAGCGTTTTCCAGACGGGCGCTGTTGGTGACCTCGGATCTCCGGGAAACAATGTACCTCCACGACGACCAGATGTCCTCTTCTTTCCATTCGTGTGACAGGTAGTCGACATGGCGTGTCGGCTGGGACTTGACAGCCGTGTCGTCTTGAGAGGGTGCGTCAACCTCGAGGATGAACTCGGGGGTGCCGGGACGGGAAGTGTCGGCCGAGTTGTCCTGCTCGGCAGGGGAGACAGTATACGAGTCGCCGGTCTTTGGGCTCGTGGGCGGTTCCAGGTCCTCCGCCGAGTCGTAGAAACTCGGTCGGGAGTAGGGAGGCAGGACGAAGTGTTCGTCCGGGTGTGATGGTAGTTGCATGGTGTCGTCGCAGTCCAGGGACAGGTTGGTAGAGGGTGTGGACGCGTAGGACAGATCTTCCGAGTCGCCAGGGGCGATACGGGGAGAGGATGAGACGGAGGAAGGGGCCGAGTCGGGGTATATCCTTGGGTTGTTCACATAGCCGTCGGGTTTCCTATTGGGGGAGTTGTTGGAGGGGAAGCTGGCTTGCCGAGAGACGAATTTTGGCTGAGAATGGGAGCGACGCATGTTGTTTGAGAAGTAGGAGTTGTCCTCTTGAGGAATTATGACCGCAGCCATACTGATGTCGTTCTGGTCACTCGGTGGGACCTGTATTTGTGGATGATCGACTGTGTGGTATGCGGTTCGAGGCCAGCACGAGCATGGAGGTCGCGCCGACCGTTGTATAGAGAATTCCTGGGGGTACTGTAGAAGTATCCTCGGCTCGGATCGTGGGTTTGTGGTGTGAAGGTGGGTGGGGAGGATCACAAGTGTATTGTGACAGCACCGAGGCACGGAGATGAGGAGGCGGTGACGACGGCAGTTGAAATGCTGGTGTAAAGGGTATCGAAGCCAAGGCAAATCCTATTGGGGTCGATGGTGTCAGTGGGTTGAAGATGCGGCTGATAGCGAGCGAGCCGTGGCAAACAGATGAGCAAATGGAATTGGGATATCAGAAGGGGAAGAGAGAGTCGGGAGGAGTTTTGAGAGATAGGGTACAATTTGAGGCCGGCAGAGGTGATTGATTCCTGGTCGAGCGTGGCTCGAAGGCGGGTTGCAGGAGGGCAGGTGGCTTTCGCCAGATGAGCCGGACAGGAGCCGGTCAAGTTGGGGGGGGGCGTGCTGGGGATGTGGGTGCAGTGAGAACTGGAAGGTGCGGTGCGGTGTGGTTGATGAAGGAGGGGGGTGGGGTAAAGGCATTTGGTGTTACTTGGGGCGCTTCTTGCAGGCA
>JACAFV010000096.1:17454-33496 GCA_014635975.1 Plectosphaerella sp. P0831
GGGAATAGATAGGTTGGTAGAGATATGCAGCCAGAGGAGGAGGCGTCTGCAGAGCAGCAGGAGGAGAAGGTGTATGGCAGGCAAGGACCACCTCTATCTCCCATGCAGTGCCATGCCATGCGAGGTCGCGCAGGCGACGTGCAGACCGACTGACGACAGCGGTATCGCGGTGAGGAGAAGTGGGCGAGCATCCGGGCCACAGCGTTGCAGTGGACGCGAGATGGGAGACATCGGTGCTGTCGCCGGCTGCTGCAGACAGACCGGTCGGTGATGGCACAAGAAGCAGAGGGAGGGAGAGGGGACGCGATGACTCGAATGTAGGGTGAAGAGATTCAAGATAAGAGGTTTACACACCTAGGGCGAGTAATGTCGGCCGGCAAGAGATGATTGGCGAAAATTGTTGTTACCGTTCCATACTCTTCAGTGTGAAGAGTGAAGGTGTCGCGTAGTCGCTGTTGTCGATTCGATCTCGAGTGGTGTGTGTCCGGAGTCGATGTCCCGTTCGATAGGGTCGGGTCGACAGGGGGTGCGAGGAAGCGAAGCGAAGGATGCGGCGGCGGCAGGTGGTGTTTTGGTGATGTCAAGTAGATAGGAGGCGCACAAGTAGTCGGTAGACTGGCTTTTCTGATGCGAGTGATGACGCCGAATGGTGATTGCGAATATGGAAGCAAGCAGTTGTGTGTGCGATGCGATGCGATGTAAGGATGGGATTGGGTATATGGGCAGGAAGAACCTGGAGAAAATTAAAGGATGGGGGATTTTCGAGGGGGAAGAGAAAGTCGAGACTCAGACACACCCCTCGCCAAGAGGAGCCAGGAGGCGATGTTGGGGGTCGAGATTCCGACAGGTGGGCAGGGATGGATCCTCGAATCAGTGGGGAGGGGGGAGAGGACCTGGAAGGAACCGAGCGAGAGGGAGGAGCAAGGGGGGGGCTTGTCCACGAATGCGTGTGTCTCTCTCCGGGCAACTGGTCTAGTGCAGTACAAGGCAAGGC
This sequence comes from Plectosphaerella sp. P0831, assembly GCA_014635975.1. NCBI lineage: Eukaryota > Fungi > Ascomycota > Sordariomycetes > Glomerellales > Plectosphaerellaceae > Plectosphaerella > Plectosphaerella sp. P0831. The sequence continues at coordinate 18,449 of JACAFV010000096.1, forward strand.
TCGTAGCGTCTGATGTGTGGAGTAATCTTTTTTCCCTCTCTTGTTGCAGCACCAGCAGGGGCTGCTTGGGATTTATTTTTCTCTCGCTGTGACTGGACCCGAGGAAAGGGGCCGTTCGACCGGGGGTGTGTGGACGTGGAAGCGGCGGTGGAAGGGGTGGATGGGAGGGGAGGGAAGGGGGGGGGCGAAGAGAATTTGCAAGACGGTCGTCCCGGGACCCGGAGGGCACTGGCAGGCAAGCAAGCACTCAGGAGGCCGGTCGCCCCTTCCCTGCCCTGGCCTGTTCTGCCCTGGCAAGCCTGGACAACAAGCCTCGTTGGTGCAAGTACCGTGGTCACCTCCCTGCGGTAGCAGCACCAGGTGACGGGATGGAAAAGATGGAGAAGGTCAGTCTTGGCGGGCCTCGACCCCAGGCCCAAGGCTTGGGATGGGATGGGGAGGAGCCAGTTACATCACCCTGGTAGGCCGGCGCACTGTAATGCCAAGTACCCGGTACAAAGGTTCGTCCCTCCCGTCCCGATCGCAAAGTTGACGCGGAAGGCGTGCTACAGACAAATCTTACCTCACTGATGACCACATCTTGCACTTGCAGTGGGAGTGCATTGGAAGTCTCCGGTCCCAGCTCCATTTCTATTTGCAAGTAGGTCTTGTAAGTAAACACCTCCTGGAAACATTTGCACACCGGTTGCTAAAAGTACATACTTGACACGCAAAGCACGCAACGTGCCTTTCGACAGATTGAGGTTTCTCTAGCAAAGTTACGACAGTGGAGCTTCTCTCGATTCGACACTGGGACTCGACCTCGACTTCCGACTTCCCCTCCCCGGCCGCCGTGCAGCACGCGAACGAACCAAACACCACCCTAGGCACCCTACCCTACCTGTCCACCCGCGGCTCGTCTCCCGGATAGTCCCCCCTGTCGTGCCCTGGCCTTCTGGGCCCTGGTCTGGCAATCGAAAAGCCAGAATTGGGAGGATACCATCGGGGTGCCTCCGGTTTCATCCATGCTCCCCCATTCATCAATGGCTTCGAGCTTGTTGTGGGCGCGCCTTTTTTGCTCTGTCGTACCGACAACTGGGCCATCTCATCTGGGGCTGGGGCCCTGGAACCCCTGGGGCATTGGGCTTCTTACCCAGGTCTTAGGTACCTATGGGCCCAAGAACTCTGCTTTCTGGGGGTCAGAGACATGGCTGGCCTGTCATCTCCAGGGTTTCAGCGCGCCCCCTCCCCCCATCCACTGTCGCGCACACGCCGAACGGTGTGAACCACTACAACCCATCCGTCAGGGGCCCATCCTATCCGTCTGTACTCATTCGTGCGTGGTCCAGAACCCCAGAGCCAAGAAGCATTTCACGTCGCAAACGTCGAGGTCTGGCCTACCGGCCCTGAACGCATGCCATGCGATGCCATGCTCTCTCTCTCCATGCGACACGACACGACACGCACGACACGATACGGCGCGACGCCTCTCACCCCATATGTCTCGCCCGCCGAGCTTCATGCATCTATCTCATCTCACGATCCAGTCCATCATTTACGAAACGAGCACGCGGCTCCCCCCCCCCCCCCCCCCCCCCNCCCGAGCTTGGACGCGACCCGAGGGCCGCCCCAAAGGCGAGGCATGGCATGTACCCAGCACACATCCGGCACGCCGCTCGGTACTGTACGGTAGCATTGCACACGCCGAGCCGCGCTGGGCTTGACGGCGGCTTTGTCGTCGTCGGCAGCGTCGTCCTCCTCCATTGGCATTCTGGCCACCGCAGATCGCGATACGATGGTCAAGCTCGGCATCTGTGTATGCTGCGCATCTCGGCAAGCAAGCACGCACACACGCACGCAAGCTACGCACGTCGCATGCCCAGCCCGCCTGCAGGTACTCGCTCACTCGCATCGTGTTATGGGTCTCCGAGATCTTCCCCCCCGGGCCGTGATCGACCAATCGATGGTCCTCACTAGCTTTGCGACTCATCACCTCTCGCCTTCCTCTTTCCCTCCCTTCCAATCCATCCCTCCCATCACCAGCAACTCGACGGCCGCCCGGACGGAGGGTGGGGGTACGAGAGTCAATTGAAAAGAGAAAGACACATTCCTCCCCGCCAACACCACACGGACAACCCATCTGTGGGGAATTGGCACGACGGCGGCGGCCTGGGAGGCCATCAGCTCATCTTGTCAGCCAGTCAACCAGAGACACAGGAAAGTCCGTCGTAGCCATGGTGGGATGAGGCTCCCCGAGAACGGGCTGAAGAGTTTCTGTGCGTGGCCGGCCAACAGGAAACCGTCCAATGCATGCCAGAACTCAAGGGTCCCTACTATTACGTTTGCCCCGTCTGCGTCTGCGGCGCGCTTACATGTTCCTGCAAGTAACGACCCAGAGAAAACCAAGACACCCCCAAAAAAAAAAAAATCAAGGCTAGGCAGGCAGGCCGATCCGAGAGGCCGTGCAACCAACCGACTAGACACAGAGCCGTCGGCCGCCTGCCTGCCTTCGGTGGTGCTTCCTCGAAAACGTTCAAGGGGCAGTGGGAGCTATCCAGCAGATCTTGCCCAGATGCGCCACCATGCCCTGCCGCCTCCCGCGACACATGGACCGTCAAGCACATGGGAGGAGAACGGTCTCCCGACTTCTCCCGCGCGGCAACCAATTTCGCCGTAACGTTGTGTGTTGGTCTCGGACAGCCACGGCCGCCGGATAGACAACACAACCAAGCCACTTACGCCTGGTGGTCTCTGCTTTGTGTTTATTTCGGGCAAAGCTCCGTGAGCAACCACTGACGTCGTGCGTATTTGCAGTACCCTACGTTCGCCGGCGATGCCGTCTACCGGGCGGCAAGAAGACCGCGCGATATTGCGGCTCCGGGGGGCAAAAGAACCTTGCAAGGGCGCGCGGCACGCTGCCACGCTGCCACGCTGCATTATTATGGGAGGCCCACCTGTCGCCGAGATCCTCGTCTCCGTCCGAACAGAGCAAAAAGAAAAACGAACCACTCCAAAAAGAATTCGCTCGTCCGGCCACCAGGCGGGAAATCGTCGGCTCTACTTTGACGGCCGGTCTCCACCTTGATCCCGACCTTGGCTCGCTGGCGCCGAGCGGTCCAAAAGGCAATCTAGGCCCCGATGGCCTCCTCGCTCCCGGCCCACGCACACACACCACACAAGCCAGCACGGGCAACACACAGACAGAACGGCCGGCGACGACACGACACGGGCTCGCAAGCCGCGACCGCGCTCGCTCGCGCACTGTCTGGGCTCGTTCCGGTAATCCGGGCACCCGGTTGAGGGCCGGAGCTCGCCTCGTCGCTCGCCCAATTGATACCTCACGTTTCAGAGCGCCTCCCCCTCCATCACGGGCACTGAGTGGAGAGAAGAGGCATATCTCTCCGCCATCTCTCCGCCATCTCTCCGCGTCCATCGCCGTGTTGTTGCGCCAGGAGACAGATAGCGCTGCTGTGTCGACCCCACGTGATAGGGAGACTCCGGGAAGCGCCAGCCACACACACCCTGTTGATGGCCGGCCCCCCTGGCTGATAGTGAGTGATAGGACTTTCTTTCTTGTTCCAACCTTCCTATCTTGCGTGCTTGGTGCGTGCTTTCGCGCCTTGCGCCCTTCTCGATAACAGCCTCCCTATTTGATGCATCATCAACCGCACCAGGCGTAGCACAAGTCCAACAGGTTTGGACCACTGTATTCGGTTACCACTGGCGGGTCCCAGCAGCGAAGTGTGGTACTGCTTTGACAAGCACGATAACACGACCGGCAAAATGGACATCTCGCAGACGAGGTGCTGTGCCAAGTACAGTAGAGCACTGGCCTGGCACGACGACCGGATGACAGAGGACGAAACATGGAGATCACCGTCAGCCCGGTAGTACCGTACCCCCACCCAGGCCCTCTTTACTTTCGCCTGTCAGCCTCATCACCATCGACGACAAGGTTCACTTGAGTTCAAGGTTGAAACTCTCCGCGGCGTTACTTTTGCAGGAGGCTTGCTGGACCCTGGTCAAGTCCTAGTATGATCGACGACCGTTCCTCAGCCCCGTGTTGGACTTTCGATCGATCCATCTTCAGAGACCAATTATCACGTCAGCGGAGCCTCTCTTCTCGACATGGCTCTCATTGGCGTACCTGAGTCCGCAAACAAACACAGCGAAGCTTCGGTCGCACGCTTTCATCACCTCTCCCCCTCGGCCCTGACCTGGATCTAACCCAGAACGACCAGACGTGCCTGAAGCCTTTACATTCAGGCACTTGGCGCTCCAAGGCGCAGAAACAGAGCAGAAGCAGACGCAGAATAGAACAGAGAGAACTAACTGCCAGCGCGCACATGCACTGCATGGAGTGTACCCCCGCGCGCGGTCGACGTTGAGAGAGATGCAGGCTATAGGCGATGCAAGCAAGATTGGGCGTTGTGACCAGTCATTTGAGCCCCACGCCCACACCTCACCGCACACACACACACACCGGGCACCTATTGCGCAAGCCTCCAAGCAACTGATTGACGAACCGGCCTCGCACACCACACGGGCGGCTTAAGAGGCGATCCATGGCTCCACACACACTCGAGCTCGCGCGGGAAACACTTGTCTATCTTTCCGCCTGGTCGACCCAAGGCTTGCATGCCAATCAGATGGTCCATTCCTTGACCGACTCGCACGCCGCTTCCCGTCACCCTCCTGTGGCTCTTGCTCTTGTAATCAACACACGACGCCACGGGCCCTTTCCCCGCGCCGTACTGTCAGGACCTGGTGTCTCACCGTGATGCTGGCGGGTCTCGTCACTTGACTGCCGCCAAACGTGGTGTCGCGGGCCCGCTCGTCCTCTCGAAACATGGCGGCATGGTGAGGCAGCGAGTTAATACTGAATTTAGGTGAAGCGCAATGCACCACTAATTCTCTTCCACCTTTTCCCCGTCCCCTTCCCGGGCGGCTTTTCACGGGGCAAGAAAAACGGCCGAGGATCGAGGTGGGACGGCGGCCGGGTTTAATGCCTTGGCTGACGACTGGCAGTGAGGTTATTCGGTGGGTTCGGGCTCGGCGGCAACGATGGTGCCCCAGCCCGCGATCCTGTTGTCCTCGTCCCGTCCCTTGCAATTGCCAAGAAAGCCAAGGAGGTCCATGAGAGCCCAGGAGCAGGCCATGTCTTGATGGAGACAACGCATTCTTGGATCTGTCTTATTCTCTCCACGAGGTGGAACTTACCGGTCTCACGGCCTCCACGTCCAGGTGTCTCAGCGGGTAGAATGCGTTCCCGCTCGCGGTTGTCAGGTCTCCCCGGAATCCTCTCCCGCCCCCCTCTCATCTGGCGGGGTGACGGTTGGCTGCAACACCAAACAAGAGCCTCCGCGTAATCAACGCCGCTGCCCCGGAAACTTTCCACAGGGCGCAACGAACTTTTCGAGCACAGCAATTTCAGTTCAATGGCGCTGAGCAAACTCAACACCGTGGCCCGGCCAACGGTGGGTGGCCTGGAGGGGGGCCCTGGGAGCGAGCCCGTCCGATCAGGCGGTGTTGATAGGATGATGCAGCAGGCAGCTCAATGTCAACCATCCAGGCCATGCAACGCCGGTGCACCGTGGCACCCTGGAACGAAAATGACCGATGCATGCGGCTGGCTGCAGGCGTTCGAGCTGGGAAGGCTTGGGAGGAGAAGGACCCGTCCGGCGGCGGGGCGACGGGCGACGGCGGAGCTGTGGAAGCCGGCAAGTCGGAGGAACGGCATGGTATCGATCATCGCATTGTGAGAGGCTCGGCCGAAGCCAACCTCGGGCATCTTCGCAACCTCACTGTGTGAACAATGCCAGTGAACAACAAGCCAAGAACAGGGCAGTGGGCGGAGATGCAGATGCGAGCGCGCGCCGGTCCATATGCAAGATTGGTTGCGGCCGCGGAGGCTGTCCGTGCTGACGGCAGAAAAGCAAGCAACGACCAAGGCAGGATGCACGACTGTGAGAGAAGGGCATGGCGTGCAACGCCTCGATACGCCGCGCCACGAGCCAATGAGCCGTCTCGGAAAGACCGCGAGGCCGAGGGGACGGCGCTGTCTCGCCGGGGCGGGTTTTCCCAGAGTTGAGGCGAAAGAAGGTTGGGCCGAGCATGCAAACTACCACTACGGCGCCCCGCGGGGGGAGGGAGAACCTGCTGAACAGACCGTGACGGGTGCATCAAGCGCTACCTACGGGGTCGGTCGTACTTGTACGAGCAGTGCAGTCCGAGTTTCTGCAGGGTATTATCGGGCACGACCCCCATCCGAACAGAGTTTGGTAGAAGATGCTCGAACCCGAGGACGGCGCGCGCGGCCTTCCCGAGTTCCCCCGTCCGTCGAACCTGCTTCAGTGCTGGCTCAAGGCTCACCTGCAAAAGGGTAGCACGGCGTGGTTTCTGGAGGCGCGCGGTACGACTTGAGACGAGACTATCATCGCGGCGTTCCGCCCGTAGGGCTCTCGGAATGGACCCGCCGCGCTACAGAAGACTACGAGAACAGCTGTGAATCACTATTATCACGACAAGGGTTTGGTTGTCTGTCTCTGGTGTGGCGGAGGTCAAGACAACGCGTGGAGGGGGAGGGGCTGAGGGGCGATCGATGGAAGGGATGGAGGGGCTGATACGGCCCCGGGGGGAGGACTCGAGGGAGCGAAACGGCCCGCCGAATTGCCCGACAATTACTCCCCCCGGTGGAGCACGGAGGAACAGGGCTTGGGGGGTTGCGGGCGCCTCGAGGACGACCTGTGCCGAACCACGAATGCACGGGGTGGTCTCGGCCAGGACGCCCAGAGCTGTCATGGCCTGGCGGGTGGCTTTGGAAATGACAGTGGCCCTGACCGGTTGACAAACACATGCAAGAGGACTTCATGTCAGGGTTCCGTCATGGAACCGTAAGGTAGATCCATGTCAAAAGAGGGTCTTGCTACTGCAGGCTCGTGGGGGGCAGCCACTGCCAGTACCAGCAGCCACCAGGAGGGAAGAGAAGGCTGGGCAACTGGGATCGCTATGCCGGGCATCTGAAGCCGCTGTCCGCGCCGGCATGTCACTGCTGCGAGGGCCTTGATGGCTCCAGCTACAGTACGACCTCGGGGACATGGGCTCCCCTCGGCGCCTTGCCTCAGCGCCTACGTGCGGTCTACGTACATCTGATGGGGCTCTCACATGCTGCACGCAGCTGGGGCATCATCGCCAGTCATCATATTCTAGCGATGCTTTCGCCTATCAAGCTGCTGCTGCTATTACGAGGATCGTCATATTCACGTAGCGCGATGCACAAGGCTCTTCAAAGGAGAGAGCCAACATGGCCGATAAGGCCAGCCAACACACTCGAGTCGTCCAAGGACCAACCACGACAAGGCCTCGTAGCCATTGCTGCTGTGCTATTGGATGCCGAGAGCTGTATTTTCTTATCTACCGCCCGACCGACCATCCGCCCGCCCGTCATGGGTTTCCCGTTGTTCGTTCAGGGGTGGGCTACCCGACTCGTCGGATGCGGCTCCTGCCTGGCACACCACAAGGGGGGGNGGGGGGGGGGGGAAGCAGACGACACACAGCAACGATGCTGCGCGTCCTCTTCCCTCCCCTTCCCCCGAACCCCGTTGTGCAGCCACCCTCCCCGTTCCCAGAACAGAGCCCCTCCTTTCGCGCCCGTTGTATGCAGCTCGCCAAAAGCAGTGCGGTTCTGGAAGGGCCGGTGATCACCCCCTCGAGGATTCGCAGGACCGGAGATAATGCCGGGTGGAGCAAAAGAGAGGCTCGTCAGCGCCGCATGAGATGACGAGCATGGTCGGTACCGAGCTGAGCCGCGAAGGCAGGAAGGGGCCCGGTCCCGCAGCAGTTACCTTGTCGGGTCGCGGCCGCATGTCCTGGCCCGTGACGGAGGCTGGGCGATGCCCGGAGCCTGAGAGGGAGGTGGAGGTCCGCATGCCGGTCCTCCGGGTTGTTTTTGTTGTCGCTGCGGTATTGACGCCTCTTGTCCCCTGCGAAGGAGGCGCCTGTGCGGGGGCTGCAGCAGCTCGTGTTTGACAGATAGGGTGAGGTGATGCAGGAGGAGATAAATCTCCGAGGACGTTGACCAGTGGTGGCGCGCTCTTCAGGTCTTCTATCCACAGGGCAGACAGACGGTAGCCTGCTACGATGAAGCGGGTGGCGCAGCGAAAGCAATCTCAGGAGGGATGCGGAAGGTGGCGCAGAACATGCTCTTCTTGGGCGCAACATCGCGGACCTTGTGGATGGCCACCTCGCCCGGCACATTAGCATCACCGGGGGTGAAGTCGATGCCGAGCTCGCTCTTGAGGCGGGCGCAGATCTCTAGGAGGGGCACCTCATCGTCCTGCTTTACGGCGAAGCAGTGGACATGGACGAGGGGCAACTTTGTAGCGGTGTGCGGCTCAAAGAGGGCCTCGTGGCCGTGATAGATTCCGCGGTAGCGGTGTGTGAACTCGAGGGCGGAGGCGGGGAGGTTCATGACAAAGTGGGCAATGGTCGGCGGCACGGGGGTGCGGATGGCGGCGGGACGGGGGGCATCGGGGGCGGCTTTACGGGAGATTTTGGGCTGGATAACGGCAGCGTCGCCGGCGTTGTGGGCGTCGAGGACGATGCGGGCTGATTCTCGGATGAAGTCGAGGCCGTCCTTGTTGAAGGCGCGGACGTACTGGGAGACCTTGTTCCGCTTCACGGCGTCCTTGAGGCAGGCGTAGCTCTCAGGGTTCATGTCGTTGGCGAAGACGAAGACGCCCCTCTTGCCGGCGGGGACGGCAAAGGGCCCGATGCCGGCCATGACGTCGCAGACGACCTCGCCGGGCTGGAAGCTCTTGACGAGACGGGTGTGTTCCGTCTCGAGCTTGCTGTTCCAGTAGACCTTGGCGTAGTCAAAGTGGAAGACGCAGTCGTTCTCGCGCAGCTCGACGTCCATGTCGTCGGGGCCGGCGAGGACTTCGTAGGCGAACGTGCGGAAGCGGGATTCGGTGCCGACGTTGCCGACCTTGTTGATGACGGTGCGGAGCTTGTGGTTCTTGTCGAGTATTACCTGGGCGATGATGGTCTTGAAGGGGAGGTAGCGGTCCCGGAGGTTGAGATGGGCTGGGTGATGTTAGTTGGGATGAGGGGAAGGGGAGGGAGGAGACGGACCGACGTGGCCGGCAATGTTGAAGCCGACGGGGATCTCGTCGAGGAGGTCCTCGGGGATGATGGAGCTCATGACATCGACTGGAGGGTGTTAGTAGATAGTCTGCGGTTGTTGTTCGTAATGCTGAGTTGAGAAACTCACTGTAACTCCAGTAATCGTAGTCGATATCGACATCAAAAGGCACCACACTGAGCTCCTTAGCACTCACGCCTTCCTGAAGGACAGGGCCCCATGTTGATGGCACTTGAACATTCATCAGCTTCGGTCTCTCACACCTTGGAAATTGAAACTCACCATCAGCTTTGACTTCAGGTTTCAGCAAAAGACACTTCTTCCCCGTCTCCACGGGATCCGGACGACACGAATCAAGCCGATCCCACCCCAGCAGCTCATTCCCCTTGAGCAGCTGCTTTCGGTACTTTGCGATATTCCGGGGATCATGAACCGTCGCCGCCGCAACGTTGAGCGTCTTGTGGAACAGCGACCTATCCAGCGTCGTCATACCGCGAGCCAGCGGCGCACGGAGGGAGAGCATCGTCTTTGCGGGGGCACTATCGATCTGTGTGCGTGGTCAGGGAGTGGGCAATTAATTCCATGAGCGCGGGACGAACCTCCATTGCATAGGACGTCCGAGCTTTTTTTGGTGCCTCAGGGGTTTGGTGAGGTTTTGGTGGTGGTCAGTGTGGGTGATGACTCTGAGTGGACGAGGCTGAGGAAAAATAATCCTTGCCAAAGCTGGGGTAGTGGCGCAGGGGTGTTGTGGCTTGGAGCCTCGTGCTACTCGTACGCCACAGGTCTACCGGGGGAGACTCGACTCGTGATGTCACTTATACCACCACTTCTCTCACTTCAAGTTCACCAACGAGGGGACATCTCTACCAAACACACATTCCAAGTTTGACAGAAGCCAAAATGGCCCCAAAACGCACACTCGATGCCTTCTTCACACCTGTTGCGAAGAAGGCAAAACCTCAAGAATCTCCAGAAGAACCTGTACGACAGACCGTCTCCCCCTCTAGGCCTTCACTGACATTTCAAGGCAACCTTCACCACACACCAAAACTATCCATTCCCCATCAGAGACTTACCCCCGTCTCTAGCCCGCGAAATGGCATCCCTACCAGCTCGCCCAGGGAAGGAAATCAAAGACCAACCCGACCTCGACCTCGTCTACTTCGAGCCCTACATGCCCCCCTACATCGCCAAGGAAATGTTCGCCTTTCTCCGGCGCGAGCTCCCCTTCTACCGCGTCGAGTACAAGATCACCAGAGGTGGCGTTCCAACACAAATCCGAACTCCGAGATACACCACCGTCTTTGGACTCGACGAGACGGCTCGCTTCGACGATGAAGACGGCGTAGTCGTCGACCCAAAGTCTGGGTTCCGCGTCCAGGACGCTCATTACGACAAGTACCCTCCACGCCCTATTCCCGCGTGCCTCGACGTCTTGCGCCGCTCTGCAGAAGCTGCGACAGGTTGCAAGTTCAACTTTTGCCTCGTCAACTACTACGCGTCTGGTGCCGACAGCATCTCCTTCCACAGCGACGATGAGCGCTTCCTGGGCCCCGAGCCGGCCATTGCTAGCTTCTCCCTCGGTGCGCGGCGGGACTTCCTTCTCCGTCACAAGCCCCCGCCCCCTGGAAGCGAAAGTGGCCCAACCCCAAAGGCCCTCAAGTACCCCCTCGGCAGCGGCGATATGATCCTCATGCGCGGGCCGACGCAGTCCAACTGGTTACACTCTATCCCCAAGCGCGGCGGCAAGAACCCCGAAGACGGCGGGCGGATCAACATCACATTTCGAAAGGCAATGGTGAAAGCTGGGACAGAGAATTACTACAACTACAACGTTGGCACCGGGCCTGTATACCGGTGGGACGCCGTCTCAGGGGAGATGCGGGAGTCCAAAGATAAATAAGGTCACCCATACCTCCGCCACGCCGCCTTACCGGCCCTTCCTGAATTGCGCACTGGTGTAGTTGCGCAGCGCCCGCAGGAACACCTGGTAGCCCACCTCCTGGTTATCCTTGAGGCAGAAGATCTCAGTCAGGCGAATGGGCCAGGGCGGGTATCCGTCGAGCTCGACGTGGGGCCCAAAGGTGATGAGCAGGTCCGGCTCGGACATGATGCCCTCGGACAGCTCGGCGTCGATGAGGTCAAGGCCAATGTCCTTGGGGGACAGCTTGGCCTTTTGTGACATCTCGGTCAGCGTCTTTGTCAGGTCGACCATGGATTCCCGCCCGTCCTCGGCCGAGATGAAGAGCACGTTGAGGTGGCGAGGGTCGGCGCGCGCAAAGTCGCCCACGGCTGCAGTCTCGAGCACCTCGTCGGCGTGCGGCATGGAGACGGTCATGGACGGCTGGTGGCGGCCAAAGTAGGCGCGGAACTTTTGGTTGATGGTCTGCTGGACCAGGGGCAGGTGGCGCTTGAGGATGCCTAACCAAAATGTCAGCAGGGGCTTCTTCAGAATCGACAAAAGGCCAAACGTACTCGTCTTCTCGTACACGGTCAGCATGGGAATCTTGGCGCAGGTGCACCAGACGGCAATCTCGGCGGCCTCGTTGATCAGCCTCTCCAGCTCGGTGCCATGCCTCGCGCCCGTCTCAAGCTTGAGAATGACGCTCAGGTGTTTCGGCAGCTTCTTGATACCCTCGACGTCCTTTTCAATGTAGGCCGGGGTGCGGTGGTGGTAGTAGAGGATGGACGCGAGACGGTAGGCGACCGTGTGCCAGGCCTGTCGTATCCGGATGTAGAGCGAGAAGATGCTGTGGATGAAGACGTAGACGAAGAGGTAGAGCTTGTTCTTGGCCGCGCGCCGGACGCCGAAGCGACTGGCGGGGGTGGCGTTGTGCTGCTTCCACGTGTCGGAGGCGGTTTTGTCATCTTCGGGGTCTGTGTCGGACTCTTCGGGGAGGTAGTTCTAGAGGGACGCGGGTTAGCTGGGAGGTGCGCCAGGTTGTGCGATGGGAGAGACAAACTTGGATGAGTCTCTTCTTAGTATCCTCATTCAGAACCTGGTGATCGCCCTTTTCGTCGATCCGGTACAGCTCGCGATCCTTGGCGTACAGAGCCATGGCGGGCGAGTAATTTGCGGTCTCGCGGTGTATGTGCTGCTTTTTTTGCTGTTGGAGATGCTCCCCGAGGTTGAGATAGGCGCGCGAGGGGTTGGCGGTCAGTTGGGGGAGAGAACAAGAAAGGGTATCGAGGGGGTTTGATGGGAAAAGATTGTGGAGGAAAGAAAAGCAAGGTTGCGCAGCGAGTCGCGCTCTGGAGATGGATGCAGGGCCAGCCTCAATGCCGCGTCAGTCAGATGTTAGAGGCGGGCGAGAAGACAGACAGACAGAAGAAGAGTACAGCTCGTACTGCTTGGCGTGGGCCCGGGATGACGACGGCCAGATCACGGTGATCCCAGCCCGGTGCTTCCTTCCAAGTTCCACCCGTCCAGTCCCTGCCTGGCTTGTGAACGCGGCCAGGGCGCGACACCACATTGGTCGGCAGGGCTGGGCAAAGCCTCAACGGTATGGACCTGGCCCCCCCTGCTACGCCACATTGGACACCTCAGCGCCCCGTGGCTCAGCACACCGAGTCTCGCTGAATGGACCCTCTCTCCAGGCGTCGCACCCCTGTAGAGTACGGTACACCCAGTGAGGTCGGGTACCTGGCCGGAAACCCGAGTACCATTGAAGCCGCCATTGACCTGTCGCACTTCACTCCACCACACGCCCAAACATCGCGACAATCACCCCTCCAATCGCCCATTGCCACCGCCAGGAAAGGCTCGGACGTCGCCGGCCTATCGTCCCCTGTACCTGTCCGACCCAACACCCGGCCATCAACCCGACCGAGTCCCTCCCGAGCTCCGAACTTCCCCGCCATTGACCTACCTCCCAAGCGAGTACTACAGACATCACACAGCTGCGGAGAGACAACCATACAGTCTAGAGTCAAACACCCTGATGTAGTCTGCCTTCGGCACCCCTCCACGAGCTTCTTCCGCCTGCGACAGCCATGGAGAGGGCTGGGTCTGGGGCCAAGTCCCTCTTCCCCAAAGGACCCAGCTTCTCCCTCGACGACTTCTCTAACAAGGACTTCATCGTTCGAGACTTTATCGACTCGCTGGCAGAAACGGCCGTGCCTGTGAATCGGCGGTCAGGTCCCGCCCAGCAGAGCTTCGATCCCAAGCCCCTCATCAGGTCTTTCGAGAGTATGAACCCTCTCCAGCCATGTCTTTTGCGACATCAGCTAACACGTGCCCCCCCCCGCAGATGCCGTCTCGCAGCTGAGCTCCCTCTCCGACGACCTCCAGGAGAAAGAGTCGGACCTTCTCTCCAATGTGCGCCGAGCAGAGATCCAACATGACCAGACCCTCGACACCCTCGGCAGGAAGCTCGACCAGTCCATGCAGCAGTTTGAGGCTCTCGATCTCTCCCTCAACAACCCCTCGACCTCCTCCGCCGACCGCGGGCGGCAGGATGGCGGCGGAAACGTGGCCGTACAGATCGGCGAGAAGCTGGAGGAGCTGGACCGCAAGAGGCGGCGTGCCCAGGACGCGAGCTTCCTGATCCAGTGCTGGTTCGAGGTCAGCGAGACGGGCCGCCTGAGCTCGCTCGAGGACGTTCAGCGCCAGGGTGGTGCTGATAACAAGGTACGATGCGCTGTCATCGCTCGCCAGCTCATGCGCATCAGCCAGCGGCTCGACCCCTCATCGTGGGGCGGCCAGTCCAACGGCATCGGTTCGAGGACCAACGGCATCACAAACGGCGCCTCCGGAGCCGGGGCCACCGCCATCCGTGGCTCTCATAACACGCGCGAGGTGCTGGAAAAGTTTAGCGAGGGCCTCGAGCAGGAACTGCTGCAGCAGTTCAACAACAGCTACCGCAAGCAAAACTTTGACGACATGATGGAGTGCGCAAAGGTCCTCAAGGACTTCAACGGCGGCGCCAGCGTCATCGCAGTTTTTGTCAACCAGCATCAGTTCTTCATCGACCGTGACCAGCTCCTTTCCGACGAGGTTATGGCCGATGGCGAGACGTGGGACCAGCTCGCCGACCCAGACTCAGACCCGCCCGGCGTCGAGCCTAGTCTGCAGTCGCTCGTCGACGAGGTCAAGATCGTCATGCAGGAGGAGTCGTTCATCATCAAGCGCGCCTTCCCTTACTACGAGACGGTCCTTGCAAAATTCATCCAGCGCGTTTTCCAGCAGTCTATCCAGCAGCGCCTCGAGCTCGTTCTCGACAAGGCCAATAGTGTTTCTTCTCTCGCCTTTCTGCGCTCGCTGCACTCGTCGCGAGCCTACATCAGCGCCCTCATCGAGGACCTCAAGTCACACGGCCTCACCGAGCATCCGGAGCCCGCCTCGGCCCAGATCTCCCAGACCCTCGACCAGCAGATGGAAGAGCTCTTCGTGCCCTACCTCGTCGGGAACTCGTACATCGAGCGGGAGCGCAAGAGCCTCGACGAAACCTACAATTCACTCCTCTTCAAGTTCACGGCCTATCACGCAAAGCGCAAAAAGGCCCCCACGGGTTTCATGGCCTCGCTCGCCCAGCAGAGCACGCAGCTCATGTCCTCTGCCAAGGACGCCTACCTCGAGCGTCTCGACTCGTCCGACCTGACGCCCACGCAAAAGACCATGATGCTGCGCGTCGCCGGCGTCGCCGCAAACAGGGACAGCAAGACGGAAATCGAGGTGTCCGAGGAAGACGGCCAGCTCAGCATCCAAAACGCAAAGCGCATGATCCGCTGGCTCGCCGAGAGCGTCCGCCGTACCCTCGAGCTCGGCTCCCCCACCGAGACGCCAAAGGACGTCAACGTTCTACTCAACCTGCTCCTCTCCATAATGGGCCAGGTCTACGTACAAACGGCGCTGGACGCCGCCCTCGACCAGTCAACATCGCTCGAAAACAGCAAGACGGAACCCGACCTTTCCTACCTCCCCTCGG
>JACAFV010000096.1:33600-66631 GCA_014635975.1 Plectosphaerella sp. P0831
CAGACCCGCTCCGCCATCGAGGCTATTGAGAAGAAGACAAATGCCGTCATGAAGAGCAGCGTCGACGTGCTCACAAACTGGGTCTCTCGCGCCCTCGGCTCCCAAAAGAAACTCGACTTCCGCCCCCGCGACGGCGAGCTCGAGTCCCTCCAGACCGCAACTTGTCTGCAAATCAGCACCTTCCTCGCCCGCGCCTCGCGACAGGCCGCCCAGGCTGTTGATGGCCAGAACATTGAAGTGTTTGCTTCGGAACTCGCCGTTGCTGTTCTGCGGCTGTTGTTTGAGCATT
Organism: Plectosphaerella sp. P0831; assembly: GCA_014635975.1. Classification (NCBI taxonomy): domain Eukaryota; kingdom Fungi; phylum Ascomycota; class Sordariomycetes; order Glomerellales; family Plectosphaerellaceae; genus Plectosphaerella; species Plectosphaerella sp. P0831. The sequence continues at coordinate 33,890 of JACAFV010000096.1, forward strand.
TCAAAAAGTTCCAGGTCAATGCCACGGGCGGTCTCATGGTGACGCAGGATATTTCAAAATACGCCGCTACACTCAAGGCTTTTGGCCCACTGGCCAAGGAGGTTGAGGTGTCGGTTGAGCTGCTTACGGAGGTTGGCTCCATTTTCATCGTCGGGCCCGAAGCGCTGCGTGAAAAGGCACGCACTTTGGCCGCTGGCGCGGGTGCGGGGGCTACGGGTCGTGGCAGGAAGTTGACCAAGGCCGATTTCCGCGCTTTTGTGCAGAAGCGCGACGATGCTGGGTCTACGGGGATACAGAGTGTGCTGTCAGGGCTGTGATGTGAAGCATGCTGGGGGGGGGCACGGGGACGGCGTGATTTTTCGGGCGGAATGATACCAGATGTTCTTGACCAATACATATGTCGCAATCTACCCAAGACTTTCGATGGTGTTGTCTCGACCATGAGAAACAGATCCTTCATGACGTTTTATCCAAGATATTCTATGCAACGCCTGAAAACGCCGTGCTAGAACCCATGGTATCTCTCTCTCTAATATTTGCCTAACAAAATGTGAAGGGCTACCGCCCCTCAAAGGCTGCCGCTGTCGGTCGAATCACTCTCCGAGTCTTGGGTAGGAGGCCGCTTTGCCGGCGGCTCCCACTGCTCAACCTCCTCGCAGCCCACGGGAACGCGACATGTATCGCGCGCATGGCACGTCTTCCACAGCACCTCGCGCACCTCGCGGAAGATCTGCTCCGGGGCGTCCATGGCCCAGAGCACGTCGAGATGCTCGTACTCTTCAATGACCTTACTATGGACAACGTTGACGTAGGGCTCTCTGCCGCGCTCGAAGCGGCGCAGAAGCTTACGACCATCGACCAGGTCATCGTCGCCGGCGACCCAGAGGGCAAAGGGCGGGGCCTGCTCGTTGTACCATGCCGAGAAGCCGCGGGGCTTGTGCGAGTGGCCGCTGTGGCCGCCCTCCTTGCCCTGAACACCTGCCTCGTCGGCGGGCAGGGCGTGTTTCTGGGGGTGGTCGTCGGTATGGTCTTCGCGTTCTTCGGCGCGGACACTCTCACGGGTGGCCAGGATGCACTTGTGCTTTGCAAAGCACTCGCGGCCAAGCCACCAGCGCATAGATTCGGCGCTGACGTAGACTGGTGCAAACTGCAACATACGGTTGCGAAGACCACGGTCCCAGCGTTCATCGCTCCAATCGAAGAGGAATGAGAACACCTTGTAGCCGAGCCAGCCGTAGATGCGCGCGTTAAGAATACCGTGCCAGGTCATCATCATGGAAATGAAGCCGTGAATACCAAAGACAACGCGGAACATTCCAGGCGTGATGATGCGCATAAACTTGAAGTATGCCTTGCCGATGAGGGGACCAGCGTAGACAGCGGGGGCAAGGGCACAGAAGACGGTGAGCTTCTCGCCAATGTCGGGCCGTTGCTCCTTGGCGAGAGCGACGAATGTCTGCGTGGTGCCCTGGGAGTGGCAGATGAGGCCAATTTTCTCAAAGCCAGTCTCGAACAAAACGCGGGAGGCAAGAGCTGGCAGGTCGAAAACACCCATCTGGCGAATGTTCCAGCACCACATCCTCGGATCCGATTCCTCGAGGAGGACGTGCTTCGGCTTGAAGCCACAGCGGTTGTTCCCGAGCCAGACATCATAGCCTGACTTGCAAAGGTAAAATGCCAGAGAGTCGTCGTCGTTGACACAGTAAGCGCCGGCGCTTTGGAGGAGGCCATGCATGAGTAGGACGGGAAACTTTGGCTTGGCGTCTGAATCCTTCAGCTTCTTGTTTGAGTGGGCAAAGACCTCGGGTCCCCTTTGGGCGCGCTCATCGTCGGTGAGTTTCCGGTACTCTTTGGGGTCGAAGACGTGCCAGAGATCGATGATGAACCCGTCCTCAGTCTGGACCTGGAACTCCTCCACGTCAAGACCGACGCGCCTCGCGTAGTAGCCGGGGTCGCAGACGATGGGGTCCGGGCCGCCCTCGGTAGGGATGAAGTCGCCGGCGGGCTCGACATCGCTGGGTGCGTGCTTCTCCATGAACCGATGGCCGGCCTTCCACTTGCGGTCCAGATCGCGGCGACGCTTGGCCCTCTTCTTCTCCTCTTCGTAGAAAGGGCGTTTCTTGTCGGGATTCCGTAGCGTGAGTCTCTGGAAGACATTGCTGACGAAGGGCGGTATGCTGGTGAAAAGGGCGCCGAGGACAACGACGGCCAGAAAGGCGAGGCTCAGGAAGAAGGAGGAGATGCGGAACATGAGGCAATGAATGTCTCTGAGAAGGGAAGGCGGCCCGTACAGGGGCAACGGTGGGAAGAGAGGGTTGGTGTGTGAAGGCGGCATCTGTTGTCGAAGCGAGCCCTCCTGACTGTTGTAGGAAGACGAGCCGCTGGAGTGAGAGGAGTGAGGGCTGCGGCCACGGGGGCCAGCAGTTGCGCCGCCGCCCTTGGGTAGATCTGCATCGTCGTCCAAAGGGACTGCCTCGGTTCCGTCCTCCAGATCCTGTTTCAGTGAGTTCAACTTCTGGGCCTCAGTGAGGGGCACGCCAGGGAGGCGCTGTCCGCTGGAAGTGACGATGACAGGGTCGTGGGGGGTGACGAAGCGAGCCTCAACAGCGACGTCGGTGGCATCGCCGGCAGACTCGCGGCGCACATGAGACAGCTTCTCGGCCTGCTTGGTGAAGTCGACTGCAGCGTGGGCCCTCGATGCGGCGGAGGCGTGTGTCCTTGAGCTGGTAGTCGAGGCCGCGAACTCAGAGGACTTGCGCGCGGCGGGCGTCCGGGGAGACGACGTATCGCCCATTCTGACGGGTGAGCTGAGTTGAAGGATAAAATCCTACAGCATCTAGGAGGCCGTGGCGATGTAGAGGGAAGACGTAGGATGAAGATAAAAAGGTCAAGCCTGCGCAAAAACAAGCCAGGGTGATTTGTTGGCAGAGAGATTCCGGATGTCGATCCCGGCAGACAAGCCAGGCGCGAGGCAAGGGTGTTGGCGAGTGAGTGAGCGCCGAGAAGATGAACCGGACAGAAAAGCACCGGGGTTCGTGCAGATGGGACGATCAGATCGCCAGTTTGCCGAGGAGGAGACGAAAAAGGAATTGAAGAGGTTGACCAGAGTCCCTCCTTCCTCGTTATTATTTCCTGCCTCTTTCCTCCCAAGTCAAGCCATCAAACAGAGCCGCGCGCTGCGTCGGTGACCTGACGTCATGGCGCAGACGACATGCCACACCTCCAACACATGCCAGTCAATCAATCGGTGGAGGGTGGCCGGACACCTCAAGGGGGGGGGGGGCAAAAGAGTTATCATTTCCGGCGACGCCGTCTTCGATATCCGGTCGAGAAAACTTCCAAGACCCGGTCATTATCGACTCCTTCTCCGGCACCTGTCACGGCACCGAGGTTCACAGTTGGTCGCACTTATCGGGGTGGACCGTGGCGCCGGCGCTTCGCCTCCGTTGGTTGCGAGACTAAGGCACCTCCCAAGTCAGCGGCTTGAGTAGCGTCCGAGTCGGAAGGGAGGTGGCGTGGGAGGTGGTCTCAGTTCATGAAGACAATATCAGACGTGCAATTGATAGTCTGAAAAAGATGGCTTGGATGTTTTGCCGTGACAATCTGCGATGCCGACTGGGTGCCGAAATTGATGGGTCGCTTTCCCCAGAGATGTCTTACATCAGCAGATGCTTTTGCAGGGGTTCGTCCCACGGGCTTTTTTGGGGATGGGCTGCGGAGTGCGCACTCTGGTTGGTCAGCTTCTCCAGATCCCCTGTACGTGTCCACCAACGCGACCTGCGGGCACTGGGCGGCAGCACTGCAGTGCCCCCGTGCGGGTTAAGCCGAGGCCCTGACGGCTGAAGCTGTCTCTCCGCAGCCGAATCGGCACCCGTCCATCACAAGCTCCGGCTGTGCTGTATTGCGACTTCACCACCATCACTATCATCACCACTGCGCCAGACACCCCTCGATACCCAGCACGAGCGCATTCGAAACTCGCCTGATAGAATGATTCTTGCTCCCTCCATCACCTTACTGTAAATATATACACGAGCTCCCCCCGAGCCATGGCTGCCGCCGCCCTCGCGAAGCGCCGGAGACGCAGGCGGCGCGCCGACAAGCCACCTGTCGCAGCGACCCTTCTTCTCGATGGAAACCTCAGGGGCGACATTGGATACCTGTCCGATGACCTCTTTGCCGATCTGTTTCCCCAGCTGAGCAGCGGTACGACCTTTGCCCCCTTTTGCCCCCTCCATCGTGCTAACGTGCTGCCCCTCCTCGACAGACCCGACCAACGCGCAAGACGACCCCCAGATCCAGCATGTCGCCATTGCCCCTTGGGCCCCAAAAGCTTCTGCATCCGAAACATCATGGACCCTCGTACCTGTTCTCAGGGCCACCGACCTGGGCCCCTCCATCGCACAGTTCTCACCCAAGTCCATGGCTCTCCAGAGCTTCCGACAAAACCTCCAGACTGTTGCGCCCTCGAAGCTCATGGGCAGTGCTCGCGGTGGCATTGAGATTCTCCTCCTCGACGCTGTCGCTCTGCCGCTCGATACTGTCTTTGTGAACCTCGAAAAGGAGTCCATCAGACGACTCGAGCTGGGTGAAGGCACCTTCTTCAGCGAACACCCCGATGCCGCCGCCGGCAAAACCGCAGTCACCTCGGCAGAGGGCAACATTGCCGCTGCTCTGAGGGCTGCCTTGGGAAATCTCGCCGTCCTACACTCGGGCGATCAGTTTCCCCTGCCGCTGTCGCCTCACCCCGTCACTCACGTACCTCCCAATGGCGGCGAGATTGTTCTCTGCGAGCCCTTCAGCCAGGGCATCCTCTCCCCCACGACAAAGATCGTCCTCATGCGGGGGAACGTCCGCCCGAAGCGCAGCCGTGGCGCCCTCGCCTCCAGCCGACCCCTGAACGGTGTGCCCGAGGACGACGAGGATACGGCCAACGACCAGTTCTACTCGGCTGCCGAGGACCGGTACAAGACCGACGCCCAGGTAACCGAGATGGAGTCGGTTACGGAGACGGAAGATTCAGAAACTCCTGGCTTTGATCATGACGACGAGAGCTCTGACGACTCCATGGACGACATGCTCTCTCTGCAGGCGCCCATGCTGCACTCGAGCACCGCCAGCGGCATCTCCACGCTACAGCCGGGCTCGCCCATGACCGTAGGCAGAGGGCGGAGGACCAACGGCGCAACCACGCCTGGCTCCGTCTTCTCGTCATTCACGGCCACCACTGCCCGTCCAGATCGTCCCAGGGGCCGTCTCTTCAAGGCCCAGAGCCTCGTTGAGCCCATTCCCCAGACCCTCTTGCACCCAAAACCCACCCCCGAGGACGATGAGGAGGCGAGGATATACGTCGACATCACATCCCTTCTCAAGGTTGGCTGCTTCTCCGGCGACTGGGTCCGCGTCGAGGTGGCCGAGGAGCCCCCTGCCAACGGCTTTGGCGCCTTTGGTCTTGGAGGGTTCGGTGCTACAGCCGCTAACGAAGATGTTGATTGGCGACCTGTAAGGGTCTACAGCCTCCCAGAGGGCTACGCACACAAGCCCGTCACCAGAATACCCAGTGCAAGGCACCAGGAGAGGAGGACGTCTTTCTTCGACTCTCAGGTCCAGAAACCTACCAGTCCAGCCGCATACCTTTCCCCCATCCTCCTCGCCAACATGGACGCACCAGCATACCTGCGCCTTTCGCCGCTCAAACCGAACCCATCCCGCGGGCCCAAAAGGCCGACCAAATTCTCCAGGACGTCCCACCCGCCGTTTGCGCGCGACATCACCATCCAGCACGTGCGCTCGCCCGTCTCTGCTGAGCGCGTCTTCCAAACTGTCGTTCTTGCCGGCTTGAAGCGGTACTTTGCCGAAAAGGTCAGGCTGGCAAAGGCGGGAGACCTCTTGGCCGTGCCTGTCGACACCCTGCTAGGCAAGATGTTCCAGGACGCAGAGGTCGACGATATCATGACTCTCTCCAACGACACCTCCAAGGCCGACCAGGTTGCATGGTTCAAGGTCGGTCACGTCCATGCACCACAGCCAGAGAGCGACGACGAGGACGCCGAAGATATTTGGAGAGGGGTGGCCTGCATCGATAGCGAGACAGTCGGCATGAACCTGTCTGGCTTCGTCACGAGCCAGATCCCTGCCACCCTGTCTAGCACGTGGGAATACTACACCGGGGTGAAGAGCATCCCGAACCGCTCCGCCGTCTCGCCACCTACCGCCGCCTCTCTGCAGGACTCACGCTACATCTCTCCCCTAAGACACAGGCTGCAGGCCCTCATCGCCGCCGCCACCAGTCAGGTCGCCATCCACGGCAAGATGGCGCCGATAGCGGTGCTGCTGACATCGACACATCGGCACATTGGCAAGTCGACTGTTGCTGCCTCTGCATGTGCCGATGTCGGCCTGCACACATATGCTATCGACGCCAATGACCTGCTCAGCGAGGCCGAGGGCAGCGGTAGCGATGTTAAGACCGAGGGCCTGTTGCGAGCCCGGGCGGATCGGGGCCTCAGCTGCGGCCCGGACTGTACGGCGCTTCTCATCAAGCATATTGATGCTCTCACGGCGGACCGCATGGTCTCAGCCTTCAAGGGTATTCTCGAAGACTCAAGGATTCTCATTGCGACGGCCAACGATGTCGACAAGCTGCCAAAGGGTCTGCGCAGCCTGTTCACGTACGAGCTCGAGGTAGGTGCCCCTGACGAGGTCGAGAGGGCGGGCATCCTTAGGAGCGTCATCGACCAGATGGGCCTGAATCTCGACTCGGATGTCGACATTACAGGCATCGCCCTCAAGACGGCAGCGTTTGTCGCCGGCAGTCTGGTGGACGTCGTGGAGCGTGCGCGCGTGGCCAGGCAGTTCAGGCTGGAGGAAATGTCGCGCAAGGCCAGCACCGACGGCCGCGCCGTCACCATCAGGGACGTTGAACTCTCAGGGGGCCCGCAGGCGGCTGGATGCCCGGCGGCGCGGTGTGTCACCAAGGCCGACTTTGACGTGGCCGTGGAAAAGGCTCGCAAGAACTTTGCCGGAGCCATTGGCGCGCCCAAGATCCCCAATGTCACTTGGGACGACGTTGGAGGCCTGGGCTACGTCAAGGAGGCGGTGCGGGAGACGATCCAGCTACCCCTGGAACGGCCGGAGCTTTTCGCAAGAGGCATGAAGAAGCGTTCGGGCATTCTTTTCTACGGACCCCCTGGCACGGGCAAGACGCTGCTCGCAAAGGCTATTGCGACAGAGTACAGCCTCAACTTCTTCAGTGTCAAGGGCCCCGAACTGCTCAACATGTACATTGGAGAGTCCGAGGCCAACGTGCGCCGCGTGTTCCAAAAGGCGCGCGACGCCCGGCCTTGCGTCGTATTCTTCGACGAGCTCGACTCGGTCGCGCCCAAGCGTGGAAATCAGGGCGACAGCGGCGGCGTCATGGACCGCATCGTTTCACAGCTGCTGGCCGAGCTTGACGGCATGTCTGGTGGTAGTGATGGCGGCGGCGGCGTTTTCGTCATTGGCGCGACAAACAGGCCTGACCTGCTGGACCCTGCGCTGCTACGTCCCGGTCGCTTCGACAAGATGCTGTACCTGGGTGTTGCCGATGATCGTGACAAGCAACTCAAGATCCTCGAGGCCGTCACCCGCAAGTATGTTTCTTCCAATTCCCTCTTGACTTAAACCATCACTGACAAATCCCAGGTTCACACTCAACCCCTCGCTATCCCTGCCACGGGTCGCAGCACAGCTCCCCTACCACTACACAGGTGCCGACTACTACGCCCTCTGCAGCGATGCTATGCTCAAAGCCATTACGCGGCAAACGGCATCTGTGGATGCCAAGATCGCCTCCATCAACGCCGACGGCCGTCGCCATCCCATCTCCACAGCCAACTTCTTCGACCACCACGCCCGTCCCGAGGACGTGGCCGTCGTCGTATCCGAAGAGGACTTTATCGCCGCCAACAACGAGCTGGTACCAAGTGTCAGCGCCGGTGAGCTCGCGCGCTACGAGACGATGCGCGCCTCCTTTGAAGGTGCACCCTCCGCTCCCACCGGCGCCCCTCGCGCCCCCGCTGTCCGGGCCGTGTCTGGCTCGTCAACGGCGTCCAAGGGCAAGGGTAAGGCTGTCGCGAGAGACAAGGGGAAGGGGAAAGCCCTGGCGGCTGATAGCGATGAGGATTATGGGCCAGATGACGAGGGGGGCCATGGCGCTAACGGCGCAAGTAGGGGAAAGGGCAAGGGCAAGGCGGTTGCGGCGTTTGAGCAGGGCAACGCGAGTGATGACGACGGGCTGTATTGAGGATGAGGCATGGGTCGATGTACACTATTATTGGTGATATATGCATGATGATATTAAGGCTGTGCAGCGACGGTCATGCCGTGTCTCCAGTGCGTGCGTTGACCGAGTCAAGAGCCGGAAGGGTGACGTCGAGCGGAGCCGGAGGCCCAGTATTCTCGGCCGGCAATGCATAGTCCAGGGTTCATCACGTCAACTGAGGGCAACGAGGCGCGTCTCATTGGTATCGACATTACGCAGGGGTAGCTACGGTCCGCAGAAACAGCAAACTGAAGGGATAGATCACTTCTGCGCCGCCGGGGCTTCCGCTGCCGCCGGGGCAGCTGCCGGGGCCGGGGCTTCGGCCGGAGCAGCAGCTGGGGCCGCAGCCGGAGCTGGAGCCGGAGTAGACGCCGCAGCTTTCGGTGCTGGCTTCTCGTCGTCTTCCTCGCTGTCGTCATCGTCGCTATCGTCTTCATCCTCATCATCCTCATCGTCGTCGTCGTCATCGTCCTCCTCCTCCTCCTCCTCCTCATCTTCCTCATCGTCGTCCTCTTCTTCGCTGCTCTCCTCCTCACTGCTCTCCTCCTCTGATGAATCCTCCTCCTCCTCCTCCTCGGGTATCGTCGCGGCCTGCTCGACGGCCTTGATTTCCGCAGCGGACGCGGCAGCCACGATGGAGCCGTGGAGGATGGTGACGGGGGGTTCCACGGACTCGGTCGATTTCCATCGGGCGGTGGTGGGGCTCTGGACGGTCTCGAGCGGGAGAAGAGCATCGGTGGATGAGGAGGCTGCAGGCCAAGTTCCAGAGGTAGGCGACTGGACGGTTGTGCCGCCGACTGCTCTGGTAGTACTGGCGAGAGGGAGAGTAGCGGCGCCCTTGCCCTTGTCTACCTTGACAGGGACCGCCTCATCCGCCTTGACGGTAGGCTCGGCCTTTGTGGGCGTGGCGGGTTCCTTCGTAGCAGGTGTCTCGGGCTCTTTGGCAGCAGGTGTCTCGGACTCCTTAGTAGCGGACTCGGGCTTCTCAACAGCGGACGTCTCGGGCTCTTTGGCAACAGGTGTCTCGGACTCCTTGGTAGCAGACGCCTCGGGCTTCTCGACGGCGGACGTCTCAGGCTCCTTGGCAGCAGATACCTCGGGCTCTTTGGCAACAGTCTCAGAGTCCTTAGCAGGCGCCTCCTTCTTCGTATCGGCGGGCTTGCCTCCCTTGCCGTGGACTTTCTCACGGAGCGACTGCAGCCTCAGCTCCTTAGCCTTCTGGGCAGCCTCGTCTGCGATGGAGCGGATGGGAAGCGGGGCCTTTTCGACGGCGGTCGGTTCCTTCTTCGGCACATTCGTCTTCTCGGCGGAGGTCGAGGCGTCGGCTGTCGGCAGGGGAGGCGCAGCAGGAATGGCAGAGGCGGGGGCGGGGGCAGAAGTCGAAGCGGAGGCGGAGGTGGAAGCAGATGCGGAAGTACCGGCAGCGGCGGCGGCTGCTGCTGCTTTGGCGGCAGCTGTACCGGCCTTGACCTTCCGCTTGGGAGGATCTTTGGGCTTGTTGTGGATATTGGGGATGGTGAACTCGTCGTAGTAGATCTTGACGTGCTGCTTGAGCTCGCCGTATTCGTTCCAGTCCTCGACTTCGACGATATCCTGTGGAGGGTTTTGGTCAGAGGGAAGTCGGGGGTTGGGCTCAGGGGTCATCGGCCACTTACACCCAGAATCATGCCTTCTTGTACGAGACCGGGGAGCTTCCTCACGCGGCCGCTTTCATCCTTGCCGGAGCGGCGGCCCCATAGCATGCGAGCCTTTTGGTCGACGGCGAGATCAACAGCCTTGAAGGGAACTCGGTTGGCGCGGAGGATGGTCTCGAGACGAGAGGTGGCGGTGACGATATGGGAGGAGCCGGCGGTCAGGGAGGTGAAGATGTAGAGTGCGGGATCGGTCGAGAAGGTGGTGGTCGACATGGTGGGCAGCAGTAGCAGTGACTTGACTTCAGATTGAAGGTGGGAGGTGTTTGGGTTCGGTTGGGCGTGGGGCAGGCACCGTGGCGGCAGCAAGCTGGAGGGGTGTCGGGGGCGTTGATTGTATGGCCTGGGAGGGGGTGTCGGTCGATTTCTCGATGCAAGGCTCCAGAGCCTGATGACTGGGGTCGATGTGACTGCGCTGCAGCTGACGGAAGCTTCGTGGTGTTGTGATGTTTGTGTCGTTGTCGAGTCGAGCACACACCTCAGCCGTCGGTCGCTCCACGTCGGTGAAACAGCTCGGACGTGGTGCGGGGGCGGGGTACATTTCGTCCCTGCCTCGTCGTGCCGCAAAGTGGCAGGCACGAGACAGCGTCACCTTCCATTCCACGTGCCTGCTTCACCTCGACTCCCACTCCCACGAGAAGTCATCAACAACCTCATATGCACAAATCCTTCAGCCTTGCATTTCTTCTCAGGTCTGCCTCTTTCTTGAATCGACCGGCGTCTCAAGGCGTTACAATCCCACGGCAGGTGTGGGCCATTCTCATCTCCCCCTCAATCTTGGACCAAGCTCACGCCTGTCTATCTCCAACAATGACAACTACCGACTTGGCCCTAGACAGGGAAACCATGCCGTCGACTTCGAAATGACCTCTGCTACCCAGCAAGGGTGTTTCTCCGCACTTCATTTCGCATCGCCGCGGCCAGATCGTTGTCCAATTCCATTGAGATGACGTTGTTCATCGCTTCATCTCGCTCGCAATCTTGGCCTTGCAGCAGCCGTTGATTGCATCTGACTCGATCGACTGGCATCATGCTGGCCGACCAGGGTCACCAGGATGTCGTGATAGCAACGGCGCACCTCGCAAATGGCCATCATTTCGAATGCAGTGGTTGTGCACGACTGGCTCCCGACAGACTTCTGGCCACCAAGGAGCCTTGCAACACCTGGGCGTCGGACGCTCACGTGCGTGCGACACAGAATCAGAATCAGCCCAACCCTACGACCCGCCTAGACTTGCGGCATTGTACAGTGTCCCATTCCTACTTTTCCACACATGCTAATGGGAAAGCCGACCAAGAGCCATTTGTTGACTCCTCCCACACACAAGCAATCGGTCTGGCCAACACCACCAGCATGATTCGGTCATTGGGGCACCTGGCGGAACTGCGGTTTTTGGCCCAGTTTTCCAGCGTTCTAGAATCTGGTCGTCCCGCACACAACCAGTGCTGTCGGCCCTCCGCCGGCTCTTCTGCCCGGTTCGCTGCGAGCACGTCGCCAGGAACAACCGAATTGCTCATGCCCAAGAAGGCAGGGAGCGACGAGGTGCTCTCGGCGGTGGATCTGCTCGCACAAACCGCACTGAGCATGGAACGTTCCACGACCGCCTCAGCCAAAGGCCTGCTCTCTCGCGCCATTTCCCCCAGAAGCAAGCAAAACAAAGCAAGGGAAGGCCAGGCCACTATCCAGGGAGTGTCGGATGGTTGATTGTGAGGACCGCACCAACATGGCTGCGAAATTGGCTGTGCGAGGGTCTGTTGTTTCACGACCCTGACCCGGACCTGCCCCCCGGCCCTGGTGCTCTCAGGCAATTGGGGTCAGCCAGGAGTTGTCACAGCAGTTGCTTGTGCTTCCGTACTGGGTGCGCTGTGCGAGGGGGGAGCACAAATGTTGGGCGTAGGAGGCTCCTCCGTCGTCGCCGCCGCCGCGCCGCTGCAGCACCACCTCGTGTTGGGCTGTCGCACAGCACAGGCCTATCGACGGCTGCTTCTGCAACGCGCCGGAAAATATCGCAGGAACCCGTCTCGCTCGCCTCTCCGGTGCGATTCAGTTAGCTGCCCCGACCCGCGACCCGCGACCCGCGCGGCGGCGGGATGGCGCAGACTTCGTCAGCGTGGTCGGGGCAGCAACCAGACAGAGGCAGGTGGGCAAGCGCGGGCAAGGCAAGGCGCCACTGTCATGGAGCCACGAGTCAACGGGCCCCAGCCAAGGCGAGCGACCGAGACCCAGAGAATATGCCTCATCGCCTTGTCGGGGGATGCGCCGGGGCGTCTCATCGTCCATCGCCCACCTCCCTCACGCGGCGTTGCCCGCTGCCCGCTGCCCACCCGTCCGCGCTACGTGTCAGTGGCTTGCAACGATTCTTCTCGGCGCGGAAGTGTGCCATGTCTGCCGGCGATGGCGCCAGCGACAGCACGAGCGAAGCAAAAAGTACTTTGAGCGAGTCGAGCCGGCCAGCGGTCCAAGGTCCCGCCGCTGAAATCCTGCAGCGTGGCTTCGGCAGGGATCGACTTGTGCCCTGGACGATCCCGTCCAGGGGCACGCCAGGCACCGTCCAATCATCGGAAAGGATTTGTCCTTGTCGGCCTGGGATGGCCCCGGTCAAGCCAGGGACAGCACAACGGATGCCGGTCCCGCACCGTCCCTTGGGATCCAATGGCGCTCCCTCCTGGCTCCCTTGGGCCCCCCTTTTCTGCCCACCACGCGAGGGCGCGCCAACGCCAGCGCCAGCGACGGCGCCAGGGCCGGGTGCTCGCTGTCCTGTGCTCTGTGGCTGTGGCCTCCTTGGCCTCCCTCCCACCCCCCCTTCCTGCAAGGCACCGAGTACCGGCCAAGGATTCAAGCTCTGAGAAGGGGGGAGGGCGCACGCCTAGACCGACAAACGTTTGTTGGCACACTCACTCTGAACGTGGAACGAGTCGCCACGGGCCAGTGGATGACGGCGCCAAAAGAAAAAGTTGGGTCAGTTCGCCGGCCAGCCCAGTCGGCCTGGTTCTCGAGAAGAGTTTTCAAGGACCACCCCCTCTGACAAGAGCGGGCTAGACGGCTAGAGGGCCCTGGCCCGCTGTCCCTGCCCGTCGACCGGGGCGAGAGGAGAAGAGGACCAGCCAGGAAGGAGGAGGAGGAGGAGATACCTTGTGGGATGGAGGGGGGGCCCGCCCTTGGGTTGCGCGCCCCGGTCCGTCCTTTCACCTGGTTATTGTGTCGGCAGTTTGTGGCTGACTGACTATGTGGTGCCGCCCCCCCTCTCAGGATAAATACCCAAAACCATCGCACTCGCCCGTCGCAAGACCCTCCTTTTCCTCTCTCTACCATCGCACACGTCGTTGTTTCGTACACCTCACATTCCTTCGGATTTATCCAAGCACCGTGCCTAGCTGCACTTGACCTTCATTTCCAAACCTTCGTACGATACCATCAGACTCGCGACCACTTCACTCTCTTGAGAAGATCCCCCGTTTCGACGTTTCAGCACACATCAGACAACAGAAACAACCCAGCAAACAAGACTTTAGACGACTTCCCTGTCAACCCAACCCCATCACTCAAAATGCGTTTCACCGCCTTCTTCACCATCATGGCCGCTGGCAGCGCCATCGCCTCTCTCCAGCCTACCGAGGAGGAGACCACCACCACCACTCAGACCACCACCAAGTACATCACCGTCACCAAGTGCGCCGAGTCCAACCCCGACTGCCCTGCCAACCAGCCTTCCACCTCGGCCGCCCCCGTTGAGCCCACACCTGAGCCTGTTCCCACCTACGCCGTCCCCGAGCCCGAGACGTCCTCCGCCATCGTCATCGTCGAGACCTCGTCCGCCCTGCCCGTCCCCGTCCCCTCGTCCTCGTCGGCCTTCTACCCCGTCCACAACACCACCTCTGTGTACGCTCCTACCGGCTCCATCCCCCACACCACTCTGTCCTCCGCCGTCCCCGTCGTCACCTCGACGTCGATCCAGGTCGTCCAGCCCTCCGCCAGCGTTCCCGCCGGCGAGCCCTCGCAGGTCGCCGGCAGCGGCGCCTCCGGCCTCTCCGTCGCCGGTGCCGTCATGGCCCTCGGCCTCGCTGTCGCTCTCTTCTAAGCGGCGCATGGCAGCCTCCTTCTCTTCTTGTGACGGAGCCTAGCTCCCGTTCATGACCGTTCTCTTACCTCTTTTCCGCTTCTCTGACCGATACCACTTTTTTTCAACGGGGATAGGGAGATTGGGGCAATTTTCCATGGAGACGGGGCGTTTCGTTCCCCGTCGTTCATTTATTCACATGTCGGGACACCTTTTACCCCCCTTGGATTGGGGAAAGGATCTCATTTTTGGGGGTGTTTTATGATATCCAGCACGGGAGTTCCAGAACTGGGGGGAGTTCTGCTTTGGGATCGCCATATGCATACTGGATGGGGAGGGAAACTTTCCGCCGAGCAACAGGTCGAGGTTTTCTCCCAGTTTTCCTTCCATGGACGTCCAGGAGCAGAGGCTTCTTCTTCTCGGGGACCGCGGCCTGGGGCCACCTGCAGCAGCGTTTGGGGACAGCACACAAGAGAAATCTGGTTCCTCTAGTTCGAGATGGGATCTTGCCCACCTTGCTGGCGCGCAGAGATGACGAGGGACTTGATGATGACAAGACACAACGTCGCAGATGGGGAGGCACCTCGCGAGACGATGCACATACCCTTTGACGACTAGAACAATGACAAGCCTCATGAACAAGCAAGCCTCGAGCAGTGTGATGAATGAATGAATTGTCTTTTGATGTGTCGAGCCGAAGTCTGCCTTTGTCTGAATTGATGTTTGTCGTTTGGCGGCATGTCGTTCCGGTGTCGTTGAAGCCCACATTCCACCACCCACTGCCATCTTCTCACTCCTTCGTCGGCTTTCCCGCCTTGGAACCTCTGCGGTTTCTCTTTCGCTTCGGTCCCTCCCCTCGCTCCGAATCAGGCCCGTTCCTCTTTCTCTTCGGCCCGTCCCATCGCTTCGAATCAGGCCAGTTCCTCTTTCGCCTCGATCCCTCCGCCTCCCTCGACTCGGGCCAGTTTCCTTCCGCTTTGATGCCTTTCCCTGCTGCTTTGGTGCCTTCTCTTGCTTTGGCGCCTTCACTGGCTCCGGTGCCCTCATCGTTCGTCCCCAGAAGGTCAAGTGCTTTGGGAGTACTGTGCCGGGGACGAGACTCCCCTCCTCGTAGAGGGGCACCTCCCTCGGGACCTTGACAATCAAAAAGTCGTTGCTGATGAATTTGAGATTCATGTCCCCGCCAGTACGACCGTCATCCATATTGTCCTTGACTCTGTTCTTGATACCCCTCCGACTCGGGCAGCTGGGACGTGATGCGACCCACTGGTCAAATACGTATATTGTCGACTCGGCCATGCCATACAGCGTGCCTTCCAGGTAAAATCCCTTGTCGCGACGTGGAGTGATGTTCCTGTCCGGATCACTCTCTGCTTCTTCCCATGTGCTGATGGACAAGTCAATGGTCCCGACTTGTTCGCAGGCGTCGTAAATGGCTTCGTCCTTGATGAGTTTCACAAGCTCAACCGAATGGAGTACGAATGTCTTGTGGGGATATGTACCCAGGGCCGCGATAAAGGGTTTCTCGCCCTTGTTCAGGGCCTCGGTCATGGCGTTGTGTGCATACTTGATCTCGGCTTCCTCGATCATTTCCTTGTACAATAGCTCCTCGGCGAGCCTCGCGTCCAGCTCATCCTCCCTCTGGCCCACCCTTGCTTTTTTGGTGTAGTTTGCGCTTGCGATCCTCTCGCTCTTCTTTGAGCATGTAGTAGTGTTCGGCGTCGGATCCGTTATATGACCGTTCCGAATCGCTCCGATTGCCGTCACAGCAACCACAGTCTTCGAAATCGTCGCACTCGCAAGAGCAGTCGCACTTGGAGGTACGATCAGGATCCAGGTTGGAAATGTCTTCGTCAAAGTCGTGCGGCCTTGGAGAGCGGTTGCCGTTGATACAAGCCTTCGCGACACGGCGGTACCAGTTTGGCAGCTCGCTGTTTGTCTTTTGTGCTTTCATCTTTGGACTGAGATGGGCACGTCGGATGTTGTGGTTGATGTCGAGGAACGACGCGTACGAGTCGCGCCTGGCGGAACCTTATACTGGGATGGCTGTCACCTGCGGGCACGTCAATCCAGTTTGTAAGCGCACGGGTCTTTCCGTGTGTCTGATCATCCGAGGTCTTGTTATGGATATCGTAGTACGGTTTGGCTCAGCTTTGCAGCTATCGATTGACCCCTGAAAACGGTTGGTGGTTTGTGCCCTGGCCGGCTCGTCTCCCCTGGCTGTACGCTGAAGATCGGCACTGCCTGATGCATGACGGGGAACAATCCTAGGTCGCGAGGCTTTTGTGATGTCACACGTATCCCGGTCTCGTTACCTCCATAGCAAGGAGGTAGCCCCATTCGCAAGTGTTGCCACCTGCTGTGTGACTTGGGTATGTGGGTGCCCGGGCCCGTATTGCATCTCCAGGCTCGGTTGAAGCCATCGCAAGTCGTCATGCCGCTTGTTGAACTCAAACCAGAGGCCTCGCAAGCCTCGCCCTGGCTGATGGGCAAGGTTTTAACTGAAAGTAGACTTTTGAGGAGTTGTAAAATATACTGCCCACCCCGCTGTCTCTTTTAAATATTAATACTCTTGTCTTGTCGCATGTCCAATCAGTAGTCCGACCAGCCATCATCATCATCATCATCATCATCATCATCATCATCATCATCATCATCCGATGCCGCGTCCAAGTTCTGGCCCTCTTCCGGCTCCTTGTTGATCCCATAGAATGTGAAGACTCGGGAGCCGGTTTGTTTGTGTCTCTGACGACAAGCTCCCGGGGGACTTTGATCATCAGGTGTTGCTCGCTGATAAGCGTGAGCTCTGCTTCATGGCCACCAACATTTATTCTCTTCGGCTCGGTGCTGGGGTGGACATCCTTGAGACTGAATCCCCAGCCATTGTTGAGCAGTTGTAGTCGGCTGCGGCCGGCCTTGTCGAGCCCGAGTTCAACTCTCCTGGAAATGACCGACATGACGTCGAGGTCTTGGGCGGCAACATGGTCGACGTGCTCGGCCAAGTGGAGGTTGTACTGGACGATACCCTGGTCCTCAAGTGGCGCGGGAGGGTCACCGCCCAGGGCCTCCTGCTCGCCGAGGGCCTCGAAGGCGGCCAAGACTTCGGCTTGCATTGCGTTGTCCTCGGCCTTGGTCCCGCCCCTCAACCTGTTGTACTCTAGCAACTCGTGTTTGCGATCCTCCCGCATTTCCATGAGCTCGTAGTAGTCGACGGCGTCGGGCCCTGTATACTCCGAGTCGCTGTCGTCGTTGCCGTCATCGCTGTCGTCTTCATGGAATGCCGCTGATCTCCTGTCTTTCTCACGTTCTTTATCCGAGTCCTAAGCCTCCGATGCCGCCAGTTCGGATAGATCTTCATCAAAGTCCTCGCCTCTTATGCCTTCAACGCCGTCACCATTATAATCAAAATCAGAGTTGTCGTCGTCGTCGGATCCGAGACGTGCTTCTTGGAGTGCCATGGCACGATAGAACCAGGCCGGCAGCGGCTTTTTCTCGTCGGTCGTGCTCATGTTGGGCTAGATGTGTCTTTGGAGATCGTGATGAGATAGATGTGTTGCTGACTCGCTGGGCCCGTCCTTGAAATGAAGACGGGGAGGGGTTTGGATTGATGGTCGCGACGCGTCGCGTCTGTCAGGAGCATCGCGTCAACCACTGGCACAAGTCACGTGTGCTTGAGCTGGGATTGAGCGTCACGTGCGCCTCGTTATGTAATCCCACGATCTTGATGGAAGAGAGGCATGGCCAATTCCTTTAGCTGCTATTTTCACCCTTCTCCAACTTGAAGTATGCCTCCAGTCACCGCGGCCGAGACGGAAACCAAATCAGTGGTATTACACTCAACATACAGAAGTACCTGGGGAACCCCCGAAAGCCGCTTTTCCGAACCCCTGAAGAAAGAAAAACCAAAAAACCGCGCGAGTCGGTCGGCCGCCGTCCGCTTTTTTCCTTCCCGCTCCCTCCCGCTGTCATTCTCTGCACCCACTCACTGCACGTGGAGCAGCGGGCATTTTCCTAGCGCTGCGCTTTCACTGCACCCAAGCGCTGTCACCTGAAGTTCGACGTCCGTCCCGTCTTCAATGTTCAAGCTCCGAGACCACATTAAGTCCCCACCGACGGCGATGCCGGTGATATCCCAAACGCTCCGAGGACGTCGCTGCTGCTGTTGCTGCTTCGCTCACAGCTCGACTCAAGTCTCGTACAATCTGCCTCGACCTTGTCGAATCTGCCCCGACGATTCCCCTCGTCGAGGGGTCTCCTAGCTGACGCTGCAGATAGTCAGTCGATGCCATCGAGAGCACGAGCAGAAGCACGAGGGCAAAAAGAATGCAGAAGAACTCACCCGCATTTTCCAGCTTTGCATACCGGACACAGGCTCTCGCCGGCTGACGTCCTGTTTTGACAGTTGCAGGGCTGTACCGAATGGTGGTCGCACTCTTTTTCCGCCATTGTGTCTGTCCGTCTGTTGCTTCTTCGACTCGGATGTTGTTGTACGAGTCTCCGTGCCTGTGTGGCGATCCCTCTGCAGTCTGATATCTGCGGTCGATCCTTCGGTCAAGTTTCCGGTGAGGACGAAAATGACCTGACTGCTGACCCTCGGGCCCTTTTCAACTCGTCCCCGAGTCGCCCCAAGTCGCTCCCTTGGCTGGTCTTCGCCTCGCTTCAGCTGGACAACTCGCTTCCCCCGAGCCCGTCCCTCCGTGTCGTTCGTTCGCTCGTCCTGCGCCGGCCCCCGCCCTCGTCTGCAGAGCTTCGCCGCACTGAAACGCGGTCCTGGTCGGTACGGCCCGCTTTCAGGGCCTCTGCGCAGTCGTAGTGCTCGTAGGGGCCACCGCTGTCCGGACGACCTGGAACAAGCCCCGGTCTTTGTGGGTGATCCTTCGACCTTTGCCGTCTTCTTCAGCGACAGGGTCCCCAAGGTCGGACGAACAGTTGCCAATGGGGAAGAACCCCCGGTCAGTGCGTCGTCCGAGGAGTTCAGGTCTTTTTCCGGTCTCCGTCTGGTGGTATTTTTCCTTGGAAGAGAGGGGCTGTTGAGAGTCAGTCTGCTACTGCTTCTGCGTACTTTGTGTCGTAGGCTTTCTGTTCGTGCTTCCCAATCTGCTGCTCGTAGCCATGCCCATCCCACGCTGCACGCCCAGGGGACACCTCTTATTTATAAAACACCATGCATGACGAGACGTCCTGTCCGACCACACCTCTCAATCCCCCCCCTCCAGGGCCTAAAGTGACAGATCAACTTTGCAATCCTTCCCTTCTCTTCCTTCCCGAGGGGGCATGCCGCAAACCAGCGGCCGGCCGACCACACCCCCATGTCGAGCTCAACCCGGACAGGCCACCCACGCTCCAACATGCAGGTCATCGTGGGAGCACTAGCGCTAGCTGCATCTCTGCCGTGCAGTGGCATGTGCGGCGGCATACTGGTCAAGTCCCCCTCTCCCCTCTCTGTAGACTGTCCCTCTCCCGTCCACTCCCCCCTCCTGTGCTTTGCCGTGCGAGGCCAAGAAGGGGACGTGGAACGACTCGACTTTCAACATCCCACCCGCTCGCTCACCCGTGTCTATCGGCCTCGACAGGCTGCAACCCGGGCCGCTGCCCTTCCGGCCGATCAGGTCTTTCAACACTCTCTCCTGCCCAGTCCAAGTTGTCGCAACTTGACTACTTCCCCACGGAGACCAGCCAGGCAGCCTCGTCATCATGCCTCCCGGACTAGCCAGGGTTTGCAGGACAGAGGCTTCAATGGCAGCAGCCAGCAAGCGCGCGCGGTGGACCGATGTGACACTGCGAATAGAGTCCGTCCGCGGGCCCAGCCTAGGGCCCGCGCCGGGAGGACCTGGCCGAGGAAATTGAGCGGCGCGGATGGACCAGTGACGACGACAGGGCCGCCTCGGACCCTGGACTTTTTGTCTTTGAGAGGGTGTGCTGCCGACGCCGTCTAACGGTCAATGGTCGGTCCAGTCCCAACCGACACAGCACGTATCGTCCGAGGAAGAGTCGTCAACCAAGTACTTGTGCTTGCACCTGGAGGAAGCACTGAATAGAGAGAGTTGCCTCCCGGGAAGACCCTAGTCCCGGGGCATGGGGGAGTTGCGCTCAATTTCAGGGATTCGCATCACGCCCCAAGTCTGGCACATCAGCCTACGTCCGCTCGTGCTTCTCATTCTCACCAAGACAAGGCCTGGTCTCAGGCGCCCGCTGAAGACCCCCTCCCCCCCTGCCCAGACAGATACTCTACTGCAGGTCATCCTCAACAGCCACCATCCCCCGGGCGTCCCCTGTCAACCAGGGGTTGCAAGAATGGGGGGCCTCCGCCATTCGCAACCCCTCATTTTCTATTGTGTCTGTGAGGCCGGCCAGTCACCGTCACGGCGATACTGCTTTCCAGCAATGGAAGTAAACCTCCGCCAAAAGACCATTCCCGCAGGTAGTGCTCATTTTCTTGTTGTCTCAGGTGGAGCAGAATCGAAGCTGCGCAAGCGAGATGGATGCTGGTCATGATTCTCATTGATGCACGACAGTCGGCTACGTGCATGGAGTGCGCATGACCAAGGCCCGGTCCCTGCCCGCTTGGGCAAGTGCTCTCGGAGCTCCCTACCAAGAAACCAAGGAGGACACAGTGTCTGGGCGGGAGAAAGTCTGGCAGTGGGCACTTGGACAGAGCTGTTGGATGCAGTCCTGTCCACGTGCTGGTTCTCAGTGTTGTCTGGCTGCCGAGCGCCTCTCCAGACACCATCACATCTTGGCCATCAAGCATCCATCGTGATAACTGACCAATGTGATGACGGACGCCGATCTTTATCGGAGTCAGCTCCGCCCGCTTCTCGGACCCATGGTTCCTCGCCGCCCTACCCAAGGATTCGAGGTACCAACGGCAGGCCTGCCCTATAGCACAGAATATACCCTAACCAGATGCACCCTTTACCCAACCCACTTGCCTAGCAGCCCTACCTGCCACTCCTTGAACGTTCTCTCGGCGGCCGGAAGATGAAGTCCGGTTTCATCGAGCGATCGGGCCGCGGCTTCGATGGCCTCGACGGGAAAGTTGACCTCTTGCACGTCTGAGGCGAAGGACTCAAGGAACTTATCGGCTTCTTGCTGGGAAATACGCCGGTAGAGTAGCTTGAGTGCCGGGCGGGGAGCTCCTCGTCGAGCGCTTGTTGAGTAGGCCATGTTGCCGTTGAGAATCCAGATGTAGAGAGGCGAGCCTGAAGACGAAATACCGTGGGCTGGCCCTTGACTTGGTGAATCTGGCAGGAGTGGGACAGTCGGGATGACGACTGATTTTGATGATCCTGACCGAGCGAGGGTGGCCAGCAGGCTCGCGGCGAGACAGTCTGAGCTGGTGGGTTCAAGGCGAGGGGAAAGGGTCTGACAGGCTACCTGCCACTTGAAAATGGCCACAGACGCGATGGAGGTGTTGAAAAATCCCAGGTGAGAGGCACAGCCCGAACAGTGGACGTAGAGCATCCTCGGCGCTGGCGAATCTGCTCCAAAGGCCTTGAGTGTATCGGCCGTCGAGGCGTGGCTCTCGCTCCCGTCGCCGACAGAAAACTGCGCGAGAAGAGGTGAGCTGTGACCAACAAGACACGCAAGGTAGAAACAGAGTAAATGAGTATGGTATTGGATTGGACTGTCTGCTACTCTAGCATGTCACCTCCCATTCATCTCGGGATCGCCACTCCTCTGACGACCCCATCGATCAAGGAGGCTGCCATGGTAACCCCCGACAAACGAACCACACAGCCAAAGACAGGGGCTTGAAATGCCAGGAGAAACCGGCGGCCGTCTGGCCCGTGGAAGGGTTCAGACGAGGTATATTCTTCTTGGAGCTGGGTATCGGAGGCCACGTCATTGCAGGACAACTGAATGTCACGACATGGTCGCCTTCTTATAGCTCCTGCAGAGGGTCTGGTGCATAAAAGAAGGAGATAGAGCATGGGTTTGTGACTTACGCTTAGGCCGGAACAGTCGTCTTCGCTGAAGAGGAAGGACGTGAGATCGACGAAGCCGACGCTCTTTTGGGCGGCGATGGATGAGTTTGCGCCGTAGGCTCGTTGAGCGAGATGTTCCTGGCTGTGCGGTTGCTCTTGTGCATGGCCATGATCATGGCTATGACTGTGTCCGTGCCCATCGTCATTAGGCTTGTGACAGTGCCAGAAGTCCATCATCTCGGCCCAGTTCTCGCTCGGGAGGTCCTTCCACACGCCCACGCCGCCGTCGGCGACAAGTTCCCGGGTACACTGACGACAGGTAACCGCCGACCCGGGCTTGATGTCCGAGGCTGTCCAGGGAACGACGGGGTCCAGCCCGTCGCGGCCGCCGAGGCCCACGGAAGAGGCCACCGGCAGCCGCCACGAGAGCGTGCTCGGGTCCCCGGCCTTCGCCTGGATCGGAAGCAGAGATGGCGATGACACTTGTCCGGGGAGGGTCAGTTCTTCCACGGCAGACCGGTGGCGGACCTGTATCCGAGAGCCATCGCCCGAGACTTGTGCGACTGTGGTGCCGTCATGAGGGGACGAGAGCGTCGCGACGAGCGAGACCTGCCGGATGTTGGGGAGAAGCTCTGCGTACAGTGAGACCGAGTCTCCTGAGGGGGGCATCTTGATCCAGGCCCGGGGGTGGGTGTGGGAATTGGGTTTGGATACTGAATGTGGTGATGGATGGAAAGAGGGAACTTGAATGTGAGAGTCCGCACACTGGTGCACTTCAGGCACCGTCGCTGCGCAGTGGTGGGGCGGGAGCTTGTGCACGGACCATGCAAATGAGAAGTTCTGGAATTGGTCTCGAAGCACGACCGGCGCTTGCCTGGAGGAATGACCTACATACAAATCCAAGCACACGCCCCTCAACTCCACGACGACTTGCACAAACGGCGCGCGCTAAAGAACTTGAAGAACAACATTCCGTGCTTCCGATCTCCGACGAACTTGACGACAACTCCTGGATCGCGCGCACGAGTCTCCCTCCTCGACACAGGCAGCCGGCATCATGGCGTCTCTCGGATCCTACATGAACAGTCCGTCCAGCCCAAGCCCCTCTCCTCTACCACTGCGCAATACTGACTAATTCCTCACAGAGAAGGTCCTGATTGTCACGGCCGACTCGAGAATCCTGGTCGGCAACCTGGCCGCCGTAGACAACAACACAAACCTGGTAGGCAACCACCCCTTGTTCTTCCCCAAGACAATGCTGACCCTCCGACCACAGGCCCTCAGCAATGCCCACGAGCGCGTCATCCAGACCCCCGACAGCGAGGACCCGTCCGTCGAAGTGCCCCTCGGCCTCTACCTCGTCCGCGGCGACAATGTGTGCACCATTGGCCTGGTGGACGAAAAGCTCGACAGCGACATCGACTGGTCACAGGTCAAGGGCTCCGCCATTGGAGGAATAAAACATGTCTAGAACGGGACGAACCGAGCCGAGCCCAGCCCCGTCGGGGTTATTTCCATGAATTTTACGTTGACACGAGCCTGATACCCGATCCCGGAGCTCAACAAGGGGGAATACGCTGCACCTACACAGGCACACCGAGAGAGGAGACCGAGTGCAGCACACATGGCGTTCTTTTTGCTGTTTGATTCTTTTCATTTATGGTAGTCAAATGGACACGGGCGAGGAGATCGGATACCAGAGCTACCGCCTTGCCTTGCCCGCCTTGCCCTACACACTTGGGCCTATGCCGCGAAAATCCAATCTTGCCAACCACCCCCCGAGCCACTCGTCTATGCAAAAATCCTCCTCATCAGATCCTCCGCAAAGGCCATCTCGCCGGGCGAGCCAATCATCCGGCTGACCCTGTTGCCCTTGCGCACGCTCAACCACCCAGCGGTGTCACCCGGCACCTCATCCAGCGTGAGCAGGTCGGGGTCATCCGACTCGGAGGCAACCTCGGAAAGGCCAGCCACCTCAGCGGGCTTGGCGCGGGTCCTGCGGTCGACGACGTGCATGCCCCGCGTCCACTGGCCGGCGGTCTCGATGCGAATGTCCTCGGGCTTCTCGGTGCGCTTCCACCGGGGGTCGTTGGGGGTCAGGGCGTACCACACGGTCAGGGGGTCGTGCAGCGACAGGCCAGGCTCGGAGCCGTCGCCGAGCATGTGGTCAATCTGGTTAAAGGTACCGGACATGAAGTGGTGGACCCAGACGGCCAGGGGGCTGCCGGCGTCGAGGAACGGCTGGACCCTCTCGAGGAAGTAGTTCTTGTTAAGAAGGTGCGGGGTGGTGATGTCGAGGGGCATGAGGGTGACGTTGAGCCTGCGCGACAGGTTGGCAGGGTAAGGGGGGAGGGTGGACTTTGTGGGGTGGATGGGCGGCATGGTGGACTGGGGGTTGGGCGAGGTGAGGGCGAAGACGCGGGCGGTGGCCACAGCGTCGGCGTACGTGTTGAACTCTGCGCTGGGGGTGACGTTGCCCTCGACGTCGATGGCGCCGCCCATGACAACGACCTCCTTGACCCTGAGGAAGGTCTCTGGGTCCTCGGCGGCGGCCAGGGCCAGGTTGGTCATGGGGCCGACGGCGGCAATGGTGATGGTGTCGGCGGGGTTCTCGCGGAGGAGGCGGAGCATCTCCTTGTGGGCGGGCTCCTTGGAGGGAGTGAAGTACTTTGAGTAGGGCGAGGGGTCGTGGTCGAGGGTGGCAGTCTCCTTGTGGAAGAGGCTCTGCCAGCGGTCCTCGGCGTCGACGTGGGGGTGCTTCTCGTGGACGCCGTGGAGACCGTCGATGCCGTGGAAGTAGTCGGCCATGAGCTCGTCGTCCTCGAGGGGCTTGGCGGGGCCGACGGCGACGAGGGGCTTGGACGTCTTCATGGTCTCAAAGTTGAGAGTCTTGTCGTTGGCCTCCCTCCAGGTCTGCTCCTTCTCGAGCACGTGGAACATGGCGACGACGTTCTTGAGGCAGCTGGGGGGATTTGTTAGTTTGGGGTTGTCTTGAGGGGACTGGGGAAGTTACCTCTGCAGAGGGACGTTGCCGTAGGTGACGGAGATCATGGCAAGCTCAAGCTCCTCAGGGGAGGCGGACAGCGCCAGCAGCATGGCGAGGACATCGTCGACACCTGGGCAAGTCAGTCTAGGTTTGGGTATTCAGTCGGAGGGTACCACAAACCAGGGTCCGTATCAATGATGAACTTTGTGGGAGCCATGTTGTCGATGTTGTTGTGGCTGAAGTATCACAGCCAGAGAAGAGTCGTTCAGTGTTCGGCACGAGGTTGTTGTGTCGTGTGGAGAGTCAGAATAATGCGGGGTGAGAGTTTGATGCAGGCAGCCCCAGAAAAAAAAGAGAGCCAGGGGACAATGGTACCAGATCTGTACACCGGGGAAATCGATGATACAATAGAAAATCTTGGGGATACACAGTAAAGGGGGAAATTGGGGGTTTATAGAGCAAACCAGATAATCGGAGTCAGCCGAGTCCCGACCAGCCTTGCTTATCGAAGCCGCCCGCTAGAAGCCGCCGAGTGATAAATACAGTGGTTTTTTCCCCTCACTGGTTGCCTCGCATTGGCTCCCCAAGCCTCTCGTACTACACGGGCAAGGGCTTTTCCCCAAGGCCCGACCGACGACCCCTCATCCGGGCTTCCTCCACTGAACGTGATAGTGGGCCGCGGTCGCTGACCGGGAATCCCAGTGGACTTTGCCGCCTTGAGGAAGACGGGGAACTTGGAGCGCTAGGCTTGTTCGAGTAGGTCAACGACTGCAGTGTGCTTCGGGGTGAGATTGAAGGGCGCTGGATGACTCTGACATGAAGATGACAACTTGACAAGAAGTTGACAAGAGGCAAATGTTGCCTTATATGTCAATCTGGTATCCACGACCTGATGGTTCGCATCCTCAAATCGTGCCTCCCCTCAACCCCACTTCTGGGTCTCAACATGTTCCTTGAAGGGCGTCTTTATCTTCACCCAAACTACAGTCTTGGATATCATATTGATCACTAATACCACGATACTCTCTGTCTGTTCCTCTGCCCAGCTGCAACAAGCCCATTCGTTTCACAGCCATGGATTCACTTGTGCAATTCACCAAGGTGAACTGTCTGAATCACCTCGTCCTGACCTTATCGGGCGTAGCGCCACCACTACTAGTAGCGCCTATCAGCACGTGACACTGCCCCCCAGAGCTCCCCCAGCTCCCCCATTCCTCAATGTGAAGGGCAAGAACGGACCTTCCAGAGTTTCTGCTGAGAGGGAAGCCCAGCCCAGCGCCAAAAAGCCCTCTCGGTTCACTTCGCACTCTTCCCCGAAACCTCCCTTGCAAACCCTCCCATCCTCACACAATCCCATCCCATCCTGAGCCCCGACGTTCCGATCGGACCAGACCTCATCTTTCTTTGCGCCGACGTGTCCCCTTTGGCCTTTGGCCTTTGATATCCCCGGCATCTTACATCTCGTACCCCTGCTCGTCCAGGCGATACGGACCTCGTCCACCCAATCAACCCACCACACCTGTCTGGCCTGAGAACCAATTCCCCCGACGCAGGCGCAGACCCAGACGCAGCAGCAGCAGCAGCCACAGCCGGCCCCTGACATCCGGTCGGCTTCCATTCTGATCCACACAAGCAACTGGAGCACCTCATTGAGTGGCCACCCTGTCACCCTGTGGTAAGGCCCCTTACCTAACATTTTTCGCCTCCCGCCAAGTGGCTGTCTGTCCATCTGGACACGAAAGCAACCCGGTGCACCGCGTGCTTGCAAGACGTCTTCACACCTCCCATCCGTCCACATCCACATCCACAACCTCCTTCTCCTCCTCAACCCATCCTTGGTGCTCCCCGTGCTCCAATCCCGCTCCTCCCATTACCACACACTCCCTCTTCTTCTTCCTCAGCTTCCTGTTGCTGCCGAGACCTTGTCGTCACTCACAGTACTGTCCCCCCTTTCGCCTCAGCCACGAGCTTCGGAATTGTTAATTAACATCCTTCTGTCCAGAGCTATATCAGCACAGTCCATCAAACACCGACCCAAAGGCAGAGCCATCGAGGTCTCACTGAGAATACATCTCCCAAGGACGCCAAAGAAGCGACTCCTATCGACCGACAGCGTCACGAGCATTACATCTCGCCATTGTTCCTGTCGAACAGCCGGTCGCGATCACAGCTCCCTCCTATATCCACCTCCCCTCCCCTAATCAACACTCACATCAATTCATCATGTCCTCCTCTGAATACCTCAGCACGTCCTTCATTGGCGGCTGGGTCACCGTCCTCGCCGTGGCTGGCGCTATGGGCTACCAGTACTACTCCAAGAGCCAGCCCGCGGCGAAGAAGGAGAAGACCACCGTCGCTGCCAACCTCCCCAAGAAGCAGAACCGCGCTAAGAAGCAGCGCCAGGAGGCCTTTACCGCCCAGAAGTCCACAGCTGTAGAGACTCCTGCTGTCACAACGCCCTCTGCCAACCCCAAGAAGGAGCGCGATGAGGAGTCAGACAACAAGGCATTCGCCGCCCAGATGACCAATGTCAAGGCCGGCAAGAAGTTTGACGGAAAGTCCAACGTCGACAAGAAGCAGAAGCAGAAGTCGGTCAAGCAGTCCCGTGCTGCTGAGCCCCTCGAGACCAAGGCTGAGCCCGAGGTCGAGGCTGCCCCCGCCTCCCCTGAGGTTGAGGCTGCCGATGTCGACTCGTCCTCTGCTGCCGCCTCTCCCGAGGTTGCCGCTGCCGACCCCAGCGGCGTCAGCGACATGCTCGAGCCTACTTCCAGCGGCCCCTCGGTCCTCCGTCTCACCGACACCGACAAGGTGAAGGAGAAGGCCAAGGTCACCAAGGCCCCCGAGCAGGTCGAGACCAAGAAGCAGCGTCAGAACCGCAAGAAGGCCGAGGAGCGCAAGCTGGCCCGCGAGGAGGACGAGAAGGAGCGCAAGGCTCTCATGGAGAAGCAGCGCCGCACCGCCCGCGAGGCTGCCGGTGTCCCCGCCAAGGACGGCTCCCAGTTCACCAACGCCGCCGTCAAGTCTTCGGCCTGGACCGCCGGTGCCACCAACGGCACCACCCCCAAGAAGGAGGAGACCCTCGACGTCCAGCCTCTCGACACCTTCGAGTCCACCAAGACCGACGCCCCCGCCGCCAGCATTGCCCCGGCCAAGCAGCAGCCCAAGGACACCTCCGCCTGGACGACTAGCCTGCCTTCAGAGGAGGAACAGCTTGAGGCCGCCAAGGCCGAGGACGATGCCTGGGCCACCGTTCCCACCAAGGGCAGCAAGAAGGCCAAGAAGACCCAGTCTTCCGAGAACCTCGTCCCCAGCGCCCCTGCCAAGGAGGCTCGCCCCGCCCCCGCGCCCCTCCCCGTCAACGGCAACTCCAAGAAGCCCACCGCTTCGTACGGCTCCTTCTCGGCCCTGACCGTCGATAAGACTGCCGCCCAGGACGACGATGAGGATGTCGAGGAGACCGAGTGGGACGTGTAGATGGTGCACCGTGGACGACACTCGAGTCTTCATCACAACGTCACCTCGAGGGCACCATACACTGCCCAGCGAGGTAGACCAACCTTTTCTCTACGCCAAACCCACGGCGCTCGTGGCTCGCGGATTCCACGCGCGCAGTTGCTTTGTTCTTTTAATGTACCAAAATTTGGCTTCGACCGCAGAGGTCTTGGATGGGCCGCGGGAGCATCATCGGGCATCACGGGGCATCGGGGGCCCATCCAGCCATCAGCTCTCCTCGGAGGGGGTCAGGCCTCCTCGATAGCGTCGGTCGCGCGAACACGGAGTTTGGACGAGTTCTCTCAGCGGTACGGCCCACGTCTTTTCTTTCATTTGACGGGGGTTTCTTCTTCGGCCTCGTCGGCAGAGCCAGGAGAAGAGTTCACTAGATTGAGAGGTTGCCAAAAGCGGGTTTCGGTCTCGGAGGACGGAAAGGGTGGGCTGTCCTTGTTTTTTCCTGGAGCCGGGCAGCAAATGGCGGTCTTGAGAAGGAGTGGCCTGGCATGGCAGTCGGTATGCATGGTTCTCGGTCCGTCTCAAGAGGTCGGACACGGAGGGGTGTCTGCAGCCATGGTTCCAGGTAGCCACCCGTTTCGTAGTCAATTCTCATCACTCGTCAATGTGCAAGGTGCAGATGGTGATTGTGCTAGGCCTTTGCTGGGTTGGGGCCAGGATCTCGTCCGACAGGCAACATGGTCGACAGGATTGCTGCCTCCCAGGTCTGCTTGGACGAAGAAGTCCTACAGTCCCGAACCCAAGTAAACTTCGACAAGTTCTTGCGCCTATATCAGCAGAGGAGCTCGACTAATACCAGTGGAGGAGAGACGGAGGTGTACTCACACTGTTGCAGCAAGCGCTCAGCCTCGAATCTCATGTGGTGGTCCCATCCCCCAGGCGCAGAGTACGACCAACCCAAGGAAAGGCCAACCACGCTGTCGGTATGCATCACAGTTGGGAAAGCCTCCACCCACGGCTTTACACATAAATATCGTAGGTAGCACGCAACAGGTCAGTCCTTCTGCAGAGCAAGGGACAGTGAATGCAATTTTCTCGACTCCCTTAGCGCCAACTGGCAACTGCAAGTGGACGTTGGTTCAGGCTGTGAGCCTATGGCTGATTCTTCAGACCGATGAGCCTTGAACCCTGCTCTGCTGCGAGTCCACCCGAGCCTGAATTGCGGTGCGGTGAGAATTCGAATGCCCCATATCTACAAGATACGATCATACGACTTGAGTGCGGGTGCCTGTCGGTGCTGAATCTAGCATCGTCTTCGATGTCCAGAACCTCGACGCCGTCTGGCCCCTCGAAGTCTCTCTTGAGGTCAGGGTGACCACTCCCTTGTACTACAACGAAGACGGCACCACGGGCCCTTCGTGGAAGAAAGTATGGACCAACCTCAGCCCTGAGAAGTTCAGCAACGCTTTTAATGCGACACCGAACGCGCACTTCTTCTGGATTCCGACAGTCAACATGACAAACGGCACAACTTGTCAGTTTAGCGCCTCCTGGGAACTCACCATTCGGCACTTGTGCTATCCCAAAGAGCTCTATCGGCCAGACTGGGGCCAGGAAACCTGGCACAGTCGACCTCACAGGGTTTTCCTGTCAGAAGTCGAATTCAGCACAGCCCCGGGTGCGCAGCTTCCCGATATCGAGGCCGCCGCCAACTCGTGCTCGAAGAGGGATAAGACCAACTCTGCAGCCGTTCGCATCACCGACGTGAGGAAGACAGACGACGGCTATCCATGCCCGGTGCTGGAGGAGATCACACCAACCAGCTGTGGCCAGAAGCCTGTCGCATCGCTTCTCGCCAGCAATGTCTCCGAGGCCATGTTGAGGGAAATGGGATGTGAGGAAGGGGAGTGGCAGACAATCAAGACGCCGTGCCCGAAGAAGAGTGCGGCATCGCGAGTCGCGGGTTTTGGCTTAGGAGGGCTGATTGCTCTAGCCTTCACTTACTGGTACATCCTCTAGGTGTGTGTTTCAGGGGTCAATGGTTGTACAAAATTCTATCCAGTCAAGCCGACGACGACGTGCCAGCGCCTTTTGTATTACACAAGATCAACTTGACAAACTTTGTCAAGTGGAAACCCGCTGTTGGGAAGGATTGCACCAACCTCTGTGCCAACACCTATGCATACGTCCAGGGCCCTTGATTGCGGTGACGATGGGAGGAGACATGGCAACGTCTTGATTGTTGCGAGTTGAGTGGGCGCTCGCTGCAGTGTAGTCGGAACAACTACCTAAGCTCAGGAGGTTCAGGTCATCACTTCTGCAACTGGGCTGTGACATCAGTGGTACAGTCGGGTCACGGGCACCTCTACATTAAATTTGATGCTTCCATATTTTAAATGTCCATAACCATTACATTAAGTTGATCTGTGGCTCTATAGTGTGTATTTGGATGCAGGTCGCATTCCTTTCGGTCTTGATAGATTCTTTTCTCGTACATCCCAGTGATCCCCAACCCGTGTTCAGGTTCCGGGGACGACGTCCTTGTATAGGCAGCTTGGGCAATGCAGGTGGTAAAGGAAAATATTAACAACGACCAACCCCTCGCCTGCTCTCTGAACAAGCATAGTGACAAGTGATTTGCTGTCACTTGCTCTGACAACGTTGGCAAGTTCCCTCAATAGCTCCCACCTCAGCAGCGATGGGAAGGGCTCGACTATGCGGCCGCATGGGATTGTGGCATCTAGATGATCAAGAATTACGACTATTCCGTGGGGAGTGCGGGAACCGACCTCTGGGCCAGCAAAGAAGATTGGGGTACGGTTCTTCGGAAGCGGTGAGTCGATTCGTGATAAGTGGCCCTGGCAAGCACCAAGGACACCTCGAACAGGCCGTCAGTGTCGTCACTAGCGATGACGCCGTTGCGACTGGCGTCGGTCTATTATGCGGCTGGTGGAGATAATGGTGATCACATACATAATGCTCCGTAGGCGACAAAAGCGGAAACCAGGTTGCCAGGTTGCCAGGCTCCTCCGGGTTCTCCCCTCCTCTTGCTGCCACGCCCACGATCCATGGGGCCAAGATGGCCAAGACGCAGTGGTTGACAAGGGAAACGAGCGGGGTTCGAGTCGTGGGCCAGTGACATTCGGAGAGCCAAGATGTTAGGACTCAAGATGGTGGGGGAGACCGGAACGTGGCCGCGGCATGGTCGTCATGGCGGGGTGTTCAAGTTGCCGTCGAAAGAAGTGTTCAAGTGCTATTATCGGAGTCAGTCGCTAGGAGAATTACCAAGTACCTGTGAAAAGCATGCTACGTGACAGACGCTATCACGGTGAGAGCGGCCTGCTAAAATGACCGGAGGCCAGTCCAGTCCACGGGATTGCGTCTGATCTCTCCGGGNGGGGGGGGGGGGGCCTTTCGGGGGCTGCCTACTACGGCGGCTCCGTAGCGGAGGGGGGTTCACTGTTAACCTCGAGATGG
Organism: Plectosphaerella sp. P0831; assembly: GCA_014635975.1. Classification (NCBI taxonomy): domain Eukaryota; kingdom Fungi; phylum Ascomycota; class Sordariomycetes; order Glomerellales; family Plectosphaerellaceae; genus Plectosphaerella; species Plectosphaerella sp. P0831. The sequence continues at coordinate 65,779 of JACAFV010000096.1, forward strand.
ATGCGTCTCTCGATTAAACTTTTGTCACCCTGGCCACGCTGCCATGCATGTTGACGGGACAGGCGAGGACAACTCAGGTTCCTGTCGGTGCTGTGCGACCTGCCACCAGAGAGGCGGAAGAACTACTCCAGGAGCAGGGCCCAGGGATTTGTTTAACCTTGCTTCCCGTGTCGTATCGTGTCGCCTGGGATACAGTACATCGCCTGTGGCGCATATTGGATCGGGCATCATTTCAGGGAGGGCTGGGGCGGCGGAAGGGCTTCGGGGCTGGCTTGTTCTTGTTTCCCCCCGCGGGTTAGCGCCACCAACATGTTCGATTTCAGGCTGATTGCGCCTCCACACTTGGATGCAGGCGGCGACGCTGAGGAAAAGGGCACGGAACTTGGGCTGTACATTGGAAGGGGGTCCGGCCCCTTTTTCCCTCTGCTAGGCACCCAGATTGGCGGGACCGTTGCGGTGCACCAGTACCTGGTTTGTATCTCCCGTCGCATCGTTTCCTGCCTTGTATCATGCCACGCGTGGTGCGTCCCTCAATGCAACCTACTAGTTCCCCTCCTCCAGGTGATAAGGCAAGTCGCTTCCTGCAGAGAACGGGGGAGAGCGAGACAGTTGAATCCCTGGCGTGGGCCAGCCCCGGATCGGACCCGGGTCGATACCGCTACCCAATCCAATGCAACATGATGCACCATGTCGGGAAGGCGGAAACCCATTGGTGGCCTGTGAGGTACCGCGCCAGTACTTGTACCTGCGGCCAAGACCCTCTCCAGCCACCAGCGCGCACTCAGATTGGATACCCCGCTCCACTTTTACCGAGACAGCCCAAGTGGCGTCCCCCCCCCCCCCCCCCCCCCCC
>JACAFV010000096.1:66741-123273 GCA_014635975.1 Plectosphaerella sp. P0831
TTATTTTGCACTTAATCAACCTCTTAATGCAAAAGCTCCTAAACGTCGTGTAGGAGCTTTTGCATTAAGAGGTTGATTAAGTGCAAAATAAGTATAAAAAGAATTTTTAGCCTCCGCTTCGAGTACCCCCCCTTTGGTCCGTCCGTCCAGTCCGCCGTCGCCTGTCCCTGGAGGTGCCTTGCGTCGTCGTCGTCGTCGTCTTCGTCTCCCCATCGCCGCCAACAACAAACCCCCCCCTTTCTGCACCCTCGCTCTTTAACACTCGCTTCCCGCCTTCTCCCGGCCCTTTCCCACCATCCCCCTCAACTCGAGACGACCACCGACCGCCCCTCGATATCGACAAACTCATTCCTCGCCGAGCTCTCTCTAACAGTCTACCTCACGCGACCAACTCGAACGCAGCAGGTCTCAAAGTACCCAAGTACCTGTCACATCCCTGCTGTCCGCCACTGAGCACGGTACGAGGAGAGTACCCGTGGACTTGACCGGGTACTTACTTTGAAGCCACCACACTCGACTTGAAACCACCCAACCCACTGCCACTGCCACACCGGCTTGCGACTCCCATCCACTTCCTCGACCTTTGATATCCCGCGTCAACCCCCTTTCACTTCAGCATCGACTCCCGAAACATCCCTCTCGGCCACCTCGTTCAATACCTTCGATTCAAACAAAACAACGCCCCGGAGCGGCGACAGACGATACACACAACCCGACCGAGGGAACAATTCGTCTTTTCCTTCCTCGATCATTCTTAACGACCCTTTTATCGAGTCGAGGCTTCCAAGGGCCGGTACCCTCGCTGCCCCCCTCGACCCCATACGGGACCCTGGCATTCCAGCCATCACCACCGCGGCGCATCGGCATGCACCAATGCCTTGCTGCCCCTACCATCGCGACCTCCTAGACTCCCGCACATCAGATCGCGCTCCCGCCTCCAATGCGTCGTTCTTGAACTCCTCTCCCACTCCAGACACCCACGAAGCGACTCTTCAGTAGAGGCACGGCGCCACCATGTCTCTTCTCGTGGCTATCCGCTCCGTCGTCTTCTACTACATGGCATGTACCCCCTGCAACGACGCCAGGGCACGGTACAGACAGAAGCAGCAGGCAAAGGCCGACCGTCATGAGAAGCTGCGCATCCAGACCGAACAGCCGGGGCTCTACCGTCACCCGTCACCCTTTCACACAAACCCCTTCTGGCAAGAAGACATCGACATTGGGCCAAAACCCCCCAAGAGCAAGAACTCGAACAAAAACTCCAGCCAGCGCGGCCTCAACAATAGCTCCAGCATTGGCAGAAATAGCACATCCGCCAGTCTAACCTGCACGAGCTCCCACAATGAGATTGGCTCCACAACGAGTCCAGGCAGCCCAACCATTATCCCCGAGGGCTCGTCGCTCAGCTTCGACGATGACGGCTGGAACAAGCGAAGATATCAACGGGAGGACGAGGAGCTTTGGGGTCACGACTTGACCCGCATGGGCCACAAGCTCGTCGATAACATCGTCAAGGCCAGCGAATCGGCTGGCCGCATGATCAAGGGCGAGCCCGCCCCCAAGGACCGCCTCGTTACCGAAGAGGAACGCTCCGCATTCTACTTCACACCAAAGAACCCCCCCGTCAACGAGTACCACCCGCCCATCGTCGGCAGCGCCCCCGCGCGCAAGGACGCCTTCCAGTGGATGCTCCAGCCCCCACCGCCCGCAAAGGTTATGGAGGGCCGCGTCCCCGTTAGCAGGGCGCAGAGCTTCAACTCCTCCGCCAGCAAGCGGAGCGCAGGCCGTAAGCACGGTTCCCCGGATGAGCAGCCCCTCGACCGCCTGGTCCGCGAGAAGGCCATGCAGGACAAGCTGCGCAACAAGGAGTCGCCCTCCGAGACGGAGCTCATCGACGCCCTCATCGGCAGGAGGTCGAGACAGAACACCGTCTCCAGCCGCGGCCGGAGCATGTCGCTCGAGTCAGACAAGCACTCCGACCCCTCGACCGACGGCGAGCTGGTGGAGCGTCGGCGGCGCCCCCGTGCCCGTCCGGCATTCATCGACTCCTCGGACGACTCCGACACGGAGCTCGAGGAGGACTTCCTCTCGGTGAGGGACTCGCCCAGCCGCGGTAGGGGCATGGCTCGCGCTGCTCAAAGGCCCAAGCTCGGCACTATCCGCAGTGCCAACAGCAAGACCTCGAGCCGCGTCCTGTCGAGCAAGGCCGACGGCAACAGCAGGCCCGAGAGCCTCACGCCGCGTGCCGTCTCGCCCACGACCCCAGCCAAGACAGGCCTCGGCCTCGACATGATCCCTGCCATCAGGGACGAGAACACACCTATCGTCGTGGCCTCCTAGGCCGAGGACACGAAATTCTTGGATCTCACCTACGAAGACGTTCTCGAACTCTTTCCACCTATGGTCTACATCCCCGCCGCACACTGGCGGGGACACAGCATGTGACCTTTCCTTCTTCTTCCTCTTCCCTTGGACTTCACTTCGACCTGACAAACAACATTTTTATACTCGGCACGGCTTTTACATCCATTAGCACTCAGGGGCATTCAGCATTTTCATCAGCAAGCAGGCAGGCAACTCATTCGGCGTAAGCAGGTGTTCATGAGGGGGGAGGTTTCAGGCCCCGCATGACAGTCTTTTTTCTTTCCTTGGGTTCAGCAACAGTACTTTTATCTTCTCGAGAGGCCCGGTTTGGGACACAAAAGTTGCATCCTCGCATTCAGGAGTAGGGGTTGGAGGCGGCAGGACGCTTTTTTCTGGTCTGCAACGACGTTTTGGCTGGTCTTTGCATCTTAAGCTCGCCCTGATGAGGGGAGTTCTCGGCGGGCTGTTAGGTCCGTAGAGGCAGACATGGCCGAGGCATCCCCGGCATGCCATGCATGGCAATAGCAGCAAAAGTTTCTCAGAGGGTATCTGGCATTGATCATGACGTGTTTTGTGTTATTGTACAGTTTGGCGTGCCGTGTGACGACGCCCTCCTACTCCCAACCTGGTATCACCCTCCCATCGGGTGCCTGCGGGGATGATCGACATGGAATGCAGCTGGTCATCTGCTACGATGTTTGATGTCGTTGAACTTGCTGCGTCGGGCTACAGGTGCATTCCGCCCTGGGAATCCGAGTCGTTATCGTCGGTACCAAGGTCGCGCATCTGCTGCTCCATTGCCCGTCGCAGCTGCTCATCCGTCAGCCTACCGCCTGTGGTGCCCGCAGGCGCAGTCTCCCCGTTGTTCGCTCGCGACGCTGCCGGGACTGAAAAGGTGTCGCCCGGTACCGCGTCAAACTGCAGCTCGCCTCCTCGGATGACGCCCGTCTGGAAAGTCCCATCACTCCACGCGGGGTGCTGCACGGCTCCGGAGCCAGCGCCGGGTGTTCGCGTCTCTTGCGTTGTGCCAGCAGCAATCCTCTCCTCCTCCTCCCTCGCGTCGCGCAGCCCGTTTGTAGCCGCTGTATCATCGGCGCCACCGAGATCTTCTGCGCTCTCAAACTCGCGCCAGTTAAGACCGCGGCTCTCGACTTCTGCACGGACGAGGGTGATGCGCTCCTGCATGCGCTCGATGACGGTCTCGTTCTCGCGAATGGCTTCGGCACAGTCGGGGTCGGGTTGGCCGGGGACGCCGCCGACGGCGGTCTCGGAGCCGAGGGCGAAGGGGAGGAGCTGGATGTTGGAGGTGCGGAGGTGGGAGATTGAGTTGCGGATCTCGAGGACTTTGAGGTGGAGGGTTGGGAGGGAGAGGTCGGTCAGGGCGGCGGCGAAGCGGGCGGGGGCTATGGGCTCTGTCGAGGCCGTTGTTGTTGGGTGAGGAGGCATGGCGGTGGTTATGTGAGGGTGTACTTGTGTGAAGTGTGTTTTGGTAGTTCAAAGAGGAGGAGAATCGAGGTTGAGGGGAAACGAGCTCGAGTGATCTGGTCGGCGTCGTCGTAACGGGTGGTGCCTGGTCGTTTGGCTGGAAGATGGAGCTGTCGCATTTAGCAGGGAGAAACGCGACAGGGGAGCTTGAAGACCGCGGGGTCCAGCGGCTAAGGTGGGGCAGACGCCTTATCGCTTCATCTACGTCAAGATTAGATAAGATAGGACGGTAGCGCGTGCTGGACGGGATGGCACGACTCCAAGCAGAAATTCATGATGCCGTCAGTCGTCAGTGCTCCGTTCCAAGTCCACACAACACGCCCAGCTTGGACACCACCACCCACCAACGCCCACCACCGACACGTCTTTGTCAGCCTGCTCGACGGGTGATATGCCGTCACGGGGCTTGGAGCCATGAACCCCCTTGGCCTCGTACCGGCGCGGTCCGCCCTGCTGCTCGGTATCCGCGGCATCTGCTCCCAAGCAGCCACAAGACGAGGCGCAAGCCGGCTACTATCGTCATGCAGCCTCGCTAGCCACACGAGAACGTCCGACTACGCATCGAGGCAAGCCACAGGGCTGACAATCGCCGCCCAATGCCTCGGCCTCCGCCAGCAACCGCGGTTTTACTCGACACAGTACGACCTCATCATCGATCGATACGAAGACTTGCCGCAGAGCTACACCGACAAGGAGGGCCTGCCATTTAGGAAGACAGATCTCAGCTCGTCAGAGGTGAAGAGGATATTCGGTCCCGGCATCAAGTCTGCCTCTGCAAACCGTCTGCTGAGGATATTGCACGGACGGAGAGTGGCGGGCACGCTCGACGATCCGGCTTACCACGGCAATACATCATCTTTCTCTCAGGACGACAAGACAAAGGCACTGGTGTACCTTCGCCGGACAATCGAGGTAGATGAGCTTCTCAACGCCGGCCTCCGCGCAGAGGATGAGCTCCGCGAGCTTGAGCTCGAGGCTGCCGGCGAGGTGGACCAGCTCGGCGACCCAGTGGCGGCAGCTAATGCCAAGCTCGCCGCGAGGAAGCCTGACCCTGTGTATGGTGACAGCGTGTTTGACGGCATTCGCGCCCGTAACATTGCAAAGCGCGAGGAACAAGAGCGGATCGAGGCCGAGGAACGTGCCGAGCAGGAACGTCTCCGACCCGGTCCTTTGGCCAAGCTTGACGATAAGCCGCGCGAGCTGTCGCCGCGCATGCAGAAGTGGATGGAACAGGGGACTTCGAACCTCGAGGCGCCGCCGGAGCTGACGCACTTTGAGCGACTGCTGCCAAGCACGGCGTTTGTCGCTCTGCTCGCCGTGACCGTCGCAGGCCTCGCGGCCATCTACACGCCACCAAGCGATTATGATCGACTCTTCCCTGAGATTAGCCCTGCCTACGCAACAGTCGGCGCCATCGTCGCCCTAAACCTTGCAGTACACTTGGCTTGGCGTATTCCGCCGCTCTGGAGCTTCCTCAACCGCTACTTCATCCTCGTCCACGGCGTGCCCAAGGCGCCTACAGTGTTGACATCTGTCTTCAGTCACCAGCACTTCCTCTACCATCTGATCCCCAACATGCTGGGTCTCTGCGCCATCGGTCCAGCGCTACACGACGATATTGGCCGCGCGGGCTTCCTCGCCATCTACCTCGCCTCAGGGGCCATGGGCTTCCTCGGCAGCTTATACTGGTTCACGCTGCGCGGCATCCTGACATCCGCGACGATTGGTGCCTCGGGCGCCGTCTACGGCATCTTCACGGGCTATTTCTGGCTCCACCGCTTCGATAGCTTCAAGATCCTCAACTTCCCGCCCGACCCGCTCGATGGGCCACAGGGTCTTGTCTTCATCGCTATGGCTATTGGTCTGCACATCTGGGGTGTTACTCGCAAGGGAGCTAAGATTACGGATTACCCCTCGCATCTGGCTGGCATGGCTACGGGTCTGGCTGGTGTGCACCTCATGACGGGGGGCCGTGGGCGTCTGGCGGACCCGGCTGCCGTTCCAGAGGGCGGTAAGAGGAGTCGAGTTGAGTTTATGAAGGATGTCCAGGTGACGAAGCTGGGCAGCGGACCGAAGCCGTCGGCGTAATCTGTCTGATGTAACTTGTTGTATACTACATGGTGCTAGGGAGTCGTGGCTTTCTTGTAAGTATATATAATGCATGCCCTTCTCTTTTCCTCCCCTGGTCTCGACGGTCCCATTCAGCTCTGTTCTCCCACCAGGGGTCGCGAGCGCCTCTGGCCTCGTCTCTCAATGTCCATAGTCCATGTTCTCCTCGCCATGGGCCAGAAAGGGCTCTCCGGCCGCTATTGCTATTCCTTCGCTATAATTTCGCGGAGCATGTCGAAGAAGACGGTACTGGCTGCTTCGGTTTTGGCGTCGAGGTACTGGGATTTGTCGTTCAGCGTGGCGTCCCCATGGAATGGCTCAAGTGAGTTCGCGCCCTTCGTCACCTGCCACAAGCGGAACGTCGGACCAATGGCGCTCATGGCGAACACTTCGTCGGTCGTATCGTCATCAGGCAACCCATTGAAATACAGGGTTGCCGCGTCCAGGACCTGTTCCTCCACCGCCCTCGCCACGTCGTATGCATGATTGGCTTCGAGCCAGAGCATGACGACTTGGCGGGATTGACCAGCCACCCGACGAAAGAGCGCACCATCGTCCCTCCTCCATTTTGGCAACCATCGCACCCGCCCGTTGACCTGGAACGCCGCCCCGTCCACCAACAATTGAAATGTCCGACTCGGAGGACTCTTGGCCCTCGCATCCTAGGTGGTGCGTCCCGCAGCCTCGCTGCCGCGTGTGCCAGTTTGACCTGGCCAAGGGCGACCAGATATGTTTCGGTGAGAATGAAGCCAGCTTGTCTGCTACTACTCGTGCTCTGTCTGATCTCTATGCAGCTCTCGATGCCGTCGCCAAAGAGGTGTCGTGCACTTTTGAATTCGAAAAAGATGAACCAAAATGCCTCGACGAGGACCGATATATCCAGTTCCACCGTAATTTTCATCCAAGCCAATGTGGCTTCTGCGACAAGGACGCGACTACGTTTTGCCTGCATTCACTTTGTCACTCTCGACTCCTCTTCAGCGCGACCCCATCATTCTTTGCCGCCACCAGCTATACGTATATGCCCCCGCAGGCTGAGAAGAGAAGGCGCTCCCACTACCTTCAAAAGGTCTTGTCCGCCAACCTGTGCCGGTCTAGTCTCGGCCCACAACTTCCTCCTGAGATGTGGCACATGGTCGCTGGCCATCTGACCCGAGATTGCGCCGCAGTCACGGCGCAGGAAAAAGACCATGCTGCCCCCAAGATTCAAAACCATGCCGTCGATCTTCAGCAACCTGTCTACGCATCTTGTATTCAGTTTGAGGGAAACGTCTACATCGGCGACCTGTACAACGATGTACTAGATGACGGGTGCCACAAGCACTCAGTCCGACTTTTTCCAGGACACGCGGCATTGCGATCCATTCACGTGGACATGGACATTGCGGAAGATCACCTCGGCATCCGTCAAGTTATAGTCCTCACCTCAGCAACGCGTGAGGCCTGGTGCCGCAAGCAGGCCCTGAAATCAGGAGTCTGGTGGCGAAGTGTTTCCCTGGAAGAAACCTGCCCGACCCTTCGGATCCAGAGCGACGTAAGTGCGACCCAACAGGTCTTAAGCCATATTCCAATCATGCGAATCCTGTTGCCTGACTACCAGGTAGTTCGACTGCAGGGGCTAAAGGTGCGGCAAATCCTTGACGAACCCGTGCCGGGGCATGAACACAATGCCCTCTCTGAACTGTTGTGGCAAGCCCCGCTGCCGTCCCGTCCGAATTTGCACCCTCTCCTGACTCTCGATGATCCGATCGAGTACCCGCATCACGATCGTTTCAGGTTCTTCGAATGCAACCGCCCTGACGCTGTCGGGTATCTTGTAACCTGTACTGGCTTCATCGTGTACGACATCGCTGTCCACAAGAAATTCGACGAGTCTGGAGTGAACCTGGTGTGCGAGGATCTGCCCCGCCAGCTTCCACACTGGATGTACATGCCCATGGACGAAGGCGAGTACATCACCCATATTTCGAGACAGATCGATCACTTCAACAACTTTCACATTGTACGCATGGGCTTGATGGTAGGGAACCTCCGCATCCCGCCGAGATCTCCAAAGTATGCTGACAGAGTCACGACTTTACCACAATCAAGGGTCGAAATTCCGTTTTCGGGGCGTATGCCACAGCCTCCGACCTGGTCTTCACCGTGCCGCGCACTCAGTCCAGGGTTCATTTCAACTGCTGGGACAATATAGGTAGCAAAGCCGAGGTTCGTTATATGGCTCTCGAATCATCGCCCCAATCCAGTCCCAACAACCACCTCGAACCACCAAAGCTTCCAACCCCCCTTGGGAAGCCACGACATGCCCACTATCGTAACGGTTAGCGCTTGCGCGCCCCGTGAGACTGATGGAATCGGATGGACGGCCCTCCCCATCGCCGGCATCCTGGAGTGGTGGTTTGCTATGGGCTCTTCAAAACTCTTCCAGGACGGGGAGAGGATAGAGGCGACCAGGATAGAGGTGCCCAGGAGAAATGGACCACTAGCAAGCCACGAGAAGCTCCAGTGTTCGTAATGGTGTAGCTAGTATGATAAAGTGGAAATGGAACGCAAACACCACAAGCACTCTGGGCCCCCGCCTGCCCGCCGAGCTACGGACTCTCGTCTTCGACGCCATAATACACACATGCACCGACCGCGGCGACATTGCACGATCTACAGCAGTCTCTCAAGAATGGCGGGCGTTCTTCAAGCCGTTCGTCTTTGTGACATTACACTGACTCCCGACCGCATATCCAAGGCCGAGGCCTCGGAAATTCTGGATCAGAATAACGATCATGTTAGGTACATCTTCTTTCGGATTAACATAAAGATATTTTACTGCAGCTGTTGCCCGCATACTGGCCCTCGCGAGTTCGCCGATTTCCCATTCCAACTCGATAGGTGGCGGGAACGCGATGTGTCGATACGGAACGCCCCTGGACGTCTCTTCGACCTACTCAGTACGTGGGAGGCTCGTGCTGGCGGCGTAACTCTCGACCTGACCGCCTTTTCCCACAAAGACTGGAAGCATCAATTCAAATATCTCAGAGTCACACCCGAATCTTCTGCCGGCCTGCCTTGCCCATCACTTCCGGTGGCCAAGTCGTCAAGAGCTCATGTGAGCCATGACCCCCGCCACGGCTGGTTTGAAGGAACCATGAGCGAGTTCCCGTCTCAGTGGGCTATGGAAATGATCTTTGAATACATCATGCCGCTTGCTTTTTCAAGGGGACAGACCGAATCCGAGTAGTGGGAGACGCGGCCCCTACTTCCCGCGGTCACAACACTTCTCATCCGCTCGCAGTGTCGCAGGCGATGGCATGCGCGGAGCCTCAAGGGCTTACTGAGGCGCTGTCCGAATCTAGAGCAGTTTTCTTATGAGCCTTGGCGATGCTGTCGTTCTTCTGGTACGCACACAGACATGGATACTATCCCCCCTCCTCATTGTATATTTCTGCTGCATCCAGACCCAGCTAACCATGTCCGCATCAACAGACATCCGAAACCTGATCCTGTCCCTCGACTTCCTGCCCAGACTGCGAAAACTAGTTCTGTTTGAGACCTTTAACACTCGATGTCGCAGTTCAGTTGGACCATCAGCTTGTTTGACGCATCAGAATCCAGTCACCAACCATTTTATTACCCATTTCCAGAGCGCCCCTGTGAAATGGCTGAAGTCCTTTGTGGTCGGTGCTACGAGTCGTCTATGTGTAGATGCATCGTCGCCCAACCTTCAGCGAACCAGACTTCAAGCATGCCTTCTGCTTGCAGTTGGGTCCAGGTGAGGTCGTCGCCATCATCTTCCGCAGGCTTCCCGATAGACACCCGTACCAAGGGGATGATTCCAGACATGAAGGGAGCAAAATGGAAATCGCTTAGAGAAGGGCATTCTTCGGCGACATCAACCCCCATGCGACAGCTTCCGAGCGCCCTCTGAGCCCCGTCGTGGTAATAGATCAGCATGCCACTGAACGCTCTCCTCGCTGCCTCTCTATAGACGAGTATCTTCGTTACCTGGCCCAATCTGGCAGCAGAGTAGCAGGCTTCTGGTCGGAAAGGCAGCGTTCGAGGCCTAAAAGATCGAAATCCACTGCTAGCCGTGTGCTTTGGGAACAACCCTGTGCAGCAAAGGGCCCGATCTGATCGCTTGTTGAAGATGATGGTTGTCTCTGGGAAAACAGGATAAATCTCGTTCCTTTCGTTGTCAAAGTAAGGCCCAACGGTATACGCGCCTGCCGCGTCGGACTCGAACTGTGTCACGGGATTAGACCTGTGTGTACAAGGCGCCACGCGGTGTTGTGTGACTTGCCAGGTATGAACACGGCTTCATCACTCTCGCCGAGTGTCGCCGGACACCGAACCTTTTCGGGAGATCTGAGCGGGGTAGCGGGACATAGATCCACGCCGTGTGAGGCCGGACGTTCATGGATATGTGGCGAAAGGTGGCATCGGCAGTGGGAGAACGATGGGTGTGGACATGTACTGCTCTTGTGATCGTGCCGGATATGAAAAATGTAAGTCCCCAGCAGCCAGACAGTCTCACCGTCTGTAGCTGTCGAAGTTCGAGCTGCTGTGACATGGGCCGGCTGAAGAGCGAGCAGTTGACAAGCGCTGGAGGCTTGGCAATATCCCAGACGGCCCATTTGACGGGATATCTTGCTGGAAACACGCGGAACAATCCAAACTACCGCCTCGGTTGGTCAAGGCCAGCGCTGAGTAGGGGCAGGGAACATAACATACCTGAAAGAGGAAGTAATCATACACGCTCGGCTTGATCAAGGTATAGTACTCTCCGGCACGGGCAGTCCCACTGACAAGCTCCTCCTGCGACACCCGTTCCAGGCACCTGATACCCTTGTCGTCAATGGTTATCTTGATCAAGTCTTCACAACGTGTTGCGGTGAGAGCTGGTTGCGACTCACGGCGCCACGACTGCACAAATTGAAGGGGCTTGTACAGCGTTTCGCTCGTCTCAGACAGGGCGTCGACCGTGTCTTCCGCAGCACAAAGACGCAGTAGCTCGCTGGGCTCACAGGCGTTCATGACGGTCGTGATTAGTTCTCGGGGGAGTTTTGCGAGCCCCGGAATGTCAGCAATCTTGATAGCCCGATCCAGAAAACATCCGAGGCTCGGACGGGAACTGATCGGCAAGACGGGACTATCTGGCCAAGGGTGGATGCTGACCGACGCCATCCAGAGTCGGGCAAGGGGGTTCGGAAATACAGCAAGTCGTCTATACAGGTTGAGGCACGATATATGGAGCGTGCCTGTTTCGGGAGAATCGGCACACTCCTCGCAGTCTTCAACAGAGTGAAAGAGCGTGCGACCTTGATACCGGGAGGATCCCGTGCCCGGGAACGTATGAGCATCGATGATGGGGTAGTCATTCGGACAGTCTAGGTTGACTGGGAACCAACCGCATGCATCCCGTCAGATGGTTTTTTCTTGTTCCAACACAGCAGGGTAGGTAGGTCCACCGAGAAAACATACCAATCAATGATGCAATCCGATCAGACACTTTGAAAGAATACCCGCAGGCACCGCATCGAGGGTGCACAGGCACGTGTATGGTCGTATCGCTTTCCATGGAGGGGGGGGGCTCGATGTGGACTCTCTGGTCCTCCCCGTATGGATCCATCTCGGTGGATGTGATGTACAGCGCGCGCGGCAAGGTAATGATGAGGGTGAACTTTCTGTGTTGAAAGGTGATGTTCCTGGTGATGGGTGTACTACATGAGTGACGGCTGAACGTCGGAAAAACAAAACATCAAAGTCAGTAGGCGGGCAGCCCAGGCAGCAAGCACCGCACCTCGGACATGGAGAAGCAAAACCAGATCCAGTCGCCCCTAGAAAAAGCCGCTGAGGTCCTCATACGTTATGTCCGCCGTCCGACATGGCTGCCCCCCACGCCCAACCGTGTTGCTGAGGATGCTTGTACCAGATCCTCTCCCACCTTTGGGCCCGTGTACGATGCTGGCTTCCATCTCGAATGGCAACACCCACCAGCCTCGNCAGCCTCGCCTCCCCTCCACGCTCACTCAATCGACATCGCGGAGCACAAGGACGCCTTCAACACCCTCCCATGCTGTGAAAGCTGCATTGCTGGCTGCACTGCCGGCTGCACCATGATCCTCTCCTCCTCCTCCTCCTTCTTCCTCTTCCTCTTCTCCGTCTGCCTCGGAGGACGCACTGCTCGAGGAGGTGGACTGAGGCTCAGGCGGCGGTGCCATGCCCACGCCGTCCTCGCGCAGTGCCGCTGCCTCAATCAACGGACTGGGTGCCTCGACGTCAATGGGTGACCCATCGTCGTCGACCTCTTCTTCTGCTGCGTCGGCCAGAGCCGGCAACTCGAAATCATCGGGAAATATGTCGACGCGGGGATGAGGATTCTCTTTGACGAATCTCATGTAGCCAAGGAATTCGGCCATGAACTCCCTCACGTCGATATAAGAGTGGCGACTGCGTTGACTCGGCTCCGACGGGAAGATGCTTCGAAGACTTCCTTCAATGCTGTCGTATGCAAAGAGCCGAAAGTATCGCCCGAGACAGGTCATGGCCCAGATGCTCGTTAAACCGTTGGCTAGGCAGTAAGCCTGGGACTTTTCGGAAACATGCAACTCGGCTGTACGAGCCGCCTCGTGGTTTGCCCTGGAGTGCTTTGAGTTCGCTATAGAGCACGACGTTGGCCCTGCCTAGACGTATGTCTTGCACCGTGATGTCAACCCGCCGCAAGTCATGTGTCTGTCTCGGGGGCTGCTCAGATGCGACAATGTACTGGGACTCGGGGAAGACGACCCTGTTGAAGATGTACTGCCAGAGGGCCTTAGTCGCCCACTCGTCGTATCGATCGGCTTGCTCGTAGAGTTGATTGAGAGCTGACTGAACAAAAGCATCCATGATGATGGACAGGAGACTTCTCAGTTACTCGAGTGGGAGATATGGGGGAAAAAGCCACGGCAGGAGGGCTCGTGTGGAAGAGGAGTTATGTATGCTGTGAAGACGCTGGTCTCTCTCGGCTTGATGAACCCTAATTTATACTTTGCGTTTCCTTACTGAAGCCTGCCTGCTGCAACAAGCTGGCAGTCTAAATATCTCTGGAATTTCACTCTGTCTGTTGGTTGATTGTTGATTCCGCATACATTACCCCCCTTGCGCACGACGATAAGACTACGCGCAGCCTCGTATCCTTGCACGGGTATCCGGGCCGTACCGGTATAGAGGGTCGCATCAAGAGCGGAGGGAGGGAGAGCACCCTGCACTGTCTGTTGTCTCACACAGCCTGCAAGAGTTCCCCCTCACCATAAGAGGGCGTCACAAGCCTGCAAAGGTGCTCTAATGAGCCATTTGTCCATCGCCAGCCTCATGTCAACACACCGAGACAATGAGTGCAGGAGTTGACCCCAAGACACTGGAGACTCTGTCCCGTCTGCGTGATTCTTTCGAACGCGTGAGCAACATTGAGGCTATTCGAGCATCCTATGCCAAAGTACAGAAGCAAAAGCCCGTCGACAACAACAAATCAATCGACCACATCTTCCTCAAACAGGGATTCACATCCTGGCTCGTCTTGCAACTTGCGCGCTATCGAGGCACCGAAACCAGTCATCGCACATCGGACACGTCCAGGTATAGAATCGCTGTCGAGACTTATGCAGTGCCAACCCGGAGGCATTAGCATCTGTGGCCAGGCAGTTGGCCGCCTTACAACTCGGCAGCGTCAAGTCAAGATTGATCGCATCCAGCGCGGCCTGGAATCAGGATCCCAGGTGCCAGGTACGAAGCGGAAGCGTATGTGTCTCAAGTGACCACACGAAGTGAACGCTTATGATGTACTCCTACAAGGGCAGCACAAGTACAGCAAGCACTTTTGCGGTAATGGGTCACTGCGAGAAACACTATCAATTCCGCTGACAAGAACTCATTATCAAATCTCCAAGCTTGCCGAACTTGCATCTCGGCCTCCATCCCCTTCTGACCTGCAATCCGTACCGTCCGTCCCATATTATTCAGCCCTTCTCCACCTGCGTCCGTTCCGACTGGATTATCACCACACGTGGACTGCTGACACCGTGGCGCCGAGATATCCGGCGGTGCGGCCACCGGGAAAATTGGGCCGCCCGGGTCCGGGCCGGAGGTGGGTCTACGATTTCGGGACTGACACAGCTGAGGAGGTACCTACTGCGCATTTCCTTGTCTCACTTGGCCATGACTTGCATCCCGTACGCTGCCAACTACATGCCACTATTTCCATTCTCCATGACGAACGGATCCGCGCCACCTTAACATCCTCCAACCTAACGTCTCAGGGCTGGCCTCTCCCGCCATGACGGACCGCCCTTCTCTTCATGACGGCGGCAAGCCACGACGCAGCCCGCCCCGATCGTGGGATGCCTTCTCTTCCGCTCCTCCCGACCAAACAGACATCCAAAAGACCACCCAGCCCCCATCCGCCCCAAGCGCCGCCGCCTCCCTCCCCCTCATCATGGTTGCTTTTCCCTCCCAGAACCGAGACATACCCCCGGCGCACGGATCAAATTCTATCGTATTTCTGCCCTACGAACACTACAAAAGGGCACATGCGCAGAAAATGCCACGCTCTTGACACGCGATGCAACCGCCATCCCATCACGACAATGACAACGCCGCTTTTCCTTCTGGCTTCATCCCCCCTCCTCTTGGCAACCGAGCTACCCAACGCCGTCCGATCATCATTGCCGCCGTCGAGGCCGGCCCCTCCAGAGCTGAACCAACGGCGCCCGCCCTCAAGACCCAATACCCCGGTTCAGAGCCCCGTGCGCGCGCGGTCCGAGCCCCCAAGCCCCCTCTCCGTCCAAGCTCTAGCGGACGCCAAGTCGTCTCGCCGGCAAAGCTGACGGGTTGACGGGGGAAAGGCACGAAAGAGCTGTCACCGTCCGTGCCCTGACGGGGGTTCGTCCAGAGGTTGATTCTTCTCGCAAGTGTCAACGGCCCCAACGCCGAGAAAGCTCCTGGCCTGCAGGTCGTCCGAAGCGACTCTGGAGCGCCGACAAAACAGTCTCTCTTCACTGTCCCAATCTATACGGCTTTTATAGCCCGATTGGGGGTGGTCAATACTGACGAAGATTCCTCTTGAAACTGTGGACACATCTCAATCTATACGGCTTTTATAGCCCAATTGGGGTGGTCAATACTGCGAATTGCTTGGATAGACTGACTCGGAAGAATATCGCCATCTTCTCAAGACAGAATAAAAAGAGACGTTGAATCAACCAGAAGTTCTAAAAGTCTCATCATAAAACAAAAACATATTACCTCTCATTTGCCGTCCCCTTAAACCCGCCATCATGAGCGAACATATCAGGGAAATCGTCACCGACGCCTACCAGCGTGTCTTCGGGGACCTAGACCCCTCAGCCGTGGACGACCATTTCGCAAAAGACTTCATCCAACACAACCCGACTATCCCCGACGGCCCCGACGGCGTGAAGCAACTCATCAAGAGGCTCGTCGGGGAGGGGGTCGAAAGATCAACCATTCAATTCAAGCATGTCGTCGTCGAGGGCGACACCGTCGTCCTCCATTCCCGCTACAAGATGGGAGGGCATGACTGGAGGTTCATTGATATCTACCGCGTCGAGAATGACAAGCTAGTCGAGCACTGGGATGCCATGATTCAGTGGCCCGAGTCTCGCGCCAACGACAACGGGCTATTTTAAGGACTGGCTGGATACAGGAGAGTCAAGTACCTATGTTTGTTGTTGCTGGACTTGTACGACGTGGTGGATGTTCACCTAGGGCAGGACTCAGCAAAATCGCCGTGGCCGGTTAGTGTTAGCTCCTGGACCAGCCAAGCTCATATAGCCCCCAATATACAGTATGGGATGCCCCGAGCCATCGATTGACCAGGATCACCTCGGTAAATGCCAGAGCCTAGCCGCATCCCCCGGTCCCGCGCCCGGTCGTCCGTCGTCGTCAGAATTCAATAGTCGTACGCGAATGCAGACATGCCGGTGAGTGTTCGGTACGCCGGCCTGCAGCGTATCCGTGCATTTCTCCGAGGTCACTGTGGCGAAACCGAGGCCACCAAGGATCGTGATCGCTGTGCCATCAAGGACGCCGGTTGTCCTTTGGCCCCGATCGGCGTGGGAGGATGGACACCTCTAGCCCCGTAGGATTGGAGCCCCTCCTTCACGGTCAAGTCAAGTCAAGTCAAGTCAAGAGGAAACATGGGAAAGGGTACATGTGCGGCTGACGCCTATTACATTCGGTTGGATTTGGGCCTTGAATTCTAAGCGAATGAGTCCTCCCCCGGAAGTGCTTGGTTGGAACGCCCGGTCGAAGCGGAGGGATGAGAGCTGGAGTAGTTACAGGAAGAGAAAACGAAGGGTATAGTGGGAAGATGGAAATATGTTTTGAAGGGCAAGATTCGCCGGGACGCTGTGGGACGCTGGTCGCTAGAAATGACGGGAAAAGCAAATAAATCACAAGATACTGGTGCGCCGGATTTTGGGTGGTCGGCTTGCTCCTTCAAGCTCCGCGGACCTTGTGCCACAGACGCTTCATCTTTCCTCGCTCGTGGACTTGGGCGTGCCACTGGTCCATGGCCGCAAGCTGCCGTTCGATGCTCTCCTTGGAGTTGCCCTCGCGTGCGCACGTGATGGGATCGTAGTCCTCTAGCAGGGCGCGAGCTTTCTTCGTGGGGCAGTTGCGCTGCCACCCATACAGTTCAGACTCGTTGGCGCGCAGATCGGCTCTGGTGAGGGTCATGCGTAGGGTGATCTCCCTCGAGGTGGAGGTGGGCGCGCTGAGGAACTCGCCCGATGGTTTCGGCGAGAAGGATGCCTCCTCGACGCGGAGCGGCCGAGGGGCCGTCTTGTCCAGACCCAGGGGCGTCTTTGGTGATTCTGGCTCGGGGGCAGATGCTTCATCGCTGTAGATGGACGACTTGTCATCCGCGAGGAATGTCTGAAGCTTGTCGTCGTCGTCTGCCGCGGGCTTCTTGAGCTGGGCTGGATCAAAGTGTGAGTGGCTGATTTGCACATTCTCCTTGCCATTAAAGTCGATGGACATGGGGGTGGAAGGTTGAGTGCTGTAGCCTCTGGTCATCTGGTTCTGCTTGGACGTGGACATCCAAGACATAGCCCTCGTCCGTCGTGGTGCTTGATAGGCAGGCGGGGTCGTAGGGCTCGTGGGCGTGTAGCGAGGCAGCACGGGGCTGGCGGCCTGCATTGTCCCTGGCCGGCTGAGGGAGACGGAGGATCGGCCGAAAGGCAGCTTCGTGATGGACATGGTTCTCCGGAAAGAAGGCCTACGAGAGTCGTTGGGCGTCGGCAAGTCCTGTCGCAGGCCGGCGTGGTAGTCGTCCAGGTACAGCTTCAGGTCCAGCTCCTTCTCCTCGTCCAGCCACCTGCAGCTCTCGTAGAAGGAATCGACAGTCTGGCTCTCCATCTGACGGCTTTCCAGTGAGGGTTGGTGGGACTCCATGGTCTTGGGCCGCACCAGTCGACCGGGCGGCGGAATGTACAGGTGCTTGGGTTTTGGCTTTGTGGTCTTGCGGACCTCGAGGACTTCCCTCAGGACGTCGTTGATGGGGTCAAGTTTGGTGTTCTGGCCGCGAAGTTTGGAAACGACGAGTTGCTCCTCAACGGTGAGATGCTGGCGTTTGATTTTATCGGGAAGGTTGAGGTAGAAAGAAGCGCGGCGAGAGGACCGCCTCCTGGGTGTGTTCCAGCGCTGGTCCGTGGAATGCTTGAGCTGCAGTCCCAGGGGGCGATTGGGGCCGGTGGGGAGCTCGGGGGCGTCCAAGGGTTGCTGGGGTCTGTCAAGGGTGTCGATGGTGGCCGGGCAGTGTGTGGTCGGCGATGGCTGCTGGAAGAGGCGGTGACGCTCGAGAATTGAAAAGTACTGCGCGGGGGGGGGGCCACGGATTTTAGTAACTGGTTGACATGGCAGGACCCGGAAGAGGTCCAAGCGGAATTGCCAAACTGAAGCGGGAGAGGAGAGGAATGCTGGGAGCAAGCTGCTGCTTCGGGCGGCCAGATGCAGGAACGACAGCTCTCGGCAGGGCGGAGAAGCAGAAGGGGGGAATGTTCAGTTGGCGGCCAAGGTGCAGCGAGCGGATAAGGACCCCCGGTCTCTGTTGCGAATGAGGAGGGAGGCAACGATGTGTGAAGGGGGGTATAAAACAAGTGACTGGGTCGACGACTGCAGGATGCAAGACGCAAGACGCAGGTGGCGGGCGACGCAAAGCGAGCGGCTTTACTAGTGCACCGCAGGAGGTTCCTTTCCTGCAGGCCCTGGCGCAGCACGTATAGCCAGCTGCTACCGAGCACGGTGCTTGCTGCTGCAAGTTGGTATGAAGGGGCGGAGATATTGGTTCGAGGGCTGGGCGATTGCGTCCGAGCGAGCGGCCGCGATCTTCCAGGAGACGGGTGTTGGATCCGGGGTCGTCTGTCTGGGGAGGGCAGACAGGGCAGACAAGTGCAGGGACCAACGGGGACTGGGTCAACGTCGAGGGAACTTGAAGGGGGGAAGGGAGAGGATAATAAGCCGCATGGGATCTGCACTCCAAGCTCCGGATGAATGCGCCTGGCTCGCAATTGTCTCACGGCCGGTATGGCGGAATTTGGTACGCTTGGAATGCTACCGGGCCAGTGGCAGAGTGGGAGAAGGTGCTAGCCTGAAGCCCGTGTTGTTGACGAATGGTCTGGCGCGGGATGAAGGAGGGGAGGAGAAGAGAGGTGCGTGTGATGATGCAGCGTCCCTGCAGGTGCCTGCGGAGTAGCGGGCGTCTCTGCTGGGTCCTCGAGAGACGTCGTGACAATGGCTGCAGTGGCGGCGTCTCGCGAATTGGCCAACAGAAGTGAGGCAGCAGGGCGAGCACGACAACAAGTCAAAGATTGGGATGATGAGAGGGGATGGGAGGGTCCGGAACGAGGCAGAGCCGACATAATATGATGATGCAGATCCCTGGAACTCGAGCCCGCAATGATGGATGCCCCCCAGACATCTCACTCGCTGCCAGAGAGATGAATCATGTCAGGATGGCGAGGCTGGCCACTGACTGTTGCTGGCCCTCTCTCTGTCTCAGCAACAGCAGCAGCCAGAAGGCCCCCGGGCAACCCGTACTTTGGTGCTGGGGCGGGGAGGGGAGGGAATGAGGATGAGGAAGCAAGATTTGGGGCACATCACCCGCCATGGGGGTTCGTCGAATCAGAAGACAGGCGCCTAATTGGCGCCCGGGGGGGTACCCAGCCTGAGCGCTGTTGCTTGCTGCCCCAGGCTGGACTGGACTGCGTGACAGGGGGCCAATGCCCACACCCCCCTTTTCCAGATCGGGGGCTGCTTGGGTGGGAGGAGGAGGGGGGACGAAAACGCAGCGGGATCACGGCCCAGCTCAGAGATGAGATAGGGGCGAACACCGTGGGCCCATCCCCATCCCATCCCAACAATGGCGGACGAGCATGGGTCTCTTGCAGGTGCAATTCCAGCAAGCACGGCCTTTCGAGTCAAGGACGTCGAAGCAGTGAGTGTAGTGTAATGTACAAGCACTGCATTGCACAAGTAGCCCGAGTGCTGAGATGGAAATTTGCCCTGGTGATTGATCGTCGCTTGACAAACAACAACCGGCCCCCAAAGGCTAGGGGGCCTTGGGTGACCGGGGAACGACCGGCGCGCGGCCGCCAGGGAAACCAAAAGGCCGGCCGAGAAGGGGGCGAGAGTGGTATAAGTCGACCGCCCGGGAGGAATGAGGAATGCTGAGAAGCAAGTATAATTGTGTATGGGGGTTGTCTGGAATGCATGGGGACCGGCAGTGTGCAAGTCGAAGGGGGAAGGAGACAAAAAAGCAATATCAAGCAATGCCGATTTACATACCTTGCGTTGGATGGCCGGTGGCAGAGCCTCAAACTCTCTCCTCGTCATGGTTGCGGTGACGTCCACAGGGCCGGAGGATGCATCAGTGTCGGTGTCCAAATCATGGCGTCCTTCCATCCTCCCCCGGTAGGCTGAGTCTCGTTGGAGAACCGTCATGGCCGATTCTGAACTGATGCGGCCCTGTCCCTCAGCCCACGGGTCGTCGGCCGACAATGACATGGTGTCGTGGTCGTGATATACTCGCAGGCCGGTCAGGTGGCTCTGGGACGACGATGGGCGGTCCGAGAATGGTGTTGGTGGTAGCAGGGTCGTGAACAGGCGGCGGCTTGAGGCGAGAGAGGCGGCATGACGGGAGCCCTCGGCGGGGTAGATGGATGTGGCGATGGTGCTGCTGTCTTCCAGGTGGGTTGCCCGGACAGTCCGATCATCGTGGGTAGGTGACATGGCAAAGTCGTTGCCACCGGTGTGGTGCAGCGTGGGGCCCCGCATCTTCGGCTCGGGGCGATTTGGTGTGTGCAATTGGTTGTGATCAAAGGAGGTGACTTTGATGAGCGGCAGAGGGGGTGCTTCCCTTGGTGGTGAGAAGTGGTAAGTCTCTGGCGGGTGTGGTGTTGGTGTTGTTGGAGGAGCGGCGATGGCGATGCTCGACCTTGCTGACAGAAGGAACGACGACGACCACCGGGTGGGCGACAAACTTTCGGCGGCAGGAGCAATGTACGTGTCGTCTTCGTGACTTCCCTCAAGCTCCAGGCAGGAGGAACCCGAACCAAAAGCAGAAATAGCAGCAGAGGCGGAGACTGAGACGGCAGGAACGACCGAGGACGGAGGCAGAGGCACTGGCAGTGGCGGAGGCTCAGGTGCGGCTGCCAAACTTCTTATGAGGTCATCCGAGTCCAAGTCGTCAGCCGCGCAAGAGCAGGAGCGAGGCCCGAGTCCACGACCAACCGAGGCGTCCCTGTCCTTATCATCATGCCCGCTATCCTTTTCGTCTGCTTTTGCCCGTGCCTTTTCAGGCGTTGCTGACTGCCACCGCCCGCTCTCTTCCAGGTACAGGTCCACGCCCACGCCGCCGCGGTCCCTCCGTGCTGGAGCCACCATCGCCCACGGGCTCCGGCTCGGGCGCCTGCTTCCAGTCGACAAGGGGTCGCACGGTAACGGTGTTGAACGGGATGCGCCAACCCTCGGCCCAGAGTCCCAATCCACGTCGTATCCCCTTTGGGAGCTTTGCGGTGGTGGTGCCAGACCCATCATCCTCGTCTCTGTCTCCCCGTCTGTCGCCAATGCCAATGTGACGGCGGGCCACCGACGACCGGCAGTGCCCCTGCCCCTGGCTTGCTTCCCCTGGCCCTGGCCTTTTTGGGACCCTGGGCCCCCTTCTCCCCCCGTCCGCTTGGGCGCTAGGGACGCTGCGATACGACGTTGTTTGTCTGCTGGAGACTCGCTCCTCTCGCTGGCCACCGGAAGATCACACGAGTTGCGACGCCCTGTTGGCGGAACCAAAGGCAAAGGTTGAGCCCGGTCGCTCCGGTGCCACGGGAGAGTCCAATGCGGGAGTCGAGGTCGCAGTCGCAGTCGCTTGCGGCGGGAGAAGGAGTCGAAACCGGGAGGCAATGTCATGGGCGCCGTGCCGTGCCTCATCAGTCGACTGTGTCGAGTTCAGTTGGTTCGGAGCTCTCGGCCTCTTCCTTTTCGTCTTCTGTCACTAACAATAATGACAGAACGGGGTCGCTGCGAGCAAGGGTCCATTCAAAGGTCAAGGTCCAGGGAGCGGAACGAGATGAGAGCCAGATCGAGCGGCGACGGCGACAGCGACAGCGACGACGTGGACGCCCCAGGGGGAGGGACCATAATAATTTGTCCGCCCTCTTTCTTCACAAGGCACGACTCGACTCGACCCGACTCCTCGACTCACAACTCGACTTCTCGTCTACTCTTGCTGTCTTTGACCACGGAGCGCTTTCACAGAAGAGCCAACCCCCTGCCCGCCCTGCCTGCCTACCCTGCCCTGGACGGTGTCGGTGTCGACATGCAGCGTGCCGGCCCTTTGTCTCGTCCGCAGGCCGCCATGTTTGACGAGACATGCAATGCAGGCTCCAGGTAGCAGTGGTGCTACTTGGGGACCTTTACATGCGCTGATGCCTCGTCGCGCCTCGGAAGAGCAGGCGTTGCCCTGTCCACCCACGCACAGCACAGCACAGCGCGCAAGATGCCGTGCCCAGCCGACGTCGCACCCCTGCCATCATCACCCGGGGCCCCTCCCACTTCTGGCCGCGTCTGTTCCTGAATGTGGCTTCAGGGGTTCGACTCGACTCCTCAGCCTTGGCCAACCAACAGCGACCTTTTTTCGGTACGTACTGTACCACCCTCCACTCCCTCGATCGCTCCACCACCAGCAGCGCCCTTCCCCTTTCCCCCTTTGACGCCTTGACGCCTCTCTCTCCTACTGAACATCCCTGATTCTGCCCGATCGAATGTCAAACATCTGCTTACTGCGGACTAGCACCGCAGGCCCTGGAGAAAGAGGCGTTTTCGATTGAACGGAGGTGTTCAGATGTGCGGCGTGCCTCGCCAGACCAACGTTTTTCTGCGCAGCCGGGGCCTCTTGCTGCGCTGTGCGACGTCTTGGCCGTCCTGTGTGGCCGAGCAGAAACAGCCAGCCAGCCCAGGCCAGCAGTTCCAGACTCGGCACATTCGAGATTGCCTGGCGGGCCCCTTCGCCCGCCGAGTCATGGGCTGGAAGATGCCGGGGAGAGCCTCTTGCCGACAATCGAGCCCGAGGCACTTGAGTAAGTATGGCACAGAAGAGGACTCGCTTGACACCCGTTCCCGTCGGCAACGAGGTTTTGCCGCCCGCCTATCCTGGGGACATCCGGACTTCGATGTCCGGCAAGCCTGACGAGTCTGGCCCCTTCCGGACATTGAAGTTCCGCAATGGCTGCAGTCTCTTCGTCGACGAATTCATATCGCTGCATGGTAAGTTCAGCTCCTCCCGGGCGAGGTACTCATGCATATCACAGGGATGCAACCTACGTGCATGTGCTGGCCACCCGAACGCAGCCACAACCGGGACCGTTCACATCAGGCATCACGTTTGACAAGCAGCTGTGTTCGAGGCCGTGGCACCCGCCGCATCTCCAGATTCGCGGGGCATTGCTAGTAGAGGGCGCCCCTGCAGTGTGCATGCATGCCAACCTGCAAGGGAGCCATTCTAAAGGCCACGACTGTCATCCCCGCCAGCTTGGCTTCATTTTACCGCAACGAACCTGATTGGCATACTGTACGTGGTGTTTGTTGTTGGCTGTCCGGATATCTCTCAAATCAGAGATCGAGGCCCTGGAAAGTCAGCCTCAATCACACTCGTTGCGGGGGGACAGGCCCCACGATGGAGCAACACGTTGCTCAGGCTGGGCTGCGTCTGTGGTTGGTCCTTCCTACCTATCACCTAACGCCGACATCATCTCCCTCTCCTCCTCTCTCCGGATATTATCTTTGCCTTGAGAGAACCCTGGCTCCTGCGAGCGTCGTCACACCGTGAACATGCTCAGCCAGCCATTTTCCAGGCCCATGCCCAGGAATGGACGTTCCTGATTTCTCCGGACGGGGCCAAACCCCACGGTGTAATACAACTCCATCGGCCATCCACACGCCGATGTAGATACCACATGCGGCTGGCAATTGTGCACCCTCTGCTGATTGGTGCGTGCCTTGGTCAATATGCCTCCCTCCTAGAGGATGTAGTCCTACCCGTCACCCAATGGGCTGGGCTGACGACTGGGTTTCATCTAGACACACCATATGCAGCTCGTCACATTTGGGCATCCGCGCCGAATCCCATGGGCCAAGCTGTCGGGCCTGGAAATGGGAAGCCGCCACCAACTTCTTTCCATTCCATCCATCAGGGACTCGACAATCAACGGACCAACCGACCTCTTGGGATGTGATTGTGATGCACGCCATGCGCTTGTTGTTCCAGAAGAAGCCTGCCCACGTGCGGCTGGCTGACGGGCTTCAGTCTCCCGCACCCAATTTCCGGGGCTCTGCAGTTCGTCAGGCCATGCAGCATGGCAGCCCGTTCACCCGGACTCCTTCCTGTCATGCCGCTCGCCAGGAAGGGGAGCACCAAGTCCTGGAGGGGCTGGGGAAGGGAGATGCCCGAGATGATCTTCTTTGTTTGCGGTGTTTCGACTGGCACCTGGTTGTGTTGTTTGCGTGATTGTGTGAGACGAGAAGCTTCCCTGCCTTATGCGCGGTACACTAGAAGCCTGATGAAACTGTCGTTCCAGGCATCCTGCATGGCCTGTCACCACGATGTTCCATTCCGAATGTGCAGCTTCAGGATGACTGCACAACGAGCGTCCGGCAAGCCCGTCCAAGACGAAAATGTCTAATCGACGCCCGGGAGAGGAAGCGAGCTCGCCGCCCAGCTAGCACAAAATAAGCAAGGGAGTCTTGTCAAAGTTTCATCGTCTTGTCTTGGTCGACAAACAATGTTAGGAGCGAGCCGTTGGCGCTGGTTGGCAGGCATTGGCGCGGCGCCAGTGCGCTCGGTATCTAGTCACGTGATGGCGCGTCCGACCGCAGGGACCCTGTCGTTCAACGTCACGTCTCAATCAGCGAAAATTTGGGTGTTCAGAAGCCCGCCATCAACCGACCGACGGACAGAGTCGGCCACCACAATCACATTGACCGCTGCACATGATGTTGCAGGGATCGGCAAGGCCGTATGTGTGCTTAAGATGTTTGCACGCATCGAGACATGCCTCTCTGCCGCGGCAGCCGTCATTCAGAGCCCAGTATCCAGCACTCGCAGCCACTGTCCACGGCCAGACGCCTCATCGGGTGAGTCTTGCAATTCATCAGGGCAGCGGTGATGACTGACCAAAACAGGCATACCAAACTGAGAGAAAGCCCTTTCGCCACGGCTCGGGCAAAAAGGGCTCGGGATATGAGTCGAAGAAATCCCAGGCATGGCGCGAGGCATCAGACATTCGTGAAAGGCTGCGGGACTGGGAGGCCGAGAACCACGACACGGCTCGGACTCTGCTTGAAGACCAGCCCTTCTCGGAGAAGCTCGGAAATTTCTTGACCCGGTCGCAGACGGCGCGAACCTATGCGGAAGACACATCCCTCAAAACGCCCACGGCCGACCTCTTTGACGGCGACATCCTTACCGACCTCCGCGCCCAGACATCCGCGTTGCAGCCCGGTGATCTCGTGGAGACCAGGTATGATGCCTTTTCATAGCGCTCCAGTGTCCTGCCCTTCTAACATGTCGCAGATTCGGAGGTAACAGCATCCCCATCCTAGGCGTCTGTCTGGGTCGCCATCGTGGCAATCAGTGGTTCTTCATGAACACCGGCGAGGTCCTGGCCTACCAGAGCCTCCCGACCCTCTTCACCGTCATCAACTACATCGACCCTGCCGAGTTTGAAGATATCGTTAGGATCTTGCCCGAACAGCCCCCCACCAGGCCGCGCAACGTCCTCGCCCACATCCACACTCCCGAGGCTTTGGCAGAGTCAGCTCTGCTGCAGGGCAAGCTCGTAAAGTTCTACGCCGACGCCGTCAGCATCGGCCAGAATGCCCTTTTCTATCTTGACAGAGCCAGCGTCGTCGTCGCCCATGACACGGAGCCCTCGTACCTGAGCCTCGAGGAGCTGGCCGACCGCGTCTTGCCCGACTTTATGAAGAGGGGCGGCAAGCTGCCCCCTCACACCCTCTACGCCTTGCACCTCGCCCTGCAGCGTGACGGCTGGAGCGCAAGACCCGTCAACCTCCGCTGGCATCGCCGCAACTACATCTACGAGATCCAGCCCAAGTCCGATATTGAACTCTTCTCGTCCGTCCTCGCCAAGGTCCGCAAACTCGTCGACGGCGCCGCCATGCGCGATGACCCCGGAAAGTCCACCTCGCTCCTCCGTCAAAACGACCTGGGTCGCTTCATCGTGAAGGCTCGTGCGGCCATCCAAGCCAGCCGCACCCGTCGCGCTTACACCACCCACGGCATGATTGGCCCTGCAACGGAGCCCGTCGCCAATTTCCCCGACTGGAACGCCGACGATCTCAAATTCATCCGCTTCATCGAGCTCTGGGCATGCCGCCGCGTCAGTCCCGAGGCTTCCCGCGTTGACAGTCTGGCGTCGACTATCTTGCGCCTCACGAAGATGTACGAGGGTTCCAACTGGGTCGCCCACTGGACCGGCTTTACTTTCCTTCAAGAAATTGGCTGGATCCCGCCTTGGGATGTCGCCGCCCGCTACGACTACCGCTTCCCTGGCGCCACCGTTGGTCGCGGCCAGCCCATGGTCCGCAAACCGGTGGACATTGAGGCCTCTATGAGGGATGATATCGCCGCCGGGGCCAGGAAGGACTGGGGCGATGCAAAGGTTTTCTGTGTTGATTCGGCACAGACGGCGGATGTCGACGACGGCTTCTCCATCGAGAAGACTGCCAAGGAGGGCGAGTACTGGCTTCACATTCACATTGCCGATCCTGCATCGCGCATCAAGCCCGACTCGCCCTTTGCCGAGTACATGGAATCGGTCCCAGCCAGTTTGTACCTCGCCGGCTTCCCCGAGAAGATGATGCCGGAAGAGGTCGAGAAGCAATTCTCCCTGAACCCCGGCTTCCCTGCACTCACGTTCAGCGCCCTGGTCAACGAGCGGGGCGAAGTGCTCGACCACAAGGTCGAGCCTGGCACGATCCAAAACGTCGTCCATATGACCAAGGAAGAAGTGTCGTCTGTCCTTCCGGGCGCTTCGCCTCTCGCCGAGTCCCACAGCCTCTTCGCCGTCGGCACGGAGCCCCCGTCACCTGACCCCGTCAAGGTCATCACGACAGCGGACCAGCTGACAGCCCAGGACAAGGACGACCTGGCGCTGATGCATCGCCTCAGCGAGGCCCTCAGGGACCGTCGCGTAGAAAAGGGCCAGGTCTCCATCGCCCAGGACCGTAAGCCCGCCCTGACTGTGTCAATGGACTCGGTCAAGGCGCACAAAGACGATGCTTTGGCTTCCACCTCCTGGTCCGGCGACCCATACATCGAGCTGTCTCAGAGGACCGTGACCGAAGCTGACCGCCTCGTCGAGAGGATGATGCACACAGCCGGCGAGGTCGCCGCCACATGGTGCCAGGCCCGCGACATTGCCGTGCCGTACAGCACCCAGCCCGATGCCTCCCGCAACGCACAGGCCCTCCAAGCCCTCCGTCAGGAGGCCCTCGAACCCCTCGAGGCGGACGGAAAGCCCATTCCGGCCTCTATCGTCGAGCAGCTCTACACCCTCATCGGCACATCGGAGCTCTCCTCCCGCGCCGCGCCCTTCTACTCCGTCGGCATTGACGCCTACGCAAAGGCCTCGAGCCCTCTTCGTCGCTACACGGATCTCATCGTACACTGGCAGATCCACGCTGCCCTCGCCCGCGAGCGCGAGACGGGCACTTCCCTTGTAGGCACCGACTGCTCCGAGGCCGACTTTCTGCCCTGGACGCGCTCGGCTCTTGACCCCAAGCTGCCTGTGCTGCAGGCGCGCCAGCGCCAGATCCGCGAGGTTGATAACCGTGACGGTGCCTCGCAGTGGCTCTTCCAGGCCCTCCTGCGCGCATGGAAGTTTGGCGAAGCCCCGCTGCCCAAGACATTGGACTTTGAGGTCGCCTCGGTGCCGCACTACGGTGTTCGTGGAAAGTTGCTCAACTTTTTCGGTATTACTGCTATTATTCCGCTGTCGCAGCTGTCTGAGGGCACCAGGCTTTCGGGGCGGGAGCCGGGAGAGGTGCTGCAGGTCAGGATCTCGGATGTCAATGTTGTTACCATGGTTGTTGAGGTTGCACCGCTGCGTGAGGAGAAGGTTATCGAAGCAGAGGGGAAGACTGAGGAAGAGGTTGTGGCATGAGTTGAAGATGGCCAGTGTGGCCAAATGTTTGTATATCACTTGTAAATCACCGGCATAGTACTGTAAAATAGAAGCCCCGATAGAGGGCGGGTCGAGCATCCAAATAGCATATTGAGAAGGATCTTTGGCATACACTCGCCACTCCTGAAACATGACAAGAGCCAGTGGCAGATTAGTAAAGTGGCGAGTATATGAGCGAACCGTGTGCTCTGTATCTACCAGCCATGTATTGTATATCTGTATCCTACAGTCTATCCCACCGTGCCAGCCCTCTACAGGCTATCAGCTTCGGCTTCTTCTACACTTTTATACACGCTTCACCAAGCTCAACCCATACGCTCAGCCTCCTCCAGCAACTTATCCACACTAAAGCGCGGATCCGCCTGCGAAAAGTACTCAAGCAACCTCCTCCTCTCCACCGCCCTCTCCAGCCTCGCCGGATCAGCAGCAGCAGCCCCCGAATTCTCCCCATCCCAACCACCATAGAAGCGCTGCAGACACATGACCAGCCATCTCGCATCATCAAGAGACGCACCCCGCCCCTCAACAAGCTGGCCCTGCATCAACACAAGACCAGCCGGTCCATCGGCAAGATCAGGGTGGTGCGTGATTGTAGTATGAGGTTGGGCGTATTCCCCGCGCGCCTTGAACTCGGCCAGCTGGGTGAACATGACGCTTGACGTGCGCGTCTCGGCGTCAAAGACCCATTGGAGGAAATGAATCTCCGCGCCCTGGCCGTCGCGGGGGACGGGGAGGACGAATTGGGGGTTGCGCCGGGCGGAGGCGGCCATGGCTTCGTAGGTTGAGGTGTTGATGACGGCGCTGAGGGTGTTGGGGGCATGGGCGTAGCGGAGGCGCCAGATGGCGGTGAGTTCTTTGGCGGGGAGCTCGCGGGCCTTTTCGAGGTCGAGGATGTCGGCGAGGGGCTTGATGCCCGAGGCGGGGGGTTTGGAGGAAGCCTGGACTGGTTGTGGCGGCGGAGGGGGAGGGGAGCCTCCTGGAGAAGGCGGTGGTGTGTGAAGCTGTGTCGGGGTCGGGACCGGATCGATGGTGGGTATTTTGACAGAAGCTTTTTGGCGGAGATCTTCAATCTTGTCCGCGTACGCGGCCTTGAGGGAGTCGACGGACTTGTGGCCTTCTTCTTTTGCCTTGCGGTTGAGCTTCTCCTGGTACTTTTCTGCGATGGCGCGGGGCTGCTGCGTGGTTGTGAGGAAGCGCAGGTCGTGGACCTGGGCCCAGCGGCGCTGGTTGGCGGCACGCAGGGAGCGGCCTGAAGAGGTGAGGAGGTGGCGCAGGGCCGGTGATCGCAGAGAGGCCATGCTGGGCTGTGGGTGGGAGGATGAAGTGTGGTGATGATTCGTCCACGCTTGCTTGATGGTTTACTTTTCGGGCCGTCGAAACGTCAAAAGCTTAGGTGGGTCCGCAGACGTACTGTGGAGAGCACGGTGTTCCATGGCCAATACACTGTGTCTGGATCATCTAGAAGACGTCGAGGATAAACGTACTTCCAAGGTTGTTCTTTCAATTGACTGCTTCACCAATTATTAACAACATTTCTCTCGATCCTCGTATACTGCTTTCTTGACCTGTCATGTGGCCTCCCTCAAGTGAGCGAGTCAGTCCAACGTCCGGAGTTAACGAGAAACAAGAGTGCGAAACTAATGCAACTGGCTGACATTTCGCACCGCCTTGCCCGATGCAGCAAGTGGAGAACCCTTGAACCAGTGACGTCGGAGGTCGCAGGATGGCTTACTTGAGCCATAAGAGACATGCCTCACCCAACCCAAGACCACCTTCCTCCAGGTCGCTGGAATAACCCTTCATCGTCCCCTTGGCTCTAGTAAGCCAAAGTCCCCATTCAAACCGTTTCTACTCGACGTTCCGAAATCTCACCATGTCAAATTCCGCCAGCAACAGGGGGTTGGAGACGGCAGGACGGGCCGGACCCGGAGATGCAGAAGCCGCCGCCATCCCTCGGAGCGCCGCCGCCGGGCCCCGCAAGGTCAACCGCCGGGATCCGGAAAAGCGGCGGGAGCAGAATCGGGCCGCCCAAAAGGTCTACCGGGAGAGGCAGAAGCAGAAGCTGCGCGATCTCGAGACGCAACTCCATCAGGTCCAGCAGACCAAGCAGCCAGATGAGGCCTCCTCCGTGTCACCGCCACAACAACCACCACACCAGGCCTTCCAGATGCCACCAACCACCATAGCGCCAGCCGACCTCTCGGCTTTCCAGACCTCCTTCCCTCCCAGCATGGACACAATGTCAGCCACCAACGCCGGTCTCGACATGGACATGCCCATGTTCCCGGACCTACTCCCCTTTGAAACCTCCTCCAGCATCCCCCTCCCAGCCCAAACGGCCACAACCTACCCCCCAGAACCAGACTTCCTCACCAGCATCCTCCACCCAAACAACGCCCTCTTCGCCAACGACTTCCTCTCCGGAACCCTCTCCAACGGCCAAGACCAATACAGCGTCCTCCGCACCGCAAACTCCTGGCTCTCCGCGCCCCCCTCCTGGGAAGCAGACACAAAAACCATCCCCTGGCGTTCCACCCGCCCCTCAGACCTCGGCTCCCGCTCCCGCCCAACAGAAGCCGGCACCGCCGACGAAATCATCGAAGTCGAACGCCGTCCCGCCCGCGGCGCCGCCTGGCACGGCGACACAATCATCCACTGCAGCTGCCTCGACTACCACGAGCCCCTGGGCCGGTGCATGGGTAAAATCCAAGTCTTCCCAGACCCCATGACAGTCCGCTGGCGCGAACCCACGCCTGAGCCCGAGTTTCCCGGCCAGCGTCTCGCAGACATTCACCGGAATAACATCCAAGTCCAGCAAATGTGCGTCATGGACGCCATGCTGCGCAACCTCGTCCTCATCGGTGTTCCTGTTGCGACCTTTTGTTCCGATGATACAGAGTCGCCGTTTTACAACAGTGGCGCCTCTAATTCCGATGCCGACAGCACCTTGAAAGCAGTCCAGCTGTCCTGGCGCTCGCTTCGGCATGACCTGCGTCCGACCAAGATCCAGGTTGCGAAGAGCCATCACCCGTATATCGACGTTTTCCCCATCCCGTCAGTACGCAAGCGTCTCATCGAGCTGCAGTACGAGATTGACGAGGATGCCTTCTTCATCGATGCCATCAAGGGTTTCCGGTGTTGGGGCTCGCGGCGAGACTCCAAGAGGGATCAGCCATCTGGCACCGGCTCACCTTGGGATCTGCGCAGCTGGGAGGCGACACCTGAATTCTTGAAAAAGTGGGAGTGCGTGCTGGGGGATGAGGAGGGAGAGATGGCGCGGCAGTCTCGGTGGTGGCGAGAGCTGCGGGGGGAGGAGGATGATATTATGTAGTGCTGCAGCAGACAGAAACTGG
This sequence comes from Plectosphaerella sp. P0831, assembly GCA_014635975.1. Classification (NCBI taxonomy): domain Eukaryota; kingdom Fungi; phylum Ascomycota; class Sordariomycetes; order Glomerellales; family Plectosphaerellaceae; genus Plectosphaerella; species Plectosphaerella sp. P0831. The sequence continues at coordinate 97,799 of JACAFV010000096.1, forward strand.
ACATTGGACAAGCGTATTTTCCTCATGACACTGTTACTCATGTACAGCATCACAATGTGCAAAGGCAGTGCTGGTGTCTGACGCGCAATCCGTAGATACTAGACGCTACTAATTACAGTTACGAATCTGATGAGGCTCGGCATATGAACAAGACAAGAGGACAAGCAGGCTTAACTCCCACCACAGGTGATATGCAACAGAAGATGAATGACAGCGCGACGGACAAGTAGATGCAACAGGGGAGGGCATTTCTTCGTCAGGGAAGGGGAACAGCGCAACAGGGAAGGGACCGCACAACAGGACGCCGGGGGTGAGAGAAGTTCAGTGTGAAATGGCATCTTTTTTCGACTGATGGTCCTGGATCCCGTCCCAACAACCTCCTCCCATTTGTGTGTTTGGTCTCTATCAAAGGTGGCTTCGCTGGAGCGCTTCCCCTCAAGGGTGGTGGAAGAAACGAATCGTGCGCACTATCCAACAATCCTCGTGGTGCGAAATCATGGAGCAGGTACCGGGCGGGGAGGCGTGGGGTGAGGGTCTATGTAACCCGTGACCTATGTTCTCATATTTTCTGGTATATCATGTACAAAGGTATGCCGTGGGGGTGATTGAAATGGACTGGTCAGGCGAGTTTTCTCAATGGGGTCCGGAGACTCGCTTAGAAGAGCTGGCCACAGCCCCAGGTCTGCTCGCAACCGCAGCTGCCGGGGTCCTTCCACTCATCGTTGTGGAAGGAGAAGAAGACGGTGCGGTCACCGGCAACCTCACGGATGGACTTGATGGCCTCAGCCTGCTCCGACTTGCCGGGGACGGCCTTACCGTTGGGGTTACCGCCGGTGGGCCAGCCGCACTCGAGGTTGAGCGAGGTCTTGCCGCTGCAGATGGTGTCGAGGATGTCGAGCTGGCCCTTGACGAAGTCGCCGGCACCGCTGGGGGAGACCTCGGCGTTGAAGTAGGGGTGGATCTGGCCACCGACAACGTCGATGACACCGCAGATGGCGGAGGCAACATCCTCACGCTCCCAGACGCCGAGGGTCTCAGCGGTGGTGTAGGGGCCGGAGTAGCCGGCGCCGCCGCACGAGGACTTGACGGAGGTGATGAGGCCCTGGAGGCCGGCGACGTCGCAGCGGTTCTGGAACAGAGCCTCGTTGCCGATGACGACGAGCTCGACCATGTCCCACTGCTTCCAGGCGGTGATGGCGTCAACCTGCTGCTTGATGTCCTGGGAGTTGGGGTCGCAGCTGTCCTTGACGAAGACGCCAATGATCATCTTGAGGCCGTACTTCTTGCAGGCGGGGCCGACGTTCTCGAGGGTGCTGCAGTCGGTGGAGTAGACGCGGACGGTGGTGAAGCCAGAGTCCTTGATGGTCTTGATGTCGGCGTCGACCTGCTCAGCGGACTTGCACGAGCCCGAGGCATCCTGGCTGAAGGGAGTGTAGGTGATGGCGAAGTGGTCGCCGGCGCTGCCGCCGATCTTGCCGCTGGTGATCTTGGGGGTCGAAGCGGGCTTGGGAGCCTCGTAGACGGGAGTCGAGGCAGGCTTGGGGGCCTCGTAGACAGGGGCCGCGGGCTCCTCGTAGACAGGGGCGGGAGCAGGAGTCGGGGTGACGGGCTCAGGAGCGGGAGCGGGAGGAGCAGGTGCCGAGGTGGGCTTGGGAGCCTCCGAGGTCCAGGGGCAGACGACAATGACGTTGGTCTCGACAATGGTGGTGGTGACGGCAGGGCGAGTGTAGGTACCGGGGGTGACGGTGGTGATGGTGGGGTAGACGACGGTGGTCTCCTCGGCGCAGTCGGTGGTGGTGGGCGCAATGGTGTACGTGCCGGGGGTAGGGCAGACGTAGGTGGTGGTCTCGATGACGCTGGTGACGACGCCCGAGTTGGTCTTGGCCGTGGGGTAGGGGCACACGATGGTGGTGGCCTCCTCGACGACGGTGGTGACACCGCCGTAGGTGTTGGGACCAGGAGGCAGCTTGGTGGTCTCGGGAGCGCAGACGGTGGTGGTCTCCTTGACGGTGATGGTGGTCGCCGGGAAGGTGTAGGTGCCAGGGGTAGGGCAGAGCTCAGGGACGGGCGTGGGGACGTCACCGGGAGGCGTGAAGGTCGACGTGGGCTTGGGCTCGGCGGTGGTCACGGGGGTGACGATGGGAGCGGGCGCGCTGGAGGTCTTGGGCGAGGGGGGGTTGGGGACCACTGGATGTGTCAGTAAGGGCTTTTTGGTGTTACTTGAGGCTTTACGTACGGGTGGCCTCGCCGTAGTAGGTGGTGTAGATGGTCTTGCAGCCGGGGACGCAGACATCGGCCTCAGCGTAACGCTTGAAGACGGCGTGGGCCTGGGCGTGGCGGTGGGCAGCAGCGCTGACGCCGGCGGCGGCGGCCGCGGCGAGGACGAGAGAACCCTTCATGGTGAGAAGAGGAGAATATTAGGTGCGTGGAGGGCGTTTTTGGTTTTCGTAATTCCGGGGAGAACTGGAACGAATGCCCGCTGAAAGAGTGAAGCGGTAGTGGAGGGTGAAGGACGAAACTACGTTGATCGGATCAACACATTGACGGTTGTTCGTGAAGAGAGGGAAAAGAGGAGGAGAGGAAGGCCAGCCAGTGGGTAGAAGAGCAGCCCGGGTTGTTATTATTGCTGAGACTGGGACCGGGGGGGTGTGAGCTGGGTGGTGGTGGAGGAACTGGGCCGCCTTCCACGGGATCCATCTGGAGGCGTGTGTGGACAACGGAGGCGCGCCGGCCAAGGGACCTGGGTTCGTCGACCGCTGGGATACGGACGGCCGGACAGGGGTGCTTGGGGTGGGAGGTTGGCCCGGGTTAGGGAGATACCCTCATCTGCGGGCAGCGGAGGCCGGGAGGTGGTGGTAGCGAGCTAGGGCGACGCCGTCGGGGGGCCTGGTCGTCCGACTGGGTCAGGGTGGTTTGGGTGCAGGCCGGGCCCCTGCCGCCGGGGCGGTGACAGGCTGCATTGACGGCGAGTCAACCACGGGATCCTTGGAGGCGACGACGGCCGCGACGGGTGGTCCATTGGTCGTACAGTACGATTGAGTGACAGTGGTGTATCTCGGGGAGAAAGAGTGCAGTGCTGGATGCTATTCTGACGACGCGCCATCTCTCGGCATCTGAGGCCGAGTGGAGGAATCATCTGGAAGATGATGTGTTCGCATATCCGGAAGCCGAGCTAGGCCTCTGCCTTGCGACCGACCGACTGGCGTCAATTGCATTGAGCGACAAGAAGACTATCGATGCCCGGAGAGGACAAAAGAGTCTTGGTCCATGTCTCTGATGCAGTGTGCTGCGAGCGAGCGGGCGGGCGTAGGACGAATCGATGCCGTCAACGGCTCCGTGACCCCATCTCCTCTGGGCTCTGGCTTGGGGCAGCGCGGCGGCGTTTAATTGACCAAGATTGCGGTCAAAAGGGGGTGTGGTGTGGGTGGGCAGTGCTGGCGGACCGGCCAAGGCAGAGCGGCCAGGACAGAAGAGATGAACCGACGACGCTCGTCCAAGTCCAAGGACCGACCAGCAGGCGGAGGAGGCGGGAAAAAAAAAGGAGAGGATGCAGGGATGTCGTCGGGGGTGGGGATCCCAGCTGGGCTGTCGTTGGCAGAGACGGGAAATTAGCTAAGCGACATTGCAGCGGGCTGGGCACGACTCGGGAGGGGAGTGGGGAGTGGCAGTGGCGACCGGGCACTGGACAACAGGGCAGGCACAGGATCTCATCTCACCTCACCTTGCTCACTCCTTCCTCCCCTTGCGCCTTCCATCCGTGTTCCCCGCTACGTAATGGCAAGTCTGACCCAAGGCAGGTGCCGTCGAGCTTATCGCGGTCATTCGCCGACCAGCCGCCTCGTGGCAGTTGTTGCTATTGTTGACTTCCCATGTTGGACACCTTCCCTCCTGAGCCCGGTGCTCACGAGGTAGGCACGGGCGACCGGCCCTTCCCCCTTCGGGCTCTGCCCCTGACGCCAGCGAAAGCCAGCCCGTGCGGTACCTGCATTCGCCAGATGCACAATCCAGGAACGGCAGCCGCCAGGCCCCCGGCTCATCAATCCGACGCCAATCAGCGTGCGCAGAGTCAGCGCCGTGGTGCCCGGTGCACAAAACATCCTCAGCGCCCAAAGCTGTCCAAAGCTGGGGTGATCCTGTCTGTCAGTACTACTGCTCCTAGTGTCCTCGCTGGACGGACGTGGTTCGTTTCCTCCAGGCTCACTGGCGGCAGAAACAAGATGACCGAAAAAGCAACAAACTCGTCGCCCGGCCTCCCGAGTACCGAGCCTTCCTTCTTCCTTGCTCACTTCAGTTGCTGATCGCCAGACTCTAGGTTCCTCGTGTTGCTGCCTCTGCTGGCCTGCACCGCCCGCCAACGTCACATCCCACCAGCAACCTGCGACTTCAGGCTCCCCTCCTGCCGGATACATGTCCCTTTCAGGACTTGTGCAGCCTTCCCCGTCCAGAAGCGGCCACCTGGGCGCCCGGCCGGCCGTCGGTGGCCTGTGATCGGGTCGAGTCGAGCGAGGGTCGAGAGGGTCGAGGCCCCGTGCCCGAGGCACCCTATTCTTTATCCCACCCACCCAGGCCACCCTACCTATCGCGTCGGCGTCTCTTCCCCCAGGATTTGATTCACAGGAATAGATGCGACCCTCCCTTTAGCCCCAGGTTCCGTTTCTCTGCCGGCGCGAGCGGTGGCCGTCGCGGCGGGCCACCTGAAATCGCCGGATTCACCTCCATCCGACCAGCCGCCAGGCCAGGCCAGCCTCCACGTTTCTTCTAGCTTGCCCGACATCGAAACATCAGCGACTCGTGCGTGCCCTTTCACCTCAACTTCTCCCGCGCTTGATCGGAACCAGCGTCCACCGAGATGATCTCTCCGTATCGCGCGAGGCCGCGGCGCTTGGCTGCAGTGGACACCATGGACATGGATGGACATGAGATATCCGCCCATTCTTACTCATCATCATCATCATCATCACCACTGGCCCCGGGGCCGTCGCCACGACCATTGCAGCTCGCCCCTTTTTTCTCCGCCTCCCAGCATCCTCCGGGCTTGCTGCATCTCTGCCAGGCCCGACCGGGCCCCTCTCGTATCCTCTGCCGCCACCCCCCCCTGACAGGATGAGGCCAAGCTTTTTGTCCCCATCGCATCTCCGCCGGCCTGTAATGAGACCCGCCCTCCGAACCGGCAGCCTGCCCTGTCGATCACTATCGCTCGCCCCGTCGTCCATCGCCTGCCTTGCCCGCTTGTCAATGCTGCTTGCTTGCTCCTTGTTCCCCAGTCCCCCCCATTTGCAGCAGCCCAACCGCCGTCCACAGCCCACTGGAGACCAGCCCTGATCGCCCCGTTCAGCGTCGCATAGCCCGGAATCGAGACGTCCAGAAATCGAGGCCTGGATCCGCCCATCTCGCACCCTTCGTTTCGCTTCGGAAACCCTGAGCCCACTCCAGCACTACACAGCACACAGCACGCCGCTCGACCGGTCCCCGCCGGAGACGTTGCACTGTCACACACATCCTGCCATCCGTACCTGTCGTCCCGCAAAAGCGCTGAAATGAGAGACCCAGCCCTTCTCTCCAGCGAGTAATTGGGCCCTCCGCTCTTGGCAAGCCCACGACGCAACACGGCAGATGAGAAGCCCCCCTTTTCGCATCTGCCATCTCCCATCCCCCCTCCTTCCTGAGTCGAGATGAGATACCCAGACCCGACGTCGTGTTGCTTGCTTGCTTCTCGGGGGCTGTCATCACATGCTGTCTCTCTCCCGCCCAATCGGACATTTGACTCCTGGCGAGGGACGAAGCAAGGGGCCCAATGTCGCAGTGCAGCCCGCACTCAAGAGCATATCACCACCACCACACATGTTGCCATCCTTACCACTGCCTAAACACACGTCAAGTCCTGCCACGTGACTTCATGATCCTCTATTCATGGCTGTGTGCTTGCTATACACGCTTCTCGGCCACCTGCTCGTGACCATCCCTAATTTCTAACCCTAATCTTGTCATTGCTCGCCGTTACAATACATCTTGGAACCCGGGCTTAACCGTCAGAGAAGAAAAAATGCCGGCCTCCGACGACCGCTGCTGTCCCGGGAACCCGACCGCGACCGCCTCGTCCGCTACACGTCCTCGTCGCTATCGTCTCCGAGCAGCTCACCCTCATCCTCATCAACAGTCGCGTAGTCGCCCCGTCCCCGCGCGAAGCTGTCCCGCGTCGTGAACCGCCTGTTAGCACCCCCGTTGAGCCAGCTGCCACCGCCTCGTCCGCCGCCGCCCGACACGCGCTCGTACGCCGACGTGGCCGTCCGCCACAGCGCAGACACCACGAGCGGCAGCGCCGCCGTCACGGCCACAATGGCCGATACGGCAATGACCGGGTACTTGACCCACGGCTGATCGCTGTCGAAGGAGTTGGACTCGCCCAGCCGGATCTGCCCAAACTTGCCGTTCCAGTTGCGCCACACCCACCATCCGATACCGCCCGCCACGGCGAAGGGTATCACGACGGCGAAGAAGATAGCCACACCCGACGTGCGATGCTCGCGTTCGTACTCCTCTTCCTTGCCCTTGCACGCGTGCGACGAAGATGTCTTGTCGAGCTCCGTGCCACCAACACACGTGGTCAGCGGGATGCGGCGGTAGCCAGTCGGCTCCCAGAAGGTCGACTCCTCTGGGTTCTCCTTGCACCATTGATCCGCCGAGATGGGCTCTTTGCCCGTCACCAGGCTGCACTGGCTGTTGCTGTCCATCTCAAAGTTGTAATCGCTGCACATAGACTGTTAGCAAACTCATCATCTCTCTTTATACTGGAAAACACTCACCACTCAAAGTCGCTCCGCGTGCAGGTGCAGTTGCGCATCTCGTACTGGCGCGGGATGCGGTAGTCGTTGTAGCACTTTGCATCCGGGTTCTTGCGCTGGTAGAACGACTGGTGACCGAAGAGGCAGTTGTTCTCCTGGAGCGGGTGCTTAGGCGACCAGAGGTGGTAGTCCTTGCTCTCGCCGTCCTGGATGGCATCGCACGGCCGGTCCGTCAGACCGCTAAAGTCAATGTTGACCGAGAAGGACTCGCCGCCATCGCGGCACCACAATAAGAAGTTGCGCGACATGCCCGAGCGCTGCGTCGTGATGTCCGTGACGGCCACCTCCTTTTCCGAAAATTTGTAGTCCTTCCACGTCTCGCCGCTGTCGATGGTGTACGAGATCATGTTGGTCTTTGCCACCTTGTCGCCCGTCGAGCGGCGGACCAGCACGGCAATGGAGCCCTGGTCGCCGTACTGCCACAGCCAGGCGCCCTTCTTGACGCTCTTCCAGCTGATGCCGGCGTCGGTCGTCATGAACGTGTCGGCGTCGTCGACCGATGTCAGGCTGGAGCCCACGTTGCCGTAACCAAACATGAAGCCGACGGCGCTGGCTGCCGAAAAGGTCTTCTTCTTGTCCACCCTCTCCGTGTAGTGGTGCAAATGCAGCGCGCAGTCGGAGGTGCCCGCGCCGCCCCCGCACTTGTAGTTCTTTCCCTCGACGTCGGAGCGCGGCGGCGGGAGGTAAGCCCACTGAGCGCCGTCGCTGTGCGAGATGAGCGTCTGCAGCATCTTCTGGCCGTCCTTGGTGGTCCCGGCGACGCTGTTGATGAGCACCACGCCCTCGAGACCGATGATCTTCTCGAAATCAACAAAGTAGTTGTTGTTGCAGTTGACCTTGGGCGCGCTCATGACGTACGACGTGCCGTTGGAGTTACTCTTGATGATGCTACCGTAGCGCTGGTCCTTTGCCGTCTCGGTAGCCACGAAGAGGTTGACAGCGTGCGTCGAGCTGTCGAGGACAGTGTAGGCGTTTTGGTGGTCGACCTTGAAGTTGAAGGGGAACATGGCCTCGGCGTATGTCTCGCCGTCCATGCTTGCGAGCGCGCGCAGACCCTTCTTCTCCTTGTCCTCGGCGGCAACAACAATGAACTCGGCCATGGTGGCGAAATCCTTGACGTTGGACTCGTGGCGGTTCGAGTCGGTCTCGAAGAAGTCGTTGCTCGAAATGATGACCATGGGGCTCGTCTTGTCCTCGTTGCTGTGCGCGAGGCAGATGATCTGCTTGATGTCGCGGAAGCGGTAGGACGTGCTGCCTGTGAACTCGCACTTGCGCACGTACCGCTGCGCCGTGCGCCAGTTGTCGCCACGGTCGAGCGAGATGGACGCCTCCTTATGGCAGCTGCCCTCGACATCCTCGCACTTCTCGCCCACCCAGAGAAGCCAGTCCTTCTTGTCGGGGTGGAAGGAAAAGGGGTTCTCGCCGCCAGCCTTGGAAGGTGCCTCGAACGAGTGGAATGTCAGAGCGCCGTCAACCGTGTAGATGACCTTTTGCGAGTCGGTAGTGAAGAAAGCCGTATTCTTGAAGTACTGGTGCGGGTAGATGCCCCGAATGTCCTTATCCTTGAGGATGGGTTCCCACTTCTTTCCGTGGTCCGTAGTGCGGTAAATATGCTTGTCGACACGCATGGAGCCGCTGCCGTCGTAGTCCACAGCCCTACCAAGGATCGTCTCGTCCGACTCGGTGGTGCCGCGTTCAAGGTAGACCTTTTCAAAGTCGCCAAGGTCCGACTTTTCGAAGACATGCTGCGTGTGCGAAATGTCACCGGTGGCTGGGGGTGCCGGGGCGTTGACCGTGTCGGAGCACGTGCGGTCCACGGGATCATCCTTCTGCTCGCCCTTGGTCCTCTCGCACATGTTGCCTGGGATCTTGCGCCAGCCAGAGGAGCCCTTGAAGGTGTCGTCGGCCTTTTTGCAAGCCCCGTCGGGCTGCACGATGGGACCTTCTTTCTCGCACTTGCCGTCTTTGCGAACAAAGTTGTAGTCGCACTCAAAGTCCAGGTCAGTGCATTCGCACACCTCCAACTTGGGTTCGGGGTCCTTGAACTCCTGCTTCATGAAGCAGTCGGCGTCCTTCTTGCGGCGGCGGAAGGTCTGCTTGTGGCCCATGAGGCAGGTGGCCTTCTTGTCGTCGTCGACGCGCGCGTGCCAATCCTCAAGGTCGTCATCTTTGCAAGTCCGCTCGTGCAGGCCCTCAAAGTCAATGGCGATAATATGGAACTTTGTGTCCTCGGAGCTCGAGGCCACAATCAAGAACTTGAGGCTCGTCGAGTCCTGAGTCGTGGTAAGAATCAGGGGTCTGATGCGCATGTCGTTCGGCAGGGCCGCCTTTTTCCAGTTCTCGCCGTGGTCAAGGGAGAACTGAATCTCGCTGATGTTGTCCTCGGTGGAATCCTTGACGGCAACAAGAATGGAGCCTTGGTCACCAAATTCGTACTTGTGGGGACCGTCAAGAGCCTTTTTCCAAGATGCGCCAGCATTGTCGGAGACGTACAGGTCACCGGTGCCAAATGGCTTCAAGGACTTGCCAGTGTTGCCGACGCCCATGACGAGGCCCGGAGCTGGGCTGGAGAAGATGCGGCCCATGTTGTCAATATCGCTGATGGAGTGCAGGTGGAGGCGCTCGCCGCCGGCCTTGACATCCTGGAACGTCCTGCCGTCGTCAAAGGTGATTTCAGTGACAATCGTCTTGGCAGCGTCACCAGACTTTTCGACCTCTTCGTAGTTCTCAACCGTGTTGACGAGGAAGATGCCCTTGATATTGGCAATCTTCTCAAAGTCAACATTGCCCTTGATGTTGCGGTTGGTGTGCTCGAGGTTCTCGACAAAGTAGGTGCCGTTGGAGTTGCTGGTGAAGAGGACTCCCAAGGGGTTGGAGGGGCGGCTGGTACGGACGTCGACCTGGATGCTGTAGTTTGTGCTCTCGAGGATGGTGTAGGCGCCCTGGTTGATCTTGTGGCCGTGGGCAGTGGGGAACATGGCGCGGTGCCACTTGATGGTGTCATCGGTGACAAAGAGGGACATTTCGTCGGAGCCGGGAGTGGCAGTGGCGACGAGAAGGTACTTTTTGACGACAGCAATGTTGACGACGCCCTGGACGGCGTGGGTGGTGTCAAGGTTTGGCTCAAACTCCTGGATCTTGCCCTCGGAGGACTGGTAGAAGTTGTCCGAGACAAATAGGCGCTGGCTCTGCCTGAAGCTGCTATCATAGTCGAGGACGATGCAGAGGATCCGGTTCTTGTCGAGGTCGGCCTGACCAGTGGTGAACTCGGTCGACGACTTTGCCCACCAACAGCCCGCCGTGTCCTTTCGCAGCTCCTTGCCACCGGACTTGAAGTTATCGGTGGTGTAGGTATCCATGGGAGCGCAGAACGGGCCCAGGCAGGCAAGGCCCGTGAAGATGATGTGGTCAGGCTCGCTGGCGTGGAAGCGCAGGATCTCCATAGACTCCTTATCAGGACGGGCACCAGCATCAAACTTTTGCCACGTCTTGCCCTTGTCGGTGGTCTTGTAGTGTTCCTGGTCCTCGGTGATGACGAAGGCGCGACTGTTGTCGAACTCGTGCATAATTAGAAGACGGGACTTGCCCTCTGGGATGTCCTTTGTACGCTCCCATGTTGCGCCGGCATCTTCGGAGCGTAGGACGTTCCCGTCGGGCACGTCCTGGAAGAGGATGACGTCCGAGTCTTCAAAGTAGCTGAGGCTCAGCGGCAGGTGCTTAACCTCTGTGGCCTTGATGGTGGGCGACTCGTCCTTGGCGAGGGCCGACGCCCACCAGAAGGCGGCGGCGGGTAGGAGGATGCGCCATGAGGCCAACCTCATCTTGTCGCGGGTGCTCGAGCACGAGCCGGGATGATCATGAAGGGGGGGATGCTTCGGGGGAGCTGGAGGCGAGCCGAGCCGGGAGGGGGGATCGGGCCGGGAGGCAATTCGGGGTTGATTGATGAGGATGTCGATGTCGATGTTGTCGTCGTCAACAGCAAGAGCTGTTCTTGGGGGGGGGGGGAAAGGGAGGTAGGTTATCGGAAGAGGGCAGGGGTCAGGAGAAACGAATCCCTGTGCCGAGGATGGTGCAGCAAATCGTGTGGTCACGGTGCCGTGTCGAGTCTTGAGTCGTGCGTCGTGTCGAGTCGAGACGCTGTTCCGACAGTCTTGTCCGATGGGAAGTGCAAGGCGTAAGGTGCGTGCGGGTTGATCTGTTCTCGCCCCCAGGCCCCTGGGCCATACTTGGACCGAAACGTCAGCACGGAGCTTCTCTGGACCTGTTTCGCCCCCAGCGCGTGCGTGGTCCGTTTCGCGCCATCCAATCCAGACAGCTCCTTCCAGATGGGGCACTAATAGAAGCAGCTGCCTAAGCTAAATGCACAGCTTGATTTGAAGTCACATGCTAGAGACATGTTCCTGTAAACTCAACTCGAATACACATCAAATCATACCACAGCATGTTAACAGATGCTGTAGATCAGATTGTAGATTTGACGGACAGGTGCAGAAGATCAGTACAATTATCAGTTCAGCGAGTGTAATAGTTATCCATACCTGAGGAACCTAGCCAGCCATCAACATAACCCTTAAAGACACATGCCCCCTGTGCATTTCGCCCACCTGCGGCTGAAGCACCCTTTCGCCTAGTGGCCGTGCTGTTTGTCGCCAATACCTCCCGCCACACCCCCTTCTCGGCTCCCGGCCCAGTACCCGATACATCCGAGCCCCTGCGATCTTCATCAGCTTCCCGTCCAGTCTCCGCCCAAGCTCCCGCGCCAGATCACCAACGACACGTACAGACACGTGCACACGATGCTCCAAGCTTGCAATGCAACCCTATGCCTGTTTGTAAAGTAAAGACAAGTTCTCTCTATAAACATTGTTCCCGTTCCCGTGCGTACCTGTTCATGATAAATCGTCCGGATGGCAGCCTTGTAAAAGCCCAAATGCAAGCCATGCATGCTATCGCGCTCGCCGACTCCCAGATGCAAGAATAAGTGAAGACAGAAGGAAATGCCCTCCAGGCGCCAGACCACGGTGCGTAGTCTCCCCCGCCCCCCGGGATGTCGCCGTGTCGGGCGTATCTACCCGGTATGCACGCCTCTGTATGTGCTCGGGTATCATGGTGTTCAAACAATCAAAAAGGCACCAGGCCATCGAGGTAGAGCCGCCTCCGCTTGGGGGTAGGCTTGCTAGCCCTGCTCCGGGGGGGAGGTCCGTCTGTGAAGCCTCCCAGCTCCGGATCATAACGTAGACGACGGCTGACGGGATCTCGCCACTCCGAGCCCACGCCGTGGCCGTCGTCCTCATCGCCCCAGCACGGGCCGTAGTCGTAGCGATCCAGCTGGACGAGTCCGCCACGGGTACGGTCGCAGCAGAGGATGTTGAGCGTCCGTCCCTCGTCGCTGAACTCGACGCCGCCAATCTCGCCGAAAATGTCGTACATCTGCTTGCGCCGGTATGTCTGCGCGTCGATGATGTTGATGTTGTCAGCCTCCTCTGTCGCCACCAATACCCGTGGACCGCTGCCCACGGGCGAGAAGCGTAGGCCCCGGGCCCCAGCCATCTCAGTCCGAATCGTCGTCAGGGGCGTGCTCCGCCCGTTAATGTCCGTCCAGCGTCGGGCGTCCCAGATCTTGATGCCGCGATCCTGCGCTGCCGTCGCCACCGTCCATCCGTCGTCTGACCAGTCGCATGCAAAGCCGTAGTCTCGGTGGCCGCGTAGTTGCTGCACGACCTCGCCCGTATCGGCGCTGACGATGAGTGACTCGTAGCTATCACCCACCAGCACCCGCAGCCGCCGGTCCGCCGACACTGCCGAGCAATTCATGGGGAACGAGTACCGCGTGTCGAGAATGAACTGCCCTGTCGTCACGTCCATCACCCGGTACCCCTGGTCGTTGGACGAGAAAGCGACCCGAGCCCCATCCGAGCTGCGCCCCTGGTGGATCTGGAGGTGGTTCGTGATGCCACTGGTTGCGCTCGTCGTGATCTGCCCTCGCACATGACCCTTGTCAGTCGAGTGAATGCCGCGCATGCAGTACTCCCCCGTGAACAGTCCGGCGACAACCACGCCGCACCCCGCGTCAAGAGTCGAGATTTGCGGGTGACTGATGTCGCTCAGGTTCATCGCCACTTCGTTCTGGCCCGTGAGCGGGTTCAGCCGATGAACCGCTCGCCGGCCAGGGTAAAAGGCGTGCGTTTGCCCGGACACCGCTAACAAGTTCCGTAGCTGAAAGTGTGATAGATGGACGTTTTGTCGCACGTCCATCCTGGAGAACCGGAAGTAATTCTCCGTGTTGGGAACCTGTGAGTCGGGCATAGTAGGCTGGCGTTTAATAGTCAGTCATTGCATCAAGGAGTGCCGAGGGAGGGACTTGGACTCACCCGCCATCTATCAGAACCCGGTTTGTTGACGTAGTTCTTGTACGTCAGTTGGCGCCGTTCACGAGCCTCGCCGCGCGAGATGCCCATCAACTTCCAATTCACACCCTGCGAGTCCATCTCGTCACCGAGCAGGTCGTCAAAGTGTATGGTCGAACGCTTCTTGACCGCCTCCTCTGCCACCCGCGTTATGTGAGGCACCCGGGTCGGCAAGTAGCGCATACGTTGCGAAAAGTTGCCCAGCCGGGCCCAGTACGCGAGAAAGTCCATCAGGTCCAGGTTGTCCGGGCTGAGAGGGCCAAAGTGCGGGTTGCTCACGGGAGGGGGCTGTGGCGGTTGGAAGTCCGCGGCGCTGGCGTCGCCTTGTGCTTGGAAACCCGGTGGCGGCGCCGGAGCGATAGGGACAAATTGTGCTTGGAGTTGTTGGGGTGGTTCAAAGTGTCCTGCGCCTTCGAGGGCGATGCCCGGGGCGAATGATTGCATCGGAGGCAAGAGCCCAAACGGAGCGAGGCCCACGAGATCTGCGGGTGTCGGTGCCGCCGTGGCGACGGCGTATGTCATGTCCCATGCTGGGCCTCCTCCTCCTCCTGCGCCTCCTTGGGTATCCGTCATCTGATGATCAGCATATCCCTCGCTGACGCTATCGTCTTCGCCGTACGCGGTATCGGCCGAGCCGTTGTCGTCGATGTCGGGAGCGCTGTCGTTACTCGGGGGGTGGTTCGGCGAAGAGTCGGACGATGTGGCAGAAGATTGATGTTGCTGGTGGCCCTGGGCGAGGGGGTGATGCAGACTGAAGAGAGCGGCAGCGGCAGCGGCGGCATGGGCATGGGCCTCACCGGCCAGATATGGGCCAAGGCCTTCGAGGGCAAGGGTGTGCGCGGGGGAGTACGTGTGCGCGTTGGGGTGCGCCGGGTGCTGGTACTGGTGCTGATGGTGGTGCTGGTGCTGATGCTGGGGGTGCTGCTGTTGCTGCTGCTGGAGAGGATCGAGTGCCGGCGGCGGGCCGGACCCGAAGTCGTGGTGATAGGACGAGTCGTGGGCGTTTGCGGCGTACCCAGGAGCCAGGACCTCAGAGGCAGCAGCCAGGGTCGTCCTGGGGGACATGTTTGTTTGCTTGATGCTGGCTATGCCCTGTTCATAGACATCTGGGCACGCGCCGGACCATTCACCGTCGCAATGGTGCCGTCCGGTGGGGGTACGATATGGTTAAAAGGGGAGTGCGCCGTTGGTGATGGGTTGAAATTGGGAGCCCGCCTTATTGGATGGCGCTGTGATTCAAGCGGTCAAGCCAGGATTGTTGCCGTGTCTCGTCACGTCTGCTGGCTTGCGCGACAATTTCTCTTGGTCGATGGCTTGGTCAAGGTTTTTGTCTGGGTATGTGTCGTGGGCGGCAGGCAGATCTGGTGTGGGCGTTGTCGTGAGGTTGGTGGTGGTTGTCGTCGGTACGAGGTCGGGTGACGAGGGGGAATTTCGTTCGCTGGGAACACCGACTCGTTGGGAGTGTTGGAGAGGAGAAAGATGGCCAGTGAAGTAGGGCGCAGATGGAGAAATTACTCGCGCCCTCGTCGACAAGAAACACACAGCGAGCGAGTGCGTCTGTCAGAGTCAAAAAGGCCAGCGGCGGGGGGAGGAGGATGTTGGCGAGGGGCGTTTGACTCGGCGAGCGAGCGGAGGGAAAGGACGGACGGGGAAAGTGACTGTCGATGGATGGATGGTGAAAGAGTCCCGTCCTGACGTGCCTGCCCGCCCCCCAAGCCCAGTGTACCGTGTGAGCGCGGGATGGGACAATTTGGGTCCAAGCCACGTTGGGCTTAAGGCGGCCCACCAGGACGGCGACTAGTGGCGGGTAGTGAGCGTAGCGGGGATCCTCTCAGGTTTGTAGGTTGTTGTCCCCGGGGAGTGCTCCGCGCTAGGCGACCTGCGATGAAATACAGTGTGTAAATACAGCGGGGGAGACCACTATCCACCGGTCACGCAGCACTCCGTCTCCAGGGTCCAGCTGAGGGACGAGACGGGATGGCTCATCCCACGCGGGCAAGCTCAGGTGCCACCAAAGACATCGTCGGGCACCTCACCACATCATATCACATCTTGCACCGGCACATCCACAAACTCTGCACCCGGGCAGGAAAAAGAAACACCACCCAGCCACCCACACCCGCACGGCGTTCCAAAGTACCGAAGCACAAACAGAGATACCAGTACCATATTCCACCAACACCATCCACCCACCACCACCATCAACACTTGAACGGGATCCCCTCCATCAGCCTTACCTCAACCACAGATATCGCAAATGCCAAAACCCGACCCGAGTCTCCTCCCGTCCGCGCGCATCAAACGGACAAGCACCCCCGACTCGACCTGAAAACCCCAAAAAAGTCCTACCCGTCCGTCCCCCCCTCCCTCCCTCTCACTTCTCTCCCCCTCTCGACGGGTTCTTGCAGCACGAAATGAGCCACCGGGAGGGTCATCTGCCAGTGGCATTCCGGCCCACGAGCCCCGAAGCCCTGCCTCTATTCTCCGATTCGCCCCATCGCTCCACGGGTGGTTACACACCCAGCCAGCCTGGCCACGCTGGAAGCCGATGAGCAACACGCAACACACACACACACACACCACACCCAAGAACCGCCCTCGCCGCCCAGCCCCAGGGGGCAGGCTCAGTCCAGCAACACCCGTCCGCCCGCCCGTCCCTATTTCCACGCACTCGTATCATCCATCATACACATGCGGCCCCTGCAACCCCTGCCATGACCACCTTCGTCCTACGTGAGAGGGGAAGAGGAAGGGGGGGCTGGGGTCCAGTAAACAAGAGGAGTTATGACCGCTGCTAATAACCAGCATTTGGCAATCTGCCAACTCGAACGCCGTCCGATCCTTCGTCCTGCTGACATGCCCGCTGACATGGCAAACTACTGCACCTCCCAACACTGTGAAACCCCCTCTATCACTGTCATGTCAGGTCATATCAGCCCAGCCTCATCACCGATCTAGTGCAAGTAACAGCGGTATGCCCAGGAAACAAGAAGAGCTCTGCCGAGCCACCACGAGAACAAGCAGAGTCTCGAATCGAGTCTGCCCCCTCCCCCCTCTCTCACCCCGGTCACAACTCACAAAACCCGCCCCGGTTCCAGCACGCCCGCCCATGCACCTTGGTCCCGGCGCGTCGTGCGATGCAGATGACCAAGCCATCAGTACCTCGCTCGCTTCGGATGGGCGAAGCCGGGGGGCGGTCGTTTCCTGTCTGTCTGTCTGTCTGGCCGTCTCGTCCGTCCCATCCCTTCAAGGCTACGATCCTCACCTGCGCCTGAAGGCAGAGACATAGGTACAGTACTAAGGAACACCGCTGAGAGCAGCAACTAGATAACCAACAGACTGTCCTGAGAGTCCTCCAGCAAGTCGTCTCCTCCTCGGTCAACACCTGCAAACACTGACAAACAGCCTGCCCACCCCCGACATCCAGCGACTCGGTCAGCCGATCTCGCCCTCGCCCTCGGGTGGATGCTCTCCTGTACGTCGTTGAATCGGGCAATATGCACCCATGCCACGGGTGAGTGGAGGAACCGACCAAGCCGTGCCGCCCCCGTCCAGGGCCATCCATCCTTCAACTCTCTTCCCTCCCTGAAAGTCACCCCCTGTCCGTCCAAAATCCCCTCGCCGGCCCCTGTTCAGTGCCCCTTCCCCTCCTGCTCCCCCCCTCCTGATTGACCACTCACCGGCCACGGCTTCACATTGCTCCCTACCCCTTTCGGCAAGGCACCTCGGACTTCATCACACCGCCTCTCTCTCGGTCATCAGCGCCCTCCAGTTCGCTGGACTACTGAAACTTGGAAATCCGACAGGTCACGTCTCGGTGAGACTCGTACCCGGGATTATATTATTTCGGCCTCTCGAGTCTCGAGTCTCGTCATAGAAGCACCAGCCAAATCTGACAGCCTGCCTAGTCTGATTTGCATACCTGTCACCGACGGGTCGTATCTTTGAAATGTCCAAATTGTCGCCCCGGCTTCCCCCGTACCCAAGGGATAGGGGAGCGAGGGTGGCAGTCCTATTACTTTGGGCTCAAGACGCCTGTGCCTACGCCTCCATGACTGCAAACAGCCATATCTATCTGACATGACCCCGCCCATAACAAACCCTAATGATGAATGGCCCCTTCGCCAAGCGAGCCGACGGGCATCGCCCGCGAGTCAAGGACCGAGTGGGCGATTCCCCTATATTAAAAATGAAAAGTGTCTGTTGTTGCGTCGAAACTCAAAGTTCGTACAAAGAAGCAGGTAAATACTTCCGCTGTGCGTGCGTGTATATGCAGGAAAGCCCTCGCACGCTGCCACGATGAAGAAAACCCCAGGGAAACGCCCGCCTGCGCCAATTACAGATGCCATGCTCATGCATCAGAGTAGTAGTCCTCCTGACGGTATGGATGTGTAACGGGCGTCGACCATGTGTCGCTACCACCGACCACGTTCTCCTTGGACGCCCAGTTGTGGTTCGTCCTGGAGCGACGCTCGCGCTCGAACTCGGCCCAGCGCTTCATCGTGATCTTGCTGCTGTCGAACTCGCCCTCGTACTCGAGACCAGCCTTCTTCGTCTTCTCGCCCGCCGTCTTGCGAGTATCACCCCAGGAGAAGTCGTCAAACTTCCAGAAGGCGTACGTGGGGAGGACAAAGTTCCAAATGGGCAGCGCCAGCAAATAGATGATCATCCAGACGAGGTAGGACCAGGAGTGCGCTGTGATGACAATGAGGGCAGCCGGCAGACCAAGAATGATTGCGAGAAGGATGAGAGGCAGAATTTGGGGCGGTGAGTTGACAATGGAGACGATGACTGTGATGAGGGTTAGCTTGGGTCATATTCCAATCACTCACTCCAGGATTTACATACCGACGTAGAAGGTAAAGGCAATGGCAGCCGGGAGAACCAGAGTTCCCATCAGCTCGACAAAGACAACAAACTGCATACTAAAGCAGAACGTTCCACACAAGTCGCGGACCAGCACAAGCTCCATCAGGTTATGGATAGTCGAGTTGATCCAGCGACGGCGCTGCGAGAGAAGAACCATGAAGGTGTCGGGGACGGTGGTCTTGCACACGGCCTGGGGAACGAAGACCTGCTTCCTCTTGGGGAAGGTGCGCAGCATGAGCGTACTCAAATAACGATCCTCGCCGAGCAGCAAGAGGTTCTTCTTGTGCAGCGTGTCGACGACGTTCTCCGAGTAGTGCTCGACAATGTCGGGGTTGGCGAGAATCGGGACCCAGTAGTTCTGGCCGCCCTTGGGTGCCTTGATACGGTACATGCAGAAGCAGCCAGGCAAACAGGTGACACCACCAAAGACCGACTCGAACGACTTGGCCAGGTGGTGGGAGATGAAGTACTCGAAGACTTGGATGGCAGACACCCAGCTGTCGCGCTTGTTGGCAATCTTTGTCTCGCCGCAAAGACCCATGATCTCGGGATCCTTGACCATAGCGGAGAGCATGTGCGTGAGACTGTCGGGGAAGACCTTTGTATCGGCGTCGACCATGAGAACCGTTTCGTAAAAGTCGGGGGAGATGCCCGTGACTTTCCAGAGGCCGTTGAACATTTCAAACTCAAGCTCCGTCATGCGCTCGTCGAACATGACCTTCTGGAGGAAGGACATGAGGATGATCTGACTGTCACGCTTGCCACGGTTGCCGGGCTTGGACTTGGAGGCCTCGTCGGGGGTGCCGCACTTGACCACGACCATCATGGGAACACGCTGCTGCTTGTCGACGGGGATGGCGGACTTGACTCCGTAGTCGTAGAATCCGGAGTAGATCTTAGCCATGTTGTGACGCTTCGAACCGCTGGCGACAGCGACGTAGGAGAAGGGCTGAACGTCGTCGGGGTGCACGGTGTGATCCTTGAGCATGCCGAGGACGTAGTCGGGGGTCGACTTGCTCTCGCCCTGGCCCTTGATGATACCGTCGCAAATAACGACGATGACCTTGTGGCTGTTGGGGTAGTCGGTCATGGCGATCGAGTCGATGGTGGTGCGGATACCGAGCTCGCCCTCAGAGTAGGCGGTGACCAGACACATGGTGTGAGCGAGAGGGAAGCCATAGGGCATCCAGTCGGCAGGCGGCTGGGGAACGACAGCATCGTGGATGAAGCCGGCGGGGCCCCTGTCCTCGCCAGGGCTGGCGGTGCTGTTGTACGGGTCGGAGCGGAGGAAGCTGGTACGGCTGTCGTTGCCCTGGCGGTACAGCGAGTTGGGGTGCAGGAGCTGGCTGCCTGCACCAGAGCTGGCCATGGTGGTGGGCACCCTCTTGGGTCCGGTGGCGCGGTCGGGGTTGATAGAAGAGAAGCGAGAGGTGGTGGGTAGGAAGGTGCTTCCCCTCTTGCTCGTGCGGTCCGAGCCGCCGACAGAGCTACCGACCTCACCGGTGATCCTGGGAGGAGCCTGGTAGATATCGTTGGACCAGTCCTCAATCTGCTGGTTACGCTTGCGCTTGTCGCTGGACTGGGACGTCTTGGCGGCGCCATATGCGCGGCTGATGAACCACTGGAAGATGAGGGCGAGGATGAAACGGGTACCGACGACGGACAGAATAAGGGCCAGGAAGCAGTAAAGCACAACCTTGGAAGCGATGCAGCCGACGGTCTCAGTGTCGACGGAGCCGACCTTGATGATCTCCTCGAAGCACTCAGCGATCTGCTTGTCATCGGACGACTGGAAAGCACGAGTGACGTCGCGGCCGCGGATAGCCTTGTTGATGACCGAGTTGGTATCCCTCAGCTGCTCGAAGCGCGCGGGGATGGTAACCTGGGACGAGTTGAACCAGTTGAGCAGGTTCAGGTCCAGGACGTTGCCAGAGTAGACGATGAGGTTGCGCGAGCTGTTGCGGATGTCATCCCAGGTGAAGTAAACGTCGGCCGACTTTTTGAGGTCCTTGTAAAATGTCGAACGGGCCTTGGCAGTGGTGTGGCAGCCGTATCCGAGGTAGTAGGGGATGGTCATGTTGGGGTCGGAGGAGCCGTCCTGCTTGAAGGTGTTGCAGGGGAAGTACCAGGCGAGCTCGCCATCGCTGTTGGTGGGGACGTCCGACTTGTCGGAGCGCTCAATGAGGCCCTTGCAGCGTCCGTTGACGTTTTGGAAGAGGAAGCTGCCGTCCATACCACGGTTGTTCATGTTGGGAATGTCGTAGAGGATGTTGGCGCCAGTCTGGCGGTTGATCATGGGGATACCCTCGGCAGGGGGGTGGCGGGAACGCGTCAGATCGTAGGCGGTGCCGTGGAAAATCATGTAGCCGTCCGAGACCTTGTTGACCTGCAGCCTCAGAGGGGGAGCGCCACAGACGACAGCGGTGAAACCAAAGGTGATGAAACCAACGAAGCCCATGATGAGCAGGATCAGACTGATGAGACCCATCTTCTCCCTCCAAGCTCGCCTCTCGGCCTTGGAACGCTTTCCGCAGCAGGCGATGATGCAGTCGGGGGCCCAGAAGGTGATGACGGCACAGTAGACGTTCCACAAGCTAGGCGGGCGGATCTGCTCCTCGGGGCCGCGGTGTTTGCCGCCATGCTTGGCTGACTTTGTGATCTTGCCCGATGTGTTGCGGCGGGACAGGCGCTTGGCAGACGTCTTGACGCCGCCCTTTTTCTCGTCGGAGGCCGAGTTCCTGCTGCCCCTGTGCCTCGGAGGCGAGGCGTCNCATCGAGGGTATGGGAGCGGCTGCCGGAGACGTCGGTGGTGGCCTCAATGTCCTCAGCAATGGGGTCATTTCCTGTGGACGAGGGGATGACGTCCATCTTGGCGGCATGTTTCCGGTAGTGATAGTTTGGGTGGTCTTTGTCGATACGGTTGCGCTCTGGCCGGATCAGACTCCTCTTGCGCTGAAAGGGAGCCGAGGCGGAGGCGGAAGGAGGGAGCTCTCCTGTCGGTGAAAGGGGCATATCGTCTGCTTGGGCATTAGGAGAGGCGATCGTCTCGGCGAAAGAAGAGGCGGAAGGCCCACGATGATGATCAGGTCGCCCGCCTACAGCGCGGTAGCCGCCAGCCTCGATGTCCCCAGAGTTGTTACGTCGGGAGGACTGGGAATGCCTGTAGGCATTTCGCTGGTCGTATGGGCTACCGCCTGGCCGTTCGGGAAGAGACATGGTGCTGCGAGGGAGATTCTGTTAGTATTTGTTGGTCTGGAGAGACACTCGGAGGACGGGCGAGGCTTGCCTGTCGCACAACAAGGCCAGGGGTTGGAGTTGGAGGGTGCGGAAAGGAGGAAGCGAGTGACAAGTGCGGATGGGGCAATCTCAAATGCAGCGCCCGAATGAAATCGGGAACAGCCGCAGTCGCGAATGGATGCCAAACCGCAATGCACGAAAATGGGATGCCGCAGAGAGGGCGAGGACGAGAGCGACGGGGAGGGAGTTGGTGCAGCGAGTGGGAAGAGATGAGGTCGTACTCACGAGTGGATTGTTATGGGGGATTGACCCCAGAGACAGGATTTGAGGCGGGAGGGTGTTGGCGCGCACAGCCCGGCCAATCCGCGACAACTGAGCGGGGGTTCCTTGGGAGACGGGAAGGCACCGTGCTGGGCCGCTGCACCAGATTGATGGTCGCCGGTTTTAGCGGCTGACTATGCTTTTTGCCTGGCCAACTGCTGCCAGTAGACTGGACTGGACTGGGAAACTTGGACAACGATGCGACCCTGGCTGGGGAGACCTGCAATTGCTGATCGGCAATGGGCCTGTGGGTTTTGTTGCGTTGTCTTGAGATTGATTTCCCCTTCGTCCCGTCTTTTTGATTATTTGCACGCTTCGTCCCGGGGCGTTGTGTGGGCCGGAATGAATCGTTCGTTCGGCCGGACAACCTTTTATAACGGGTTTCGTCCAGGAGGTCGGGAGGGATGTTTTGTGGCGGTTGCTTTACGCGGTAACGGTCGGTCGGTCGGCTGACTGGCGTGGGAGTTTGTCGGTGGCAGCTTCAGCAGAAGCAGAGGATTGTCGCGAAGAGCTCGGATCGGGTGGTGAAAGTCGGTGGTCGAGAAGCAGAGGGAGAGGATTGAAAAACCGGCAGGGAACGACAGGACATGCACACTCCGTCAGGGAAGAGACGGGGGGCGTCGAGGAGGGGAGTATGTAGAGCGAGCGAAATATGGCACGGAACAGCCAGGTGATGTGGTGAGCAACGAGCAAACGTTCCCACTGATACACTGTCGGTCCTGGCGCAGAGCTTTGGGTGAAGGTCGACGTGATGCAAGAAAAAGTGCAAGATGGGGATGGGGGGGGCTGCGTCCTGTCCTGACAGAGAGGGACGAGGATGGACAGGATGGATAGGGATCCGTGGACAGGCAAGACAGGTGCAGTTTGTTCCCCTTGCCCCCTTCCCCTTGCTGATGCCCTGCCCTGCCCGCCCCCCTCGTATGGGCGGCTCATTCAGCGTCTCCTTGGCATAGGGATGGGCCTTATGCCGCTGTAGCAGGCCATTCGGTGGCGGGCCAGTCGGCGGAAAAGGGCCCAGCACGAACGAACAAGGGGGTGGTTGGTGGCCCGCCAGTGCAGTGTGGTCGGTGGTGTGTTGCCCGGGTACGGGCGAGGTTATTGACTTTTCGGGAAAGACAAGTACCGATCAAGTCCCTGAGGTGCTCGACCGGGCTGCGAAACTGCGGCGAAACACCGGGGTTTAGGAGGTGGCACCTGTC
Source organism: Plectosphaerella sp. P0831 (assembly GCA_014635975.1). Taxonomy (NCBI): domain Eukaryota; kingdom Fungi; phylum Ascomycota; class Sordariomycetes; order Glomerellales; family Plectosphaerellaceae; genus Plectosphaerella; species Plectosphaerella sp. P0831. The sequence continues at coordinate 120,674 of JACAFV010000096.1, forward strand.
AAATGCCTCTCGCCGGTACTCGCAAGGTACTTCCTCCCTCGTGGTTGCAGTCCCGCCACCCAGTAACCTCCACTGTCCGTAGTGGCGATCGACTCGCCTGGAAATGGGCAAGGGTTGTTCTTTTTTTGCCCATCACGACAGGCCCAGGGCTGGCCGCTTTCGCTGACATAGTGGCTATTTCCATTGGGCAGATACTCGCTTCCACAGAGGCCACCAGCGTACGAGCTGTGCTGTTGATAGACGCCTGTTCCCTCCGAATTGTTCGTCAAGGCCCGGCAAGTCAACAGTGTTGGGGGCCGCGAACCCCAGCGGTACCACCCTGCTGGACTCCGGAATGTTCCTGTCTCGAAATCTGGCCCGTCTCAATAATAAGATAGGAACATGTGGTTCCCGATGCCGGGCCATATCAACCAGCCTCCCTAGTCGGCGCTATGAGGAATGTATTTGACATGGCTATCTTTCACAAAGATCCTAGGGGAGTAAATCATCCCTCGCGCTTAATATGCGCAGCGGGCGTGGTGTACAGTGGCTGGTGCATCTCCATTCCCTCGACCAGACTCTTCTCTTCTCTCACTTCGGCCAGGGCGAGCAAATAAGAATACAGCATGAGAATCCAGTCATTTGGTTCGCAGGCACGCTTGGACAGGCCAAAAGGGGAGGCCCCATCATCATTTGCCTGGCGGATCTCCGCCCCTCCCATGGCAAAATAAAGGGGGATTGGGGGAGAAACATCGGAGGCGGTTCTCTGCCTTGAGCCACCATGCGTGTGCTCGGTGCAGCCGGCAGCCAAGCTCGACGCGCATGGCTCAGACTGGCTGTCCCTCAAGACCGGGCGATGACGGGCTCAGCATGGAGTCGCCGCCGCATCTGCCCGCCCGTCCCTGGTGGTGATCGTGCTGATGGAAGATTTCGAAGCATCATGTGAGCGGACACGAGGTTCAAGGTTACTTTACTTTGACGCTTCCCCCGCTCGCCCCCAAAACGGGGAACGGCACCGCCAGAATACGAAGTTCGCTCCCAGAAAATCCAGGGGAGGGTCATGCAGTCTGTCCTTGGCGTCCATCCCTTTTCCACCTTGCATGCGGGATGGTCAGTGCTCATCCTCGTACCCGGTACTTGCGAAGTCGAGGAGAGCTCTTTTTAGTGGAGATGGCATGTCAAGGTCGCTGGACTGACCGCCCCGGGCGTGTTTGACAGTGGTGCAGGACATGTGTCGCAGTGTAGACCAAGAAGGCTGTGACGTGCGCGGCGTTGTGAATGATGAGCAGAGACGTTGGATACAGAGGGCTTGTGGCACCTAGAGCCTTGCACGGCTCCTTGGCGGCCGGTGACACTGGCACTGCGCCATGTGGTGGCCGGCGATGCCGTTCTTGACACGGGCTGGGGGCGGTGAATCCGGCAGATCGGACAGATGGCGTACAAGTCCGGATTGTTCTCGTGGACTGAAGATCGGCCACTACAACTGTAGCTCTGCCAAACATGGATGAGCGTTCACCAGCTGATACAGGTGTGGCCCCCAAACGACGATCCATTCTCCCGACTTGGTGATCCGGTCTGTAACGAGGTGACTACGCGCGGAGAACAGGGCTACAAGAGGGCTAGGTAAGATGAGCTGGCGTTGATGAAACAGCGCCATGGTGTATGGCGATCTCGGTGGTCATGTTGGTGTGCGTCTTGACAGCAACCCGGCGCTTCCACCGCGGGGAAAGCAGCATGTCTGCCAGTACAGGCTTCGTGAAAATAGCGCCACAGACCAACGGCGGCTCACCCGTACCTGTACAAGTACAAGCGCAGTGGTGCAGGGAAATGCGCCCGATGCAATAGCGCTGGGCTAGGCTGACAGGGATCGCTACTGCAAACACGACGTCGCCGGAGATCTGGCGGGCGTGACGCCAAGGGTCTTTCGGGCTGAGGGTTCGTCGATCAGGAAGATGGAAGGGTCAAACTCCGACCGGAGGTCAAATCAATGTAGGGAGAGGAGTTCAGCGAACGGGAGGCGTCAGGGGTCAGGCCTGGAGGGGCTGGTCTCACTCAACTTGTGACGGTTTGTTTCCTCCTCGAATTTCCCAATCATTAAACTACGCGGCTGGCGCGTCTCATCGGGCGAGGTTCGAGGTTCGCGGGGTCCCGTCCCGGGGCAGAAGCGAGGCTGCCTCGGGCGTCGGGGGCGGGTGTTCTTGGCGCCGGAGTTGCAGAGGCATTACTCTGAAGGCGAAAGAGGCTCTCCAAACCCTGATCAGAGCATGACAACCCAAACTGTATGGCGTGTTTCCAGCATGTTTGATGAGCTGAACGCTGTCAGCCTTGCGCTATCCGTAAGATGCCTTTGGTGGTGGCTCAGGCCCAGCCACTTCCTTCAACCGGCGCTCGCTGTAGGCTCCGAGACCAATGACGGCAACATGCCTGGCAAGCTCCGGCCGAGTCTTTCTTGTTTAATGAGGCTCCAATGTTTCCGAGTCACCACTTTGCTTTCTGGAGGGGTCCGCGAGTTGGAATAATCACAGAAGCCCACCACCCTAAGGACGGGACCGCGACGACCCTGCCAAGACGGGGTCCGAAGGGGAAAAGACGCCATTCGGCGGCCTGATTCGGCCATCGCG
>JACAFV010000097.1:0-40369 GCA_014635975.1 Plectosphaerella sp. P0831
TCCCAAGGCCGTCTGGGCTCGTCCGCGCAAAGGCACCCGCTGGACCAAGCTTGGGGAGACAACATGGGAGCCGCCATCAGTGCCAGCGATTCAGATGGGGCCGTCAGGCCAATTGTTTCTCTCCGTCGCCCTACCAGGCAAAAGAGAGCCACCAGCAGCCGCTGGGAATTCCGGTGACCCCTGAGGCGTGCCGCAATCTTGCTCCTGCGGACATCCGCAGCCTGCACGCGGCAAACAACGGCATCCACAACGGCGTCGTCTATCCTAAACTAGCAACGAGCGGCTCCCGTTGGCATGCGTCACACCAGCTCGCCGCGCCCTGGCGCCATTCCTCTTCAGCTCACGGCTCGGCACATGGGAAGTCAACAATTCAAAGACATCCGAAAGTCATGTTTATCTTTCCCCTGTTCTGGAAACACTCAGGCTGGGCTGTCTCGCGCCCAGGCGCGTGGCATTCGGGCATCGGGGTCGGTTCGCTGTAGCACACAGACCTGTGCCCTTCCTCACCTTGGTCTCAGGAGAAGGAAAGGTTGTCCACCAAGCGGGGGAAAAAAGAAACAAACAAGACCTCCCGCGACGACGGGCCCTCGCGCGGCTGTGCGTTCCGTGACATCTCGATCCGGCACCGACGGTTGTTTCCTCCTCCCACACCTGCGGCTCAGGGGCACGGCCGCCGTCAGGAACCAAATTCTTTCTGCCCGCGCTCTTCCCTAGCCAACCTCTTTCGGCCGTAGAGCCCCAACGCCCGACCCGCTCAGGGTTCCATCACGACACACGCCGTCGCTGCATCTACGAACGCCACGAGGGGCTGATCATCGCCAACGTGTGTGCAAATGTCTCACTCCGCCGCGACCTCGCGCCCTGCTAGGCCCGGGAGGCTTCGATGACACACCCGGCCGCCGAAATGTCCCGTGCAGAGTTTTCAACGACATGTCTGAAAGTCTGGGCAGATTGGGTTGTCTGCAGCTTGTAGGGTCACGCCTTCTAGGACAACAATACAGTCCTGTGGTTTTGAGATGCCATGCCTCTGCTTGGGCCTCATTGAGCCAGATGGATTGACGATGAGTGACGCAAGGCGGCTTGATCCCACACGCACTTGGAAATCGTCATTGCGGATCGTCCCTTTGCACCAGAAGATGAGCCGGAGAACTGATGTCATACCCAGACCTGCTGGCATATCGTCCCCTCAGAATCCTGCGCCGTCACTGCGGTCACTTGTGGATCAAATGGCACATCGGATCGATCTCACACTCGGGCAAGTTGGGGTAACATCTCCAGGTATAGGAGATCGCGGTTTACTGGATATACCCTATGGCGGGGGTCTCGATTTCCAAGAACGGTCGTGACGATCGGCTGAAGTTGTGGAGAGCTCGCCTCACCGCGGCGCTATGACGGGCGATCAGCGGGGGAGCTGGATCGCGATGTTCCCGGGAGCGTCCAAGGCGCTGTCGGGGTATCTCATGACCCATTTCGCTTCTGTTGTCGGGACCGAGGTTGAAGAACCCCTCTGATTCTTTGTCCGCCCATGACGATCTTGACCGTCCCTGACCGCCATCATCGCAACCGTGGAGTAGCCAGGTGGTACCTACGATGTGGCCAAGACTGCGGGCGGGGGTCTCGAGTGATCTTCACCTTCTGAGCGTATTGTACATGCTGTCCCTCAGACTGGTGAGTGCCTCTTCTTTGTCCTGCACGGCCTTGAGCACGTTCTCATATCTCCTCCTCCACACGTCCGCCGACTCCCCTTCGTCATCGTTATCCACCTGGTTTCGTTTCGGCATCTGCTCCTCGCTTGGGTTCGGGTTCGGCTCGAGTCGCCTGCTCTCCAGAGAATGCGTCATCTGGTAGGTTCCTTTGATGTGGCCGAGCCTGTACTCCCAGCTACAAGCGTAGTGTCTCCGGCCGTGTGCGGTGGCTAGACGCCTCATCTGAAGCTTGGTTGTGGTCATGAGCATCCTGGACCCCAGGAGCGCAGAGAGGTTGATGAGGAAGCCAGACTGGGACGGGGCTGCGTCAAACAGCTGCTCGAGCATGCTGGTACAGATGGCCACGGCCTCGTCGAGGTCGCAGGGCGGGATTTTATTCCCCTGCTCGTCGAACCAATCCGCCTCCATGGTCGTGTTTACTTGGAAAGCCATGACGGCATCCATGTTGGTTCGGTCTGTGAAGGAGTCAAAGAAGCCTGGACCGTATGATGATGCGCCCTGGGCTGCCGCATCCAAGTCGTAAGTGTGCCCGGTGGCTGTTTCGCTATGTTCCGGGGCCTCTGTGGTGCCTTGAGGTATGAATAGCTCTTCTGAGCGTTTTGTGGTGGTGTGAGGGTACTTAGGGGTCGTCACAGGAGGGAACGCTGGCGTGTTCACAGTTGACGTCTCGTGGCTTATGGGATCTTCAGGGGGTCCTGGAGGGCTCGAGGTCTTGTCGATCGTTGACGGTCCGAGGCTTGGCTTGTGCTCGCTTGGTTCTGGCAAGGATTCCGTGTGCTGCGTCGGTGCCGCGGCTGCGGGCGACGTTGTTGTGTTGGATGATGGTGTTGCCGAAGGGGTGTCCGAGGCCGCCTCAACGGATGGTGGTGTCATGGCCTCGTCAAATGGGGAGCTCAATTCCCCCAACGAGCTTTTGTTTAGAGGAGGGCGGCCTCTTGTCTTTCCGGCGGCTGCAGCTCCCAAGCCACGACTCCTCCAGGCGGACGACACGACCTTGGCACCGTGGCGGCGCTGAGGCGACTTACTCGCGGTGGGCTGAAAACTCGGCCGCAGTTCCCAGTTGCCTTGGTCTTCATGAGGGTGGGTTGAAGAAACGGGAGAGTCTAATGCGGTTTGCTCAATACTTGAAGGTCCCGATGGTGCTTCGAGGGAGGGTGGCTGATGGTGGCCTTGGATTTGGGCATCCCATAGATCTGTCCTAGGACGGGAGGCTGGTGGTTGAAGCTGATCACCCTCGTCGATGCGTCTCCTCACTCTTGAGGGACGGGTATTGGGCACCAGGGCACGGATAGCCATGTCGTCAGCCGGGGCAACTCCGTCTCTTTCAACCAGCGTGGACATGGTTGGGATCTCGGTCCAGTATGGGCTGGGGATTCCAAGAAGATACTCAAAAAAGGCATCGACGTGCATGGAATGCATCCAGCGCTGGCAGGGTCAGCGCCTGTCTTATGTTAGGTCGAGATGTGGCACATACCTTGAGACGCACGGCATACTGCTGAGTCTTCTGTGAGCTCTCGCCCTTGAGTACGTCGGGAGGCTCGGCGCCGAGCTTGAGAGCCAACTCAGCCCATGTCTTGATGACCTTGAGCTCAAGGTCGCGGACGAGCAGGAACAGGGTGAAGATGGCAAAGGTCTTGCCGGCACTTCGGGGCAGGTTATGAAAGGCCTCGCGTAGGGAGCCGGTCTTGGAGGTGAAGGGCACGGCGGGATTGCAGTGGAATATGAAGGCGACGTAAGCATCCTCGATGGTGTTTGGTGTGACGTTGCGGTCTGGCAGGGGAGGCCGGCCGACGGGGGGGTCGCCGGCAGCTGGCATGGCCAGTTTGGTGAAGCTATTTTGTCCCGCGGGATGGATTCGTAAGGGTAAGTGGTCTGTCAGAACTGATAGTGCTTATCATGAGCTGAGGGCTCTCAAGTCTTCGGGACCCAGGCGGCCCGGTGTTTAGTCAGGACAGTCGATGGCCAGACTCTACGACATTGATTATCGAGACGTGCTCAAGACAGCTTATGGCCTTTGGAGGTCTGTCAGCTGACGAGGGTGTAGATGTGACGGCGAAGGGACGGGAGGTGAGATTTTGAACGTCCCGAAGATCCGGGGCAGCATGCACTGCAATTTCTAGGGATCGGGGCGCTAGAACCTCTCCCCGCAACGGGTCCGTCTTCTAATCACTCCGACTCCGAGTCGGGACTTGCAATGGAGTTTCAGAAGCGCCAAATCAAGATGACCTCACCTCAGCTTCGAGACCGACACCAGACCACTCACTGGACAGACGAGGTTGAAGGAAGCTTGGAACATGGGTGGCCTACATTGGGGTACATCGTCATACTTATATGGTTCTTGGCGGTGATATGATTCTCCAACTCAACCCGCGCCCTTCAGGTTGTCTTTGCTCTACCCCAATCATTACTAATGTCGTCCATCCCTGACGCCCTTTGAGCGATGGCGTGATTGGTGATGGATGCCAAGTCCGGGGTCATCGAATTGAATGCTTCCAATGCCCGTTATGAAGCCGGGCCCATCTCTTGCGTGATCGACAGACAGCCAACGACTCGCATCACGGCCCAGAGTACACATTGGTAATGTCTTGATGATTTGAAATACGGTCCAGGCCAGCTGGCTAAGTATTAATGTCAACCACGAGGGGCTCCAAATCATCATTTTGGATAACCATCACATCGCATCACCTTCAGTGAGAGAACCTCACTCCTATACCTACCTTACCCTCTCATCCCGTACTAGAACCCCAAGACTGCCTATCATGGCCATCCAGTCCATCCCCTCCCGCGTGCCCCGCGGCACCGTCACAGCCCCCCTCAACTTCTACGCACCCCCCGACGACGGCAGCGCACCCTTCAACCACGTCGATCCTCCTCCCCCAGGCCTGCCCGTCCGCAACTACAACGTCGCCACCCACGACGTCGAGCTACACGATATCCGCGGCGCCGAGGCAGACTTTGCCAACCTCGACCGCGACGCCTTTGCCCTCATCCGCGGCGTCCCCCCCTCGGCCGAGAAGGACTTCATCAACGACGACTCCATCGCCAAAAACTACTATCCAGAACTCGATGCCCTTCTCCTGAAACACATCCCCGGAGCGGATAGAGTCATCTTCTTCGACCACACCATCCGACGCGCTCGCCCAGGCGCAACTCGCGAGCCCGTTCAGCGCGTCCACATTGATCAAACCGGCAGGTCTGCCGCCCTCCGTGTCCGTCGCCACGCCACCGACGAAGAGGACGCGGAACGCCTCCTCGCTCATCGGTACCGCATCGTAAACGTCTGGCGCTCCCTCAACAAGGACCCCATCGAGTCTTTCCCTCTTGCCTTTGCTTCAAGCGCCTCTCTGGACGACAAGAACGTGGTGCCCGTGGAACATCGATATGCCAACGGCTACACTGGCGAGACCGCCGGTATCAGCTACGACCCTGCGCAAAAGTGGTACTACGCCAGCGGCATGACCGGTGATGAGCGCCTTTTGCTCGAATGCTTCGATAGCGACGTTTTGAAAGAGGGAAGTGCGGTGCAGGGTGGCCGCGTTGCGCATACGGCATTTGCGCATCCCGATACACTGGAGGATGCCGTGGGTCGCGAGAGCATCGAGGTCAGAGCTCTGGTATTCGGGCCCTGACGGAACAGTCCAGGGGAGTGTTTTTGCATATGGAAGGTGTTCGTTATTCAGTAATCTAGCAAGCAAATGCAATGGGTATCAGCGATCTCTCTAATCATACACGCAACATGCCGCTTTTATCCTTGTTCCCGTATCGGTCCGACCGACTTCTCAGTGCCTGATTCTCAGTCCTCTGTCTTCTTGGTGTTTAGCCGGTCGTTCAGCGTCCTGGGGTCGGGTCGGGCATTGGGCGGGAGTGTGTAGCGCGTTTTCGTGTATGGAATGACGACCGACTCGAGAAGCTTCCTGCTGCCGTTGGGGTGGTCGAGCGAAGCTCCTGGGCCCTGCTTGGCGTCGTACTTTTTGTACATCTCCATGAGGAGCATGTCCGTGTTGGCCTCGTCTTGCGACAGGGGCTGGGGGTAGTTTTCGGCGTTGCGGCCGCCCGACTTGTAGTATGACAGGTTCTGCAGCGACGGGATGCGCGTGGGCTCTGGCGGGTGGAGAATGTCGATGTGCTTCGGCAGCTCCAGGTTGCTGGCGGCGTCAGCGGCGTCGAGCAGGCCTTGGTTGATGCCGGCGCGCGTGCTGCGGGTCGAGTGGGACGTCGTGCGCTCCATCATGGGCGCTGCAAGGGACTCGCCCTCAGGATCGGCGTCGTCGCCGTTGCCCGAGTCGCTGCCATTGGGCGAGGCGTTGCCGTTGGCGTAGACCTTGTTCTTGAGTATGTACTTGTGCGCTGCGAGGGAGGCGTGGTGGCGGGTCATGAGCAGCTCCTTTTCGGTAAAGAGCTTCTCAATGTTGTACGCCGGACCATTCTGCTTGTTGGCGTACCGCAGCTTCTCGTTCTGCCAAAGAGGCGTGGTGTTGTTGGGGTCGAGGGCACGGCGGGCAGGTGCGGGCGAGCCGTCGTCCTCGCCTGTAGCCTTTTTGCGCTTCTTGTTGTCGGAAAAGCCGGGCATGTCGTCGGCGTCCTTGCGCAGACGGGTGGCACGCTTGCCGTGGGGACCGCCGGGGCTGGCGGGGTTGGTGATGCTGAACTGGTTCGGATGGAGCAACAGGGCGGACGAGTCGGAGATCTCGAGGGCCTCCCGCTCCTTCATGAGGCGGTACTTGCGAGAGGAGACGGTGTTAATGAGACGGTCTCGCAGGGTGTTAACCAGGGACTTGTGTTCTCTCCTGGCCGTCTCGACCTTGTACTCGTGCTCGTTGCGGTATTGGGCAAGTCGGCGATCATGCTCGTGCTGCGTTGCGGTGTGTGAGTAAAGAAGTTTTTTTGACCAAGTTCTTCCCCCCAACAGGGCGCACTCGACGAACCTTTTGCTGTGTCACATTGGCGTCGCGATTCTCAACAACGTCCTCGATATCCTGCAGGAAGACCTGGAAGTCGGGTCCGGCCATCTGAATGAGGCTTCTGACGCTCTCGGGGAGGGAGCCGGCGACCTGGGTCTCGGCATGCTCGCGGCGAAGGTCGGCTATCGTGTCGAGAACATTGGGATCGTAGGGGTCCAGGCGCTGGATGAGGGTAGTGTCGACCTGGATTTTTTGCAGCTGGTCGCGGTAGATGAAGTCTCGGTCCTGGCGGAACTTTTCATCCAGAAAGGCGAGCCTCTCGTTGATGAACTGGCGCTTGCGCTCGCGCTTCGACTGCGCAGTTGTCGGAGCCGACTCGTTGGCAGCCATTTGGCCACTGGGAACGAAAATCGGAAAATGAATCTGCAAGTGGTCTGCTGAGAGGGAGAGATTGGTCTGGGGGGAAGATTGGGGGTGTGGGCGGAGGGTGTGGTCGGGAAGAAGAGGGAGGGGGGAGAAGTTGCAGCGCAAAGCCAGCCCAAAGCGAGGCGGGAACGGAGCCCACTGCCGCTGCAGCGCACCGCACACTGCACTGCTCGACCAAGCTCGGCTTGCCCCAGCCATCAGGCCAGGCGGGCATCAGCCTTGTGGTCACAAGCTGCCTCCGATTGGTCCGATCTAGGGTCATGAGCTTGCTTTTGATTGGGTTGTCACTGCGCGGCCCACAAGGCTCTCCAAACATTCACATGGTGTTGATTGGTGGGAGCTGACACTGTACAGAAAGTCACTGAAGGTCTGATGAATCCAATCAATGTTCACAAGGATAGAGAGAGTTTCATGAGTCAAATTGAAAATAGACTTCTATTTGGCTTGGTTTGAAGGCCCTCATCAAACTTTCTACAAGGCAAGAGCTTGGCTGGATTTCGTGGGAACATGGGCCAGGTTGGTTGCAGCATCGAGCTGGAACACCAGATGCTCTCGCTCTGATTTTGATACCGTCCCCAAGTGCACCTAGATCCCGCTCCTGAGCTTCTGGAGCTGGCTCATCAAGCCATATCCGCCTGGCACCGTCCTCGTCTCCTCAGCCTTGGCCTTGACGCTCCCCTTCCTCGGTCGGCCCGTTGTCTCGGCCGCTCCCTCCCGCCTCGCCGTCGCCTCGACCTCCTTGACCAGCTCCTTGTGCCTCTCCTCCACCATCCGGGCCAGGCTCTCAATGAACTTGACCCTGCCCTTCTCCTCCGCCGTCCCTTTCCACACCGCCGTCAACTCCTTGAGCTGTTCCACCCTCTCCGCCGCCCGCTCGATGCCCGCCACCGGGTCCTCGTTGCCGTCCTTATCCCGTCCCGGCCGGAGCAGCCCCGCCACCTCCTCGCGCAGCTGCCGGAGTACTTGCTGGCCCTTGTCTTCCGTGCTATGCTGCTCACCGCCCGCAGAGCCGAAGCTGCCTGCCCCCGGTTCAGGAGCCGACACGGAGAGGAAGCCTGACCCGACCGATACCTCGGACGGGGGGAAGACGAACTCCATCGCGTCGCCGAACGTCTTGATAACCGAGTCAAGTCGCTCGCGGACGAGCGTCAGCGTGCGTAGTTGCTTGATGTACGCCGGGTCGGCCGACGCCTGATCCCCTCCCTCTGCAATGGCACCTTCAAATGTCGCCGCCGAGTCAGCCTTGGGCGTCGCCGCTGGCGTTATTGTCGAGGGTCGACGCCGTTGCTGCGGCTCCGGCAGACCGTTGGGCAGGAATATCTTAATCTCATCCTGCAGTGTCTCGTTCATAGTATCCGCAAAACTGAGCGTCTCGCCCCGCAGGAGCTCGACCTCATACGCGAGTCGGCTGCCGCTGCGGAGAATATCGTCGGTGAGCTGCGTCAACGTGCCGGTAAGCCTCGTGGTATGCGCGTTGAGCTGCGAGAGCAGGATCTGGGCCTCGCTCGTCACATCCGCCAGCGGGACGGCGCCCGCACCGCTTGATCCTCTGGAGGCGCCGTGCTGTAGCGGGGGCAGAGATGCATTGAGGAACGCGGCAGGGTCGAAGCTGGGATCCAGAAAGTCCTGAAGGAAAGGATCTGATGTGTGGCTAGACTTGGGCTCGATCCGCGGCGCCTTCGCGGCGGCGGTCGCATGGGTGGTTGGCCGGGTGTGGATGGGTAGGTTCCGGGATGATGCGCTGTTCTGGCGCTGTCGCCCAGCCAGCGCCGACTTTGAATCCCACGCCATGGCGTCTCCTTGTGGTCTGCTGTCGCTTGGCCAGCCGATGACCTGTGAATTTTGTGCGGGCGCGAGTGTGAGATGGCCGATTGAGAATGCAGAGGTTGATGAGCAATTTGAGGAGGTGTCAATGGTTGAGAACACCTCAGCCAGACGTCCAGCGCTGTCACCTCCCCGAAGCGGGTCCGTGACCACCACCAGTACAGGGGCCACAACACCAAGGGATATCACCACGGCACTGTACCTCAACATCTCGACTACGGGAAACATTGAAACGGGTCTCTCTCATGATCTAGAGTTGTTTGCTTAATATTAAGTGCTTAGTGTGTATTTCTGCGCTGGGGGATCACTCCAGTGCAACATCTTTCTGTCGAGCTTGACTTTTGTCTGGCCCGGATCTATGAATCGTCCTTTGGCCACAGTAGCTTGCGATGCCGTAGACAGCTCAGCATAGCATAGAACACACCCGCCCACACAATCACCAGACAGCCCGCCAGAACACAAGCTAGCACCTTCAACCCTGAGCTGTCCAAGGCCTTCGCCATAGCCTCCGTGGCCGTGATGAGGGCCGTGTTGGGGAACACAAAAGACCACCACGTCATCTGGAACGGCATCTTCCTGTCGGGCTTGTAGTACTTCCAAAAAGACCCGACAGACACGAGGAAGAACCAGAGCGACAGGCCCCAGAGCCAGAGCCCGACCATGACAGACAGGATCCGAACGATAGGAACCGCCTGGTCGGTGCCCATGAAATTCGGTGGTAGTATATAGTCGGCATGGCTTCCGAGTTGTACTGAAAGTAATAGTTAGCCGACGATACGCTGGGGCTCCCCGCGGAATGCTCACCGATGCCAACAACGGTGAAAGCATATGGCCCGACCGATATGAACTGATTGCCTCCGTTAGCAGGTGGACGGCACCAAGCAAACGAAATGGGACAACTTGCCACACCAGGTCGCTGCATGTCTCTTGGGAGCTTCTGGGTCATGAGCCGATAGATAAAGGCGGCCGAAATCATCAGAGCAATCAGGCACCCAGCCCCCTGTACGGCGATGGCACAAAACGCAACGGCCAGGCTGTTGAGTGCAAGGGTCTGTCCTGTCTCGGCCGCAGCGGTAATGAGGGTCGCGGCAAAGGGTCCATTTAGTAGCAGCGGGTATGCTGGGAAAACCCAGATCGGGGTCATCATGTGGATGGGAAAAATCCTGCGCTCAGAGGTCAGGGCTCGGCCGTCGTCAGGTCATTGAGAGACATTACATTGTGGACCAGAGGATGAGGTAAATGGTGGCGCTGGTAGCCACGCTCAAGGCCACGTTGATCCAAAACATGGCCTCCATGGTTTTCAAAAGCCAGGGGCCAGCATTTGGGATTCCGTATTGGCAAGTGTTAATCATAATTACTGTAATGCTGGTAGATCCTGTCAGCGAGTTTAACGTCCGAAGGAGATGCAACAACGCACGAAACGAACTAGACATTCAACAGTAAGTCCATGTAGGGCTTGATAATGTGTTGGCTATTACTCACAAAAGACGGGATGAACAGAGACTCCGTCTGGTCCGTGAATGCATTCATGAACGAGCCCGGCCGCAGATGAAACCGGATGGAGATCAAGACGCAGTTCATGATGAAGAGGCAAATGTTGAAGAGAAAAACGGCAACGCCCACACCATCCAGCCAGGCTCCCCGATACGACACTGTAGTTGTCAGCTTGAATCTGGTGTATACGGAGCACCCGCAACGAACATGAGTGCAGCACGTTGGCAAGGCCACCAGTTGCCTGAAATGGACATTAGCAGAGAACTCTCGGCGAATGCTGGTGAGAGTGGCATACCATCGTCTATCCCATGTCAGCCGGAGCTCGATTCAGTCTTGAGGGGGGCACTTACCATTGCAAACCATGTCCATTGATGACAGGCGATTCTGTCCCGTATGCTGACCTTGCCGGTGTTTGATCTCTGGTTCGGGTTGGCCGCAAGCATGCGGTTGAGGCTCGAGCCATTAGACCTCTGCGGCCACATCCTGGGGTTTTTGGGTTCGACCTGAGCCTGATCTGCACTGCCATGTGGCATTGGCGATCGTACGTGGGAAGCTTGATGCTGACTGGACACACCCAAAGTCCCTGGCGAGGGCATCGTCGTGGCAACGGCAGCGGATTGAGTTGTCGCAGGCAGAAAGTACGAGGACTGGTTCGTCTCAGTGGGAGATTCGTAGCCGCTGGACGTTACAGCTCGTTCCACTTGGGGATCGGGGGAGGCCATGCTGGCGGCGGCGAGTCAATGTCGTCAGGGCGTGCGGCGAACAGCTTGAGGAGGACATAGAGGGGCAGGAGAAAAGCCGGCTCGGCCTGGGTGAAGAAGATGCAGACGTAAACGAGGTGGGTAAGAAATACGACGTGATTCAAGATCAACGACCCAACATCAGCCAGAGGCATCGTCGCCCGCCAACTCCCGCTGCAGCGCCTGTTGATACCCGTTCGCGGACGAGATTAATGTGTTGAGAGCGAGCTTCCGAGTAAGAACAACTTTTCAAGAAGAAAGCTGATGAACCCACTCGCTGAACAGGCGTCAAGGGGAAGAAGGCAGCGTGAGAGTGTAAAGACAAGCAATGAGGACTTGGATGAAGTCATCTGCGGGACGACTCGGGGTCCGGGGGGCTTGAGATTGAGCGTGGCACACACACCGACCCCACAGCTTGGCCAAAGCACAGTGGCGGAACTCTGCCTCCAGCCACGAACAGGCTGAAACGAGCAAATTCATACCGTGCGGTGGCACTGTGTAGGCGATGCCGCTGTTTCCAGTGGATCCTGCGGCAACCGCCTGGCCGGTGGCTCCTTCTCACTGTCCAACCGATCCCAGGCGAAGGTCGAAGCATACAAGTGATCGAATTTCAAGTTCATCCAACCGTCGCCACAGAAGATGACCATACCATGCTTGAGAAGCATTAGGAGTTGAAGTCAGAGGCTGCCTGGCCGTTTTGTCGCCTTCCTTCCAGAATGGCTCCCCGGAACTTTGTGCCTCTTACCTTTTCCATCACGGACCTCCACGGCAAGCTCTCTTTGGCACTGGCATCTCTGTTTTGCCTCGACGTCGATGGACTTCCCAAAAAGTTCAGCGCAGAACGCCTCGCCAGATTTGTTCAAGACGGCAAGATCTGGATAGATCGGAAGCGATTGTTCCGAATAGTTCTGACCATCGCCTGGGAAGACGAAGAAGGACGACGAAAATCGCCCAGCTCTTTACTTTTGGATGGTGTCATCCAAGCGGTTGAATCGCTAGAGGTGTGGCCCATACGCTATGGCATGTCTTGATGGCTAGGTACTGACGAGCGACACAAGGTGTGGTCTCGACTGGGTGTGCATATCAGACACCGAGAAGATGCCGCCTTACCATCGAACCGGTTCTCCTTTGAGATTGGACACACGAATGTCGCATTGGATATGCTTCAACCGCCTGGAGCTCCCTTTGCTGTGCTTCAGAAAATCTGTTGCACCCTGACTTTTCGAGAAGACCGCCCCCAGCGTGGCGACCTGAACGATGCGCCACCGCAGGTTTCCCGCCGAGAGGCTAGTTGGATCGGCGAACTCGCGGCCTAGGATGCCGATGAGAAGAGTCCCGACCATCCAGCGGCTGACTCTTCACAAATCGCTGCCCACACGCTGGGGAGACATTCGGCCCTGGCTCTTTCGGAAGTCGGTCTTACTGTTCTACTCCTCGGAAGGCGGAATTGCCCTGGCTTCGCAATCCCGGACAAAGGCCTTCCAGCACCATGGTTGATGCTGTTTCCGGCAGTATTCCACCCCGGCTATCGACAGGTACGCTTCCACCTCAGCGGTGGAGGGATGGATTGTTGACGTCAGCAGGCCGTGTCATCGTGTGCAAGTCACTTACCATTGATCGCATCAGTTCTGAGTGGACTCAAGAACGCGCAGTCGTCGAAGCTTCGAAAGTCAGCGAAATCGCTGGCATGCCGCCCCAGGGCTTATTTTCCTCGCACGGAGCCGCAACAAGAACCAGAGCTGGCGAGACTTTGGAGCCTTGTCATCACCAAGACATTGACGCGTACATCACGGCTAGCGAAGGGGACTGGCAAGCCCACAGCTGCAGCACAGCGTGAAGATGAGCTAGGAACGCAATCCTTGTCACCTTCTCTCACTGCCCCAGACACCAGAGATACTCTGCATGACTCAAACAGCCTCTGGGAGCAGCCATCATCACAGCAATCTTCGAATCAGGAGGCTTTCTGGGACGCCTGGGATGACACTTCAGCACACAGCCCTGGAACCTCAGTCTCTCCACAGGAGCAACTTGGCCCTCAGATCAACAGAACCGCCAGCAATTGCTGGGAAGAAGACTGGGATGACGGCGACTCGGCACACATGCCTCGCCTTGACTGGGAAGCCTGGGAGGGTCGCGACTCGCGGGAGAACCTCGATGCTGAGCATGATGGTCATCTGAGCGACGAGGGCTGGGAAGAGTGGCTGGGAGCTGGGGATGATGGTGAGAGAATGGACCCGGAGACCGAGGGTACTGCAAGGCAGTGCAGTGTCCAGGAAGGTCACTGGCAGCCGTCCTTTGATCAGTTGGCTCGCCCGGAACCCCAAGATGACTGGCTTGGGGCTGATGACATGGAGGGTCTTGAGTCAGCCCAGAGGCAGCACACTTCTCTTTAAGAGGGTGGCATATGCGGCATTGATTGGATGGCAAGTTGAGGAACAGTCGAAGGGCAGCTTCGCATCTTGAGGGTTATACACAGCCGTCGCAGAACTTTGGAGCAACTATCAGAAATATCACATCTCTCAGACCCAGACATCTACCAGAACGATGGCGAGCAATGTGTCACATTGATAACGGTGGTTTATCAGCTTAGTATTCTGCTCGGCGAGATGATGGCTGCGTAGAACCTGGCAGACCACACCCTGAGCCCAGTCATATCGGTAGCCGAGTAAGCTCATCCTGCCTCGGCCACGCCTAACATCCTGGCTATAACAGACGTCCGTCCAAGACGGAGGAAGAAATTCGAAATATCGCTTGTAGATGCAAAATTGACCCTCGGTGCTCTCGTCGCATGGGCCACCTAGTCGTGACATTGGACTCCGCGAGGCCTCCGAGTTTGACTGTCTGGCTGCCAAATGCCTCGCGGACCAAGTCGTCGTTGATCGTCCCCGGCGCGCGCGTTCTCCAGCCTCGCGGCGGCGCCGGAACCCAGCCCAGCCGCCCTACTTTTTCGGCGCCGCCTTCTTCGCCGCCTTCTTGTCCGCCTTGGCCTTCTTTTGCTCCGGCTTCATGGTCGCGTAGTGAATGTACCAGATGAAGACACCCTCAAGGATCAGGCTGACGAGGACGACGACCAGGATGGTGAAGAGAATGGGCTGATCGTTGAGGACGGCGACGGCCTCGTCGGTCGCTCCAATCGAGCCCATGAATCCGAATTGTCCGCTCATGATGGCGTCGATATTTCGTTTCTGTGTTTATTTGTTCGATGTCGGAGGAAAAAGATCTCGCTGCTTGGCAGAGACTTTTCGTCTTTCGCGTGGATGTCAAGGAGTGTTTGTCGAGCGGGTGTGCCGATGCGGTCGTGTATTCCAATTGCGCCGGGCAAGGAATCAGAGGGTCAAGATATGTACGTGAAGAGAATGACAGACAGGGGCTATTAGGAGGTTCGGTCGAGTGCGCCTGTCACCAGTAAACGGAATGCAAAGTGGGTGTTCGGGGAGGAAGTGGGAAAAGCGAAGCTGCGTTGGCGGGCGTTGACTTTCGAAACGGGAGATGTCACAATGGGGGGCGCCAACGGTACACGTGAAAAGGGACCCA
Organism: Plectosphaerella sp. P0831; assembly: GCA_014635975.1. Classification (NCBI taxonomy): domain Eukaryota; kingdom Fungi; phylum Ascomycota; class Sordariomycetes; order Glomerellales; family Plectosphaerellaceae; genus Plectosphaerella; species Plectosphaerella sp. P0831. The sequence goes on from JACAFV010000097.1 coordinate 14,626, forward strand.
TCGACCGCGACGACTCGGACGGGGGAAGCCGACCTGTTTCAGGCCTGCCACAGAATCGGCCGATGGCTCGAGCCATGATTGGCCAGACGAGAGCTACTGTCGTTGGCCACGGCGAGCATAGCTGGCGTTTTTGGTGTCCATTGGGGGCATGGGATGGTATCGCAGCATATCATTTCATCGCAAAGGTGGAAATGGGCTGATCAGGGACGCTCTGGCTTCCATCTCCAGGCCGATTGAACCCCTGGAGATCAATCCATCGATGATTATGTCAGCAACAGATTCAATATCATGTGACTTGGCTCTTGGATGAGACAGCCAATCATTCGGCGCAATCAGTCCCCAGGTGGGGCACTCTCCAGGAGTTACCAAAAAATTGTCGTGAACGTTGCGCGACACCTCGAAGCTCCCATGCACCAAGAGCAGAGGTACTCCCGCCGTACCCGCGACCGCCACCAACCACCCTCCCAATCGCTGCGAGATCTTTCTGGGCGAAAGCCTCAGGATCAGTAGCAGCCATGAACGCGGCCCGACCGGCGCGGAACGTCCTCTCGAGATGTCTCCAGCAGCCAGCAACAACGGCGCCAGCCATGGCAGCGTGTCGGTCGTTCCAGACGTCGGCTAGCCGGATGTCGAAGAGGAAGCCCAGGTTCCAGAACATCAAGGCCGAGAAGATGGGTCTGATAAAGGATGAGAAGAAGTTGGAGGATTACCACAAGAGAACCTTCCCGGCATACACGGAGGCCGACAAGGCTGTCCTTCGGGATGCGTACTCGCCTGAGCAGTTCGAGGCCATCATGGCCGGTGAGGAGGCTATCGATCCCAAGGACCTGACGATCCAGGGCCGGCTACGAGACGACCCGTACAGGTTCGACTACCTCGAGGACTTTGCGACCATCCAGCCCATCATCGACAAGAAGCCCAAGGTCAACGTCGCGCCCCCTGCCGATTACGATTTCCCCGACGTCCCAAAGTGGACCGACATGTTCATGGACAAGCTGGCCGACCACGCCGACACGAAGATGCAGGACACCATCGGCAAGGCCGTGGCGCGGGCCCTTCGGAGAGCCAAGCGCACCAACCCCGACATGATCGACTACTCGGAAGATGAGCTGGCCGAGATGGAGGCCAACCCGGAGCTGAGGCGGAAACTGATTATCGAGGGCGAGAAGACGCACGCAGAGGCGTTTGAGAACATTGAGAAGGAGTGGAAGGCGAAGCCGGCCAACAACGTGGGCCAGACTGCCGAGTGGTGGGACTCGATCGACAAGCACTTCTTCGAGGAGCTGCAGAACGAGCTAGGCCTTCAGTCATACAGCGTCCTTGAGCCGTCATACTCGGAAGTTCACAAGCAGGTCCATGGCGACGACCCCTTGACGGCCAATGGCGCCCTGGCGCCCGAGCTGGGCAAGGTGCCCGGCGTCGAGGGCCTGTACCAGGGCCTTGACAAGCCCAATGGCACCGACGATGAGGACCCTACGTTCAAGCTGGTCAGGCTCACGACTGGCATGAATAGCAAAGACATCATGCGTCTCATGACCAAGACGGTCGTCGTCCGCCGTGTCGCCCAGGAGACCCGTCTGGGCAAGGTCATCCGCTTCCACGCCATGATCCTTGCCGGTAACGGCAATGGCCGTCTCGGCATCGGCGAGGCCAAGTCGACCGACTTGGTCATCGCCGTGGCCACGGCCCGCCTGCTCTCCATGCGCAACATGCGCCCTATCCGGCGGTACGAGAACCGCACTGTCTATGGCGACATTGAGAGCAAGGTCTCAGGCACGGTCGTCAAGCTTTCCGCCCGCCCGCCTGGTGAGTTTTCCTCGGCGCCCTTTTTTTTTTGGCGTAGACTCTTGCTGACGATTCCCTCTCCACAGGCTTCGGTCTCCGCGTGCCTCACCGCATCTTCGAGATGGCCCGTCTCGCCGGCATCCACGACCTTGCCGCCAAGATCCCGCGCAACAAGAACCCCATGAACTCTGTCCGCGCGACGTACAACTGCCTGACGAACCAGCCCGACCCGGAGGAGATCGCCATCGGCCGTGGCAAGAAGCTGGTCGACGTGAGGAAGGTGTACTATGGAGGAGCTGTATACTAGATTAAGACCATCGCAGCCATTTGTTGTATCAACAGTGTATATTTCGCCAGTGGCGCTTTTGAAGATCTTTCTCTTTTATTTCGGGGTATTGTGACCCTTCTGCATCTTGCTGCTTGAACCAATCGCACCGTGGCATAGTGTGATGACTTGTTTGTTGTTTTCCATTCCGTTTCTTCCTGGGTATCAATCGTGTCCTCGTTGCTCTGCATGTTTCTGCTCGCCTCCCTCAAGCATCTTCGCTGTCTCCCGCCTGGCCGCCCCAGTCAATCTCCTGCTGCAGCACGATGCTGTACACGCTGGCCTTGAGCAGGGTGAAGACCAAACTCGTTTTCCGCTCGAGCTCCCGCAGGCCGTCCAGGATTTCTGTGCTCGGGGCACTGCTCATGTCGTCGAGCACCGTTGCCAACTATGCGCACCAATCGTCAGCACAGGATGTACTTCCAGCTTCTGGTCCTTTGGCAGGTTTCGCGCACCTTTTTCATGTTCTCGGCCAGTCTCTCGTACTCTTCCAGCACCTCTTGCTCCAGCGGGGACATTTCTGGCTGTCCCAGCATGTGGGAGTCCCGGGCGGCGTCCATGGCTCGGTGTCGGACGGCTAGGGAATTCGGATTGGAGGATTCAGGTTCGGCTGCCTTGCACTATGTGCGTGCAGTGATTGATTGTCGCGTTCTGGTCGTCGCTGTGCAGAAGGCGAGCCAACTGACGCGCGTGGGTGGTCTGGTCGTGTGGCTGTGGTTGCGCTGCTCCAACACAGAGAGTGGGGGCGGATTTTGGCCCCTCCAATCGCCCAAGTACACATTCGGCAGAGACCGTCAATCCAAGTCGCGAACTTCCACAGCTTCTTCACCAAGACATCCATCTCCAATACAACATCCAATTGAGCAGTCAACAGACATGGTCTGAAATGGCACAGCACAGCATACATCTCTGAGATGTGGAGGTCCCGCACTTAACCTCCAAGGTCCGGTCGGAACCAGCTCTCGGCAGGCGAGAAACAGCACAACTCTCTCCAGCAGGTTCCAAGTACAAGGCCGTCAAGAACTGCCTTCGACACCACCCCAATACTATCCGCTCGCCGTTCATGGCGAGTCAAGTGATCTGGAGAAGCCTGTAGCATCGAAGCGGGCCAAAGAGGCTCCCCGGCTCCGAAAACACACAGACATACAAGCACGAGTCAGCGGCCTTTGACGACATCCCATCCCGATGGTATGGGCAGCAATGCCAAACTTCGACTCAAGGGTCCTGGTTGTACCAGGACAAATGATCACCACCGATGGCGACATTTGACATACGTCTCCGTTGGCGGGCCACCTCACGCCATTAACTTCGGTGGGAAGGGACAAGGACAAGGACGGCTGTATCATGGCCCTGGAAGCCGTCGGCCTGTCTTCAAGACCACTCCGCTCCGTCTTCGAAGACCGCTTGTCTGGGCCTGCCTGGTATACTCGGATACCCAGCACACAACGCAGCCCTCGGACCTGTAGCCCTGCAAGCAAGGGCAGTCGTACGACCAGAGCGAAGGCTTTTTGTCCCCCGCCGACCCCACCAGCACAGGCACAGTTCAGGGGCCGATGCGGTCCGGCTCCAGCTCCTGGTCCTGGTCCCTCGCTTTTGACCCGCATCCACGGGCGAAGGATCTGGCGGCCCTTGGCCGCCCGCCCGCGGTTGTGGGTTTAATGAAGTACACCTCAACCCTTGCTGTCCAGTCCGGCAGCTGGCTTCGAATGCCGATGACGAAGCGGCGCAGCGGCATTGTTTTCTGGATCATATCTTGCTGCTGCAAAGGCAAGCTGAACGTCCAACCTCCAATGCCCACCTTCACCGCCACGAATGGGCTCTCGCCAGACAGTGCTTGCCTCAGCTTGTGTCAATGTCGACATGGAACAACAAGATCGGCACAAGAAACAGGTTGATCATGATGGGGCACAGTGTCGACCCCGACGACAGGGCCGCCCCCAGCGCAGAAAAAAAAAGACTAGCCGAGAAGCATGCTTCTCGTATGTACCTCCTCATGTGAAGGTACCTCTGGGCTCCCGGACTCCTCGTCTTACGAGGTAAATGATTTGGCCAAGAGTTGTCGGTTGGCCGGCCCCTGCTGAGTCTCAATTCTTCAACAGTCGGCCTCTTCAGCAGCCTTGGCATCATTAGCGTACTGCAAACTCGCAACGCCTGTTGGTGCGCTTTCTGCAGGCCAAATGCAAGGGTGCAGCGAGAACCTGGGCATACATATCCACTGCCACAGCATTGGGACCAAAAGTCCCTTTGATGCACCCCCTCTCGGCACAGGACTCTCATCTGCCGACATGAACAGAGGGGGGTGACAGGAAACATCAATTCTTCAACGACGACAGCAGATCTCACGAGTCAGCTCTCCCGTCTATCTGATCGGAATACGGCTTCAGTCAAAGCTCAGGTCTCGGGGCCTGCGCGGCGCGGCGCTGGACGACCGGTTGATGCGGGGGTGGATGCCGCCAGCTCCATGTTCCCATAATGATACGTCTCGACCCGGAGCAAAGCCGCCTGCTCCTCTTCTCAACCCTCCCCCAGTCAAGTGGTGTGGAACCACGACCACAAGGGTTGCCGTGTTGGACCCTGGCACCGTGGATTTCTCTGCCTGCCTATTTTGCGCACGATCTGCACTGCTTGCGATGCAGACGTCCTGCTCTGTCCGGCCAAGCAGGCGTCGAATCCTTCGGGTCTCCTCCCCCTGGGTTTCGCCCTCGAAACCATGTCGCCATGCTCGCACTTGCGCTGGGAGAACCTGGCGATACAGGGCACTGGTCCGCCGCTAGCAAACATCCCAGAACACCCCTTTTTTGCGTCCTGCAGCAAGAGGAGAGAGGCCACTCACGGCTCCCGCTCTGTCCGTCCACCTGCAAGGTAGACAGGCCCCCATGCATCGGACAACCTCGCCGACGGGTCGTTTGAAGAGATGGAGGGGGTCAGATATTGCATCTCGTACAGTACGGGATCCCGTCCGAGGGGACAGGCTGTACGGCTGTGAGTAACAGTTTGGTAGGGACCTGGTCACGGTCCGGGGCTGTTCGGACTGCAGTGCCAGCTTGTCGTCTGGGATTTGGCATCTGGCATGTGTGTGTGTGTGCCTTGCATGTCGAGGAACGTTTTAAAGACCAACTCTCCCTGACCCAGCAGACTGGAACCGGTACTGAAGATTTTCCCGGCCTTCCCTCGTCCAGCTTCTTCTTCTCGTATGCTTGGTTCTTCAAAGCCTCTTGGCTAAGGGTTGCCATCCCTTAGTTGCGCCGCCTTCCGCTCTCTACCGACTTGCCTGTCTACCGAACACCAGCGAGCTACGATGAGCGTCGCCGAGCAGCTCGTCCCCCGCGCGTGGGTTGCTGGGACAGACTTCCCGGAGCCAACTGAGCTCAACTGGCTCTACCACTTCGGTCTCGCTGTCATCTCTATCCTCTACATCCTGTCATTCATCACCATTGGGCTCCGATTGTGGGCTCGACAAATGTCGAAGCAGATCGGCGTTGGTATGTGCCTGAAGTACAGAACATCTCGACCGAAGAGCGTGGCCTAACATTGTTCAGATGACTATCTCATCATTGCCGCCATGGTTGTCAATACGGCATGGTTTTTTGTTCTGATCATGTGTAAGTCCAGCCGTCTGATCAAGACCTCTACCATAAGAACTGACAATTTGCCCCGAACAAACAGACGTCAAGACGTGCTATGTCGGAATCCATTACTGGAATGTGCCGGAGCGCACGCTCGAGCAACAATCCACGGCCAAGCTGTACGAATGGCTCATCATCCTGCTCTACCATCCTGTCCTGGGCTTCGTCAAAGCCTCTGTCCTGGCCTTCGACCAAAAGTTCACCGGCATCAAGAAGCCTCTCCGATATACCGTCTATGCTCTGCAGGCAGTCAATGCCGGCTGCATGATCTCCGTCTTCTGCGTCACCCTCTTCCAGTGCAACCCCATCTCACTCAACTGGACGCCTGGCTACAGGCGCAGATGCATCGATAATGTCGCCTTCAACTATGCCTACAACAGCATTGTTATTGCTACCGATATTGCCGTGTTGGCCGTGCCATTCTGGGCCTTTATTGGGCTGCAGATGCGAAGTCGGCTCAAGATTGCTCTGCTCGGCGTCTTTGCTCTTGGTGGACTGTAAGTTGTCAATGTCTCCCTGACTCGTAGAGACTACTCGCTGACAATGCCAAGGGTCACTGTCATCTCCTGCGTCCGCCTCGCTCTCCTCGTCAATTGGTTTGATCAGTTCTACAAGGGCCTGGGCACAAAGGACATTTACTACACCTTCGGTTGGGCTCTCTCGCCCATCGAGTGCAACCTCGCCATCGTCGCGGCCTCGATTCCTGCCCTCTGGCCTCTGATGCGCAAGGCCTTTCCCAACTTCTACTCCGACCTGGGCTACTCATACCGCGTCAACACGCAACCCGGTGCCTCCAACCATGTTACCGGAGCGCCGCGCTCCAACGTCTTGCGCTCCCAGCTGGGTCGCTCCAACGTGACCCGTCCAGCGGGGGCATCACACATTGACGACGACTCGGACGATGCGTACATGATGAAGTCGATGCATGCCAATGGTCAGGCAGACTGCAGGGCCACCACGCCGACGGGCTCGCAGGATGGCATAATTGATGTCAAGGATGGCATTGTTCGCACCACGGATGTCGAGGTTGCGTACGAGGACGCTTCCAGGGAACAGTACCACCACAACGACCGCGACGAGCCCCGGAAGAAGGTGGCGTACGCCCTGTAATGACACCCGGGGATGATGTTGCTTCCGCCATGTACCTTACATCACCATCTAGACAACTTCCTCGCCGGTTTCAATCTGCCGACTATGCTGTCGGTGTTCTGATGTTGCTGTCCTTAAACACTACCAAGAGACGTGCAAATAGCGTATATACTACGCCTCAGCCGACGGACGGGCGGGCGGCCCGAGATATGCAGATCCCGCACTGTCTGTTCTGACGGCACGCTCGGTCCTGCGGGGAGCCGCCGGTGGTCCGCTTACACAGACCTGACTGAGAGAGTGCCAGTAACCGAGGATCGATAGTGGCGTACCACTTCCTCACACTTCCTCTCCCCTTCCAAGCCCGCAGTCCTTGGTCCGCGGCATGCTCGGGGGCGTCTCCGGAAACAGTACGGTAGACTTCTGCAGCTACCTAGGAAATGAGAGGGATCCGTAGCTTTTCGTAATTTCTTCAGGTGGCCTCATCCTCTACACCCCGGCGCTGAAGCAGACCACACAGGGATCTACGTCCTGACGACAAGGATGAGGATGCTGCATATCCACTGCCGCCGACACCCCCGATCAAAATGCTCCGCTGTAGAATGCTAGTTCCAGTGCGTGCTTCCCTAGTCTTCTTGGCGTCCCGCCCCGTCTTGGGTCTGATCTGCCTGTCCCCCTTTCCCATAATGTCTGTCACTGGGGCTCACAGGTACTTGTCTCCTGTGGTGTGAAGTACCACCCTGCCACCCATTTTTTGGGGCGCCTGCAACGGTCAGGGGCACTGGGCATAACCGCCAGGGGCTCAAGGGGCAAAGTTCAACCCCTCTCCTCTCTCCCCTCGCTCGCAATTCGAAGCGATGCCTGTCTCCGAGCTGTTGTGCATCAACCAACGCAGCCCAGACTTTTCCCACGCGGTATGCGCATGGATGACCCAGCACCCTGGACCTGGCTCGCATCTCCTGATCCTTCCAATGACACCCGTGAACCTCCCCTTCCTACCTGCAGTCTACGGTCTACCTGCTCTTCTCGTCGCCGTGATATCCACACTGACACCCCTTGGCACGGCCATAGCGAGCCTCTCTCCACGTGGCCGAGCTATCTTCCCGGGGTCCAGAGGCTCCGCTCGAGGTGGGAGGGAGATACAGTACTAGTATAAGAGAGAGTCATGATGATCCCCCTCCTCCTGATCGACTCTCCTTCGGCACGTCGTCCTCACGAGTACGTCAGTCCAGTCTTTCGTCTCCTCTCCTACCGGATATCTGCTTCTAGATATACCACCCACATTCTTTTTCACATCCCTCCCTAATCACCAGACCACAACCGTCAAGATGCGTCTCATCAAGGCCTTCTCCATCGGAGCGTGCATCCTCGGCGTCGTCGAGGCCCTCCCCCGTCGCGCTGCCAACTTGGCCAAGAGGCAAGTCACCGAGCTTCGTGACGAGTATGACTTTGTCATCATTGGTGGTGGTACTGCCGGCCTGACCGTCGCGGACCGTGTCTCGGCCGCTTTCCCCAAGAGTGAGTCGTGATATCAATCCCTGCTCCAAGAGCAGATCCCCCATCCGTGACATGGTAGCTGACATGGATGTCTTTTCCCCACATGCAGAGACCGTCCTGGTCATCGAGTATGGAAAGATTGAGGGCACTGTCGGTTACTACGACCCCCCCGAGGATGGCCGCGGTGCCAGCCGTCTGGTAATCAGCTCCCCTCCCGTTGCCAGCGTCAACAACCGCGCTGCCACCGTCATTCTTGGTATGACCGTTGGCGGTGGCTCCGCTGTCAACGGCCAGTTCCTCGACCGTGGCTCCAAGCTCGACTACGACGAGTGGGCACGCCTTGGTAGCCCCCAATTCGATGACAGCCCCGACAGCTGGGACTGGGAGAACTTTGGCCCCTCATTCCAAAAGGCAAGTCCTGTCCACGTAACTCACAAATGTCTGAACTTATTCTGACAAGACACCAGTCCTTCTTCCTCACCGAGCCCGACGCCGAGTTCGTCGAGGAGTACGGCTACACATACGATGCCTCCGCCTACAAGGGTGATGCCATCGAGGCCTCTTTCCCGCCCTTCCAGTGGCCCGTCCAGCGTAAGTGATTCCTTGTCAAGATGCGCCAAAACAACGGACTAACTTGTCTTCAGAGGTCGGATGGAAGGCATACGAGGAGTTCGGCCTCGAGACCCCCGTCACCTGCGACAACGGCGACAAGCATGGTGTCTGCTGGGTTCCCACGGCTCAGAACTCGAACACTGTGGAGCGTTCCCACGCTGGTGTAGGCCACTACACCAGGATCGCCGACTCTCGCCCCAACCTCGACCTCCTCGTCGAGCATAAGGTCACCCGCCTGATCATTAGCAAGAACGAGACGGTCCCTGCCATCGAGTTCCGCCCCGTTGCCGGCGGCGAGGTCAAGACCATCCGCCCCAAGCTCGAGATCGTCCTGTCGGCCGGTGCCGTTCACACCCCTCAGATCCTCCAGCGCAGCGGTGTCGCCTCGGCCGAGTACCTTGCCTCCGAGGGCATCGCCGTTGTCGAGGACCTCCCCGGTGTTGGCCAGAACTTCCAGGACCACTGCGGCGCCCCTTACACCTTCTCCTTCGACGCTCCCCTCCCCAACGAGGCCCTGGTGCTGAACAACGAGACCTATGCCGCCGAGGCCGTTGCCCAGTTCCGCGAGCGCCCAGCCCGTGGCCCCTACACCCTCGCCATGGGTAACAGCGCTGCCTACGTCGCCTTGCAGAACATCACTCCCGAGTGGGAGCAGATCGTCGCCAACATCCGCGCCCAGATCGCTGACCGCTCCGCCCTGGATTACCTCCCTGCCACCGCCGCCGAGACCGTCCAGGAGGGCTACCTCGCCCAGCTGGAGATCATCGCCCAGGCTCTTGAGCACCCCGAGCACCCCATCCTCGAGACGCCCTTCCACACCGGCCCTGCTCTCGGCTTCCTCCTGAAGCCTCTCAGCCGCGGCTCTGTCGTCCTCAACTCGGACGACCACGATGCCACTCCTATCGTCAACTACGCCACCGGCGCCAACCCCATCGACCTGGACATCATGGTCTCGTATGCCGACTACTTCCGCCGCATCTATGCCACCGACACCTGGAAGGCGCTCGGCGCCGTCGAGGTCGCCCCCGGTTCCAATGTCACTGACCACAAGGCCCTGGTCGAGTATGTCAAGAACAACGTCGTCCAGTCGCTCATGCACCCTTGCTGCACCGCCGCTATGCTTCCCCGCGAGAAGGGCGGCGTCGTCGACTCGAGCCTCTCCGTCTACGGCATCTCGGGCCTCCGCGTGGCCGACTGCTCCATCATCCCCACTGTCCCTGCTGCCCACACCACCACCACGGCGTACGCCATTGGCGAGAAGGTAAGTCTTCAGTTTCCTCCGTCTGAGGGTTGTTGCTAACATGTCTTAGGCCGCTGAGATCATCATTCGTCGGTGGAAGAAGACTTGCAAGAAGGCTTAGACGCTTTGGGATACTGTATAATCATCTCGAGGTACTTAGCGGCTCCTAATATAAGAATCATTGCTGCATCATATCCCCAAGGGGACAAAGCTGTACTTCGACTTCCTAAAGTGGTCGGTATTTAGCTATTCAAGCAGAACTCTCTTGCTCGACAGGTTTGGGCAAAAATCTACTTTTTTGGTGCTGAAGTCGACTCTGGTTGGATGTTCCGAAGACGGTAAAATGCAGCGAAATCCGTCCTCCGTGGGACAATAAAAGAGCACAACACAAACTGTGATGCTGTGAAGAAATGTCCTGTCCCTTAGTCTCGGACTGCGACCTACCGATATTTTCTGCGGCTTTTTGGTAGACGATGTTGCCTAAGACCTCAGCGCCCAAGTCACTCCCAACACTGGATAGGGCAGCATTGACGGCGACCAAAGTCTACATCACATTGCAAACATAGCCATCACAGTCATCCTTGAGAGAACAAAACAGTGAGAGGCGACACTTGCTCAATTTCCGGGAACCGAGAGAGTCTACCTGTGAATGCATCCGGCCAAATGGGCGATCGGTGCGATGGTGCCTGTCCGCGAATGTGTATGTGTAGGGGAGGGGGGAATGACATGATCAAGAAAACCCGTGTGACCGAATAATCAGGACGATGTCAGTGGTGAAAGCAAGGCGGAATTGCAGGACAAGGTGGTGGATGACCAAGGGAGTACCAGTAGCCAACCCATGTTTTGCTGGACCCAATATGTTCCTTCTCAATCATCACCGATCCAGTTGCGGTGCCTCCAAAACAAAGTGCCATGGAGTGAGCAGTTGTAAGAGAAATCGTCGGTGATGTGTGGAAAAACGCGTAAGGCCAAGCCATGAGTCGACAACTTAGACTTCAGTCGGCATCTCGTTGAAGTCGGTGAACTCCTCGGGGACCTCCTCATTCTTGGTCTCAGTCTCCTCGGGGCTGGAAATATTGTTAGCTTCTGTTGGTCTGACGGAAGATGAAGGAATGTACTTACGCAGCCTTGGCCTTCTTCGCGCGGGGAGCGCGAGGGGCGCGACGCTTCTTCGGAGTAGGCTCGCCGTCGTCCTCAGCGTCAGAGTCGGCCTTCTTGACTGCCTTCTTGGCAGGGGTCTTGCGCTTGGCAGGAGTGCGCTTGGGAGCGGGGGTGGCGGCGCTGTCCGAGCCGTCGACGTTGGCAGAAGTGGCACCCTCCTTCTTTTGAAGCTTCTGGATGTGCTGCCTGTTGAGGAGAAAAAAAAGGTAGTTAGCACAGGATCTTTTCGGAAAGTCAAACAGAAAAGCAAGGTAAGCTGGTCGATGTACTGGACGGCGCTGGAGTTGTAGTGATAGCCCTTGGCCTCGGCGCGTTGGATAACCATGTCCCACTGGTCCTTGGTAGGCCTCAGGACTGGCAGGAGGCAAAGGAGGAGGTCGGAATGAGCCTTGTCATCCCAAACAGTGGCGTTGCCAGCCTTCTCTCCGCGAGGCATGTTGTTGTAGGTGGATGAGTAGTTGTTGGTTGGGTGTGGTGGGTAAGGCCAAGTTGTGATGGATGGGTTGAGTTGTGACGGAAGGGTCAAGATGTGACGGAAGGGAAAAGTTGGGACGGATGAGTTGAGTTGTTGTTGTTTCGGAGGAGAGAAGTTGGGAGAGGGAGTGGTGGAACATGAGGATTAAATAGGATGGGACGGGATGAGAGAAGGCAGGAGGTGCAGAAGTCCGCGATGATGCGGATGCATCTGAGCGGATGGGGATAAGGCGCGGATGGATCTGAACGGATGAGGCGCGGATCTTGAGGCAGATCAGGAAGGAGGGGATTTCCAGGCATCTCGAGCCATTTCAGAAGAAGAGGCAGCTGGAAGGTGCCCCAAGTTCGACTTCGACTTGGAGCCAGGCAGATGGATGTTGTGCAGTGCCAGAAAAGGGGCACCGTATCAACCCTTGTTCGCACGGTGTTCGCACGGCCTATAAAGGGGGTAGGAGCTGGGCAGGTGCAAAAACATACTTAAGGGCAGACTCGGTAAAGGTGTGGCCAGCTCCATGAAGCTCGGCCATGACGGCGGCTGTCTGGAAGCCACTCAGGGCGCCTGCCTTGGCAAACGCGACGAGGATCTCCTCGTGCAGCTCGGGAGTCCACCTAGTCATGACCATGTTGCTGGTTGAAGTAGTGTAGTGGATCGACGTGAGGTAGAGGATTGACGTATGTAGAGGATCGACCTGATGTAGAGGTTGTGTGGGTGGAACGGATGGTGGGTTGAGGTGGTGGTCGAGGGAGTCAACAGATCAGGTGGTGATGTGGGAGTTGAGGTTGGGATGGAGGGGCCAAAGATGGATGGGGTGGGTGGAAGCCGAATAAGTAGCGGATCTGGCTTTGGGTGCCAGAGGCAAGTGCCACAGCTTGTGGTCACCTGAGGGGATCGCAGTGGACAGGCAACAAAGACCCAAGGCAGGAAGTGGAAGGCAGAGATTGGGGCAGAACGTGACAGGCAGGTGTTTCGAAGCCAGGCGAAACAAAACATGGGTGATGCAGCAAATAGCAAGCAAGGCGCGCAAAGCAACCGACTTACCTGAGTCCGTTCCAGGTGACGTCCTTGTCGATGGCCTGGAGGTTGGCCACGATCTTGGCCTTGGCCTCGGGGGTGAAGTTACCCTTGGCGAGGTCCCAGGTGCCCGCCGCGAGGGTGGTGAAGAGATCCATGTTGTTCCAATCGACAGTCATGATTGCGGTAGAGTGGGTTGATTGATGATTGATTGAGAGCGCGTTGATCGTGAGGGTTTGGTTGGTGGTAGAGAAGTTTGTTGATGGGGGAATTTCGCGAGGGGCGGATGGGATGGGTTGTGGGTTTGTTTGGGGGACGGAAAGTTGCGAGAGGGATGCGAGGCGTGGGGCACGGTATCAGCAGCAGAAGCGGCAGCGGCAGCGGCAGCGGCAGCGGCAGCGTGTCAACAGCAGCAGTGGGTAGCAACAGCAGCAACAGCACCAGTGCACTTGGTCAACGCGTTGGCCATCACGTGCTCCACGATCAAATCCTTCACCAGGGCGCTTCTTTCTGATGCCTAGGTGCCCTGCAGTCTAGACAGCCCGTTTGGACTTCATTTTCTGCATGACCGGTTCTATCAATTTCGCCGTCCAGAGGTCTGAGTTCAGAGTAGCGGGATCAAGAAGTCCGAGTCGAGTGGGCGGACTCGACGAGTGCAACTTGAAGCTGCCTTGCCCAGGTGGTGTCATCAACCAAGTGACCAACAGACATGGAAGGCCCTCAAGATAAGCTCAGCAGTTGCCTTGGCGTACCTACCTCCACTGAATGTCAAGCTTCGAATCCATGTAGCTGCTGGTCTTCAGTTTCGTGTGATATTCGTAGTTTCGACTTTTCAGTCCTGCTTCTCATCTTGACTGGGCAGGAACCAAACTAAAAAACTCCAAGAGGCAGGTACAGAACCACTCCCCTATAAAAGTAAGAAAATCTCTGCGCGTCTTGCGTCGAGACATTTCCCAACTTCTACACCATCAAGCCCACATATCAAAGCTTGACACGTCGAGATTTCCAACTTGATCTATCACCAAGCCCACGCGTCGAAAGCTTGATGCGTCGAGACTCCTCAGCTTATCCTCACCAAGTCCACGCGTCAACAGCTTGATGCGTTGAAACTTTCCATCACCAGGCCCACGCATCAACGTCGAGATTTCAACTTGTTCATCACCAGGCTCACGCATCAAGGCTTGACACGTCGAGACTCTTCAACTCAAAGGTACGTCAAGACTTTTCTTCACACCCCCTGTCACCAAGCTTCAAAGCTTGATACATCGGGACAACTTTATCCATCACCAAGACCACGCATCAAGCCTTGATGCGTCAAGACTTGTCTTGACTCTCCCTCACCAAGACCGACCACGGATGAAAGCTTTGAAGCGTCGAGACTCTCTCAGCTCTTTCCAACACAAGACCACGGATGAAAGCTTTGATGCGTCGAGACTCTCTCAGCTCTTTCCAACACAAGACCACGCATCAAGGTTTGATACGTCGAGACTCCCCCAGCTCTTTCCATCGCCAAGACTACACTTTACTACTTTGATGCGTCGTTCGCCATCTGATCTTCTTTAAATTTTCCAGGCCTCTTCACTACGCATCAAGGGTAGCCCCGCCAATTCAAACCAAGAACAACAAGGTACCTATGCCCCACACCCTCCCCATCCATCCAGCCCCTATTTGTCTTCTGCCATCGAACGACAAGCCCCTTTCTTGGATTCAACCTTTGACATGTTTAATAAGTGTTAACTAAGCAACGTCAGGAAATTTGACAGGACCATCTCAGAACCATGCCTCCCAAGCGAGAGCCTCCCAAGGCAGAGCCCTCCAAGGCCGAGGGCAAGGCAGAGGCCAATGAGAAGAAGAAGATCAATGTTGGTCAGGCTGCTGGTCAAGGTCCAGGCCTCAGCGCCATAGAAGCCATCTACCATGATCGCCTACCTCAGGGTCGCGCCCTTAACCGATGGGATGCCGAGGCTGAGCGGGACCTCATCATGGCTTGCCTGACTTCCGAGAACAACAACTACCCAACCATCAATTGGCCTAGGGTTAAGCTCATCATGGACGACCGTGGCTACAAGTTCTCCAGGTCGGCTCTCGAGTAAGTCAAGCCAAGTTCCATGGGGCTTTGCCTGTTACAAGGAAGAAGCTAACTCTGTCGACAGCCAGCGTTGGTCCAAGACCATCATGAAGGAGTGGAGGGAGCGCAGGGGTCCCGGTACCCTGACTGACTTTGTCGACCCCGACACTGCCAACAACACCCCGGCAAGGAAGCGAGGCCGCATCCTGGCTGTCGCCAAAGCCAAGCAGAACGAGAGGATTGCTGCCGCCCTCGCCGCTCGAAACCTGGCCAACAGCGCGGCCGACAACAGCCAGGTCGGCAACACCCAGGCCGAGAGTAGCCCTGTTGACAACGGTCTGGTCGGCAACAATGGCGCAGTCAGGCGCACAGGCGTTAGGGTCGATGACGGCCATCTCACCCGCAGCCTGGAGACTCGCGTCTTTGGCACCGCAGCTCCCGATGCCGACGACGCCGAGGACGTTGGCGGCGACAAAAAGTATTTGATGCAGCCTCCCCCTACCCCAGCTGCCGTCGATCAGGGTCCCGCGTCTGATACCTCCAACAAACCCAGCCCTAGACCCGGTGATCTCCTCTTTCTCCAACAGTGCGACCAGTTCAGGGTCGAGGAGGGAAACGACGTTGCCGAGGAGCCCCCCAGGAAGCGACGTGCCCCTCGCCGTTCCAAGGCCGAGATGGACAAGGTCAGGGCCGACAAGGAAGCCGCCCGCATCAAGAGGGAGGAGGAGCGTGCTCGCAAGCAGGCCGCCCTGAACACCAAGACGAACACCCCAGCGGCGGCTGTCAAGAAGGAGCAGAAGGTCAACAACGTGGTGAACCTGATCACTCCACCCCGACCGCCCCCCGCTGCCTCCACCGGAGTCGTCGAGGTCATGGACGATTATGACCCCAACCTTCTCTACCAGATGCCTCGCTCGCAGGTCAGCAACCCTCAGACCATGGTTACTCCCACCCTCGGTTCCCGTGGCAGCACGGTTGCCCCTCCCTCGGTCCAGTCTACCCCTACCCCTGCCCCTGATTTCTACGGCGGCTTCACTCAGGGATACCAAACGGTCAACTACCCGACTCCTTCCAGGAACGGCTCGACCCCCTCGAAGAACGTCCCCCTTCCGTCGTTCCAAGCCAATTTTGGCATGGAACCGACCGTTCCCCAGCGCTCCAACTACGGCTACCCGATCTGTCAAAACACTTCCTTCAGCGGATACAGCATGATGGGCCAGTATCAGCCCATGAACTTCAACTTCGGCATGCCGCAGAGCAGCTACATGCAGTCCGGTATGCCCAGCCCTCATCAGCAAAACACCTACTCGATGAACCAGGATCCCATGTTCAACCTGCCTCCCATCTACGGCAACACCGGCCAGACCGGGTCTGACGCTCGTGTCCTCTTTGGCGACTCCCCAGTCGCTGGCTTTGGAGCTGCCAGGCCTACTACCGAGTCTCAATCGGCCATGATGACCCAGCCAGCGGCTCCTCTGGCTCACATGGATATCATCCCAACTATCGAGACTGACAACGATCATGCCGGCTCTTCCAAGGATAAGACTACTTAGTGGCGACGAAAGGTACGTCTCAGGAAGTACCTAACCTCGAGAGTTAAAAGGGACACTGCTAATGGTCAATAGTCATCTGATCTGATTCATTCAACCACTTCCTCCATCTACAAAAAAACAAACATCTTTATCATAGTGCGGACCGGTTTTCAAACACTCTTCTTCTTTTCTGAGCCAACGGGGCATCAGATTTCATCTCGGCAGGGAACAGGGCTGCCGAGCACATCTTCAAGCGGTGCAGTGCGCATATGGCGCGCAGTCTGGGCAGGGTTCTTTTTAGCCATGGGCGTTACGGATTTTGAGATGAGGCCTTTCAGAGGCCTTTCAGTGGGTAGATAGAGGCCATCTCGACCCTTGGTACAGGCGTTACGGAATTTTGAGACGAGGCCTTTCAGAGGCTTTCGATGGGTAGATAGCGGCGATCTCGACCTTCATCACAGGCATCGCGAGAATCTGATCCTTTCAACAAGGTAGATAGTAATTCACGGAACGATCAACTAATCAACTACCTGTCCGCCATGTGTTACCGATCTCTCCGCTTGTGTGTGAGCGCAAACCCCCCAACGCCGCTGTATGACCCATATGGCCCCGTGGCCGCCTAAACGCCAAAGCAATGATGTCTTCCCATGACCCTAGTCCCGAAGCCTACTTGGCGTCGCGGCCGTCCAGCCTCCGCCCCTCGCTTGGGCCCTTCTTCTCGGGAGACTTGGCCTTTTCGTCACCGTCGCCCTTACGCTTGACGGCGCCACCGCGGAGAGTCTGGCCCTGTCCAGCAAAGTGTGGCCGCTCAGCGGTTTCCTTCTCGCGTTCCTTGTCCTCCTTGGTCTTCACGGGCTTGATCTCGTAGCCGAAGAAGAGCTTGTTGGGTGGGAGGCGGAGGGGCATCGGCCCCGCGGTTCGACGGGGCAGGGGCACCGAAGGGGGCGGGTTTGCAGAGGTGCCGCCGATAGGGGTGGCTGTCTGGGGTGTGGAAGCCTTGCTGCCCTTTGTAGGCTTCAGTCGCTGACCCTCGCCGTAAAAGTTGGAGGCTGCTGCTGCGGCCGTCGAAGGGGCGATGGCGCTGTAGTTGATGGACTGCGCCATGGTACCCTGGTTGTGAAGAAGGCCGCCAGCGGGGAGGCCACCACGGACGCTGGGAGTGCTGGTACCGCTACCGCGGGGCTGGCGCTCGGGCTCGACGTAACCGACGGGAGGGGCAAAGTCGACCTCGACGTCCGTCTCGATCATGCTGACACCCATCTTCTCCGTCTCGGGCTTGACCTCGAGAACCGCCACGTCGTAGACTTCATCGTTGTATTCAAAGTTGAAGACGTCACCCTTTGTCAGGGTGGCAAAGTTCCTGAACGCCTTCTCCAGGACGGCCTTAGGATCGCTGATGTCGAGGAAGTTGGTGGATTGGGGCTGCAGCTTGACCTGGCGGGCCAGCTCCAGTGTCGTGGTCTTGACCTGGATCAGGTCGCCCACATCGAGGCCGAGAGTCTGCATCATCTTTGGTTTGTCAGCGATATACCTGAAATGTGATCGATACCACGACATACCCAGTGCGGAAGGTAGGCCTTTCCTTCCTCGGCGACAAACTCGAGCACTCCCGCGTGCGAGTGCTTGCCCTTTTCTCCGTTGACGAGCTCCATGATGAGGGGCCACTGGACGTGGAGTCGGGAGACCTTGTCGAGAGCCGAGGGCGGCAGGAAGATCTTGGAGCCGTAGTTGAGAGTCGGACGTTCGGGACCAGGCGCCATGGCCATGGGGTAGCATCGGTAGTATTCGTCGAAGCGCTGGATGATCGGGCGGCGCCCGCCGC
The DNA here is from genome assembly GCA_014635975.1 of Plectosphaerella sp. P0831. Classification (NCBI taxonomy): domain Eukaryota; kingdom Fungi; phylum Ascomycota; class Sordariomycetes; order Glomerellales; family Plectosphaerellaceae; genus Plectosphaerella; species Plectosphaerella sp. P0831. The sequence goes on from JACAFV010000097.1 coordinate 32,866, forward strand.
GGGCGAACTGGTACATGTCTGCCTCGCTGGGGTCGAAGCGGAACTTGGAGTCTGGTTAGCAGGTCGATCATCGAGGGTAGGGCGGGGTGCAGCTGTACCATCTTGTCGGTATTTGGCGGTTGCCTTTAGTGTTGAGAGTCAAAATCAGGAGAGCTGAGCCGAGTTGGTCTTGGTGCTGGTATCGGGGAAAGAACGGCTGAGCCGGGCGTGCGCGGGGTTATTTGAGAAGGTTGTGGAGGACAGCTCACGAAGCTTCGAGGTCGAGGGACGGACGTTCGGGAGCTTCAGTTCAGGCCAAAGGCAGCTGGAGTATGACGAAACAAAGCGGCGGTATCTGAGGTCGCCCTTGCAGCTGTGGATCACACGCTTAACCAGATTGGGTGTCCTTAGGTAAGCCACTTCAAAGAGGTGTGAATGGAGGCAGACGTCAAGAATGAGGAGGGAGTCCGCAAGGATTAAGAATTGGGTTCCAGAAAGAGGTCCTATTAGATTAACCCAAAGCATAAATCACTTTGAAATGAACGGAAAAGGGAAGTTGGGTAGTTGTGTTGGGTTGCAACTCCAAGATGTCATGTTTGTTTGCCTGTCTTTTGCTAGACAAAATCAGCAACCCGCGTCCACTCGCCGTCCGTATCAGCTGGGCGAAACTCAACAGCCTCTCCAAAGTAGCCTGCATCCTGCCAGGCCTTCATCGTGGCCCCATCGTACGGCCCCTGCTTGTCGGCGCCGTCTCTTCCATCCGTCCACCTGAACTCCCAGTGTGTTGTTGTGGCGTTCTCCTCGATATCCTTCTTCGACGGTTCGGACCAATCTTCACCCGTCTCGCGCTGCCACTTTCGTATCAGGAGCTCCCGCTCTTCGTCGTAGATTTCCAGGTGATCCCTGCTCAAAAGCTTATCGGCCGCATCGGTGATGGCGGCGATGGCCTCCTTTCTCCGTGTTTGTTCAGGGTCGGCGGGTTTCTCAGCCTCGTCGACGTCCATGCTTTCGCCGCCCTTGCTCTGCTTCTTGAGCTTCCACTTGGGCACCTTTTTCGGTTTCGGCAACCCCTTTCCGAGTCGTGCCAGGGCCTCCAGCGAGGTCTCACCCTTTTCCAGACACAGAATGAGTGTCTTCAAGATATCCGTCGTAAGGAGCTTGTCGTCTTCCATCCGCTGCCGCCGTGCTTCAAGCTCCCGCTTTTCGTGGGCCTCGGCGGCTTTCTTCATATCCTTCTTGCTGAGACCATCGAGCCACTTGTCGTGCACCGAGTCCGGGTCGGCGGCCTTTCGCACGTAGTTGCCGTCGGCGTCGAAGCGTCCCTCTTCCTGCTCGTCCTTCATGTTGAAGGCCTCGAGCTTCGGTGCGTTACGCTTCAGACCTCCAAGGCCAACCTCCTCATCGATGCCCTCTTCCCGTACTGCCAGCTCTCGCTCCTGGTCGTCGTCATCGCTGCTCTCCTCGTCGTCGAGCCGCACTTGGCCACCACCCTTGCTGTCGAACTCCTGGCCGACAATTTCTGTATCTTCCATGAAATGAACTTCCTTGGCTTTCCGGCGAGCTGCTGAAGATCCCTCGACAGCATCACTGCCCTCGCCCTTGTCACCAGCGCCGTCTTCCTCCGCAAACATGTCGTCATCGTCGTCATCTGCGTTTGCGGCTTTTGTCTGGGCACCCTTGGATTTGGCGTCGTAATTGTCGAGCTGGTGCAGAATGTCATTGCTGCCTTGGGGCCGCTTGTCTGCGCGGGCCGCAAAGGTCTCGTTGTCCGAGTCGCTGTCGTAGCCATCGATGTTGACGGCACCCCGTTTGGTGCCACCTCCGCCAATGACATCGGCATCGAGAACAATGTCGTCCTCTCGAGCATCGGGCGCGAGTGCCGACGGGTTTCGAACGTCGAATTTCACCTTCTTGCCGTCAGGTCCATCGTCATCGTGGTGGTGCGTCCGAGCAAAATTCTCTCCGTCTCTCTTCGGCCGCGCCGCCGTATGCCGTGAGGACATGTTGCCAGAAATATGCAGGCGATGTAGACGCGGTGCACGGGAGTTCAATGTGTAAGTCGGCGTTGAGTTGCTCTGTGTAGGATGACGGACGAACGCAGCACGACGAGCGAGGTCTGCACATTCAATTGTCCGGGCGACACTGTACACGCACTGTGACCAGCTACCGCGGCCGCTGTGATGCATCATCCAACAGCTCGACAACCACTCGCAATCCAAGTGCACCGTGGGACTGTCGAAAATCACATTTGTCTTATTCGAGCAATTGACTATGACCTGATGATGAACGGGTTGGCTGTCTTGATACAGACAGTTCAGTCCCTCGACGAAGTCAAGTACGTCTACAAAACATGTCCGCGATTACAGTTGGCTGCGGATGATAAGCCTGGACGACGGGCGATTGAGACTCAGTCCAGTCCTGCCATGTCTTCTGGGCATGCATCACAGACATCGAACGGGACGTCACTAGCTCCCTACCTCTCTGTGTCTCAAAGAAGGGCCAGCCATGACGGCGCTCTGTCAACAGACTCGCAACAAGACGCCAAGGTTCCAAGGGATGTAGGCAGTTGCCGGAGACGGGCGCTGCTTGAAACCATCCTGCCAAGGCTTGCAGGTCTGATTCTTTGTCGTGATGTGTCCGATGTGACAAACATCCCAGCAATCGACGGCTTGCAAGTGGAGCCCTCTATGAACCGTCAGCGAGAGGTGTGGTATTTCTGGTGTATTCTCGGTACCACCAGAAGTCCTTGGTAATGGGTGGAGGGGCCCAGATCGCACGCAGCCCCATAGTCGCGGGTGAATTTTCAGAGCTCTCTGGTGTTCTCTGGGGAGGCGAAATATCTCCAGGTTGCTTTGGGGTTCTACGAGGCCACTCAACGTCAGATGTGGGGGCAAAAAGAGGGGGAGACACTGAGCGAGCCCGAAAATTGAGATCACTGCGGGTGTGGCAGAGAGAGAGCACTGACGGCGAGCTGTGGCTGGCAGCCCGCCTGGCGGTGACGACATTGGGCGGTAAGCTCCCTTCTCAGTAAGGCCGTGGCCGACCGGGGTTCAATGGATGGATGCAAACGAAGCTGCAGACTGCAGAAGGCGGGGCACCACCGCGGTTGCCTGGGTTACTCACCTCCCAAGTGAATGGGCATCGCAAAATTTCCCTCCCAGCGACTGATGCCCCAACTGCTTGCAGCCTCTCGGCCTGATTGTTCAAGGCGTTTGCAGGCTTCCAGAGCCTGGTGGGCGGGCAGGCAAGCGCCGCGCAGGTGGAGCTATTGATGGAGGGGCACTGAAGCTGCCTTGGGCCGTTGGCGGGGCACCGTACCTTCAAGAAAGTGCTCTGAGGCGCTGGAATTTTCCCTGGTCCCACTTTTAATGCCCCTCTTGCCGTAGGTTGGAAGTTCGCGGAAGGCGATCGAACTCGTTGCTTTGGCTGGCCGCTGTTTTAAGTACCTTCGCCAGAAACCCGTCCTTTCTCCCAAATTCCTCTTCATCACCACTTTACTCTCTCCCACCAAACTACTCTCCGTTTCCTTACCTCACAACGCACTCTTCTTCTTTTCGAGCGTCAGATACCCATTCCACAACCACACATCATGGCTACCGGACCCGCCGTCGGTATTGACCTGGGCAGTACGTTTTCCCTCACCCCGCGCTCGCTCATCGCAGTCCCCCAATTCAGACGCTAACCTGTGCCCCACCTATAGCCACCTACTCGTGCTGTGCCATCTACATGCACGACAAGTGCGACATCATCGCCAACGACCAGGGAAACCGTGTCACTCCCAGCTATGTCGCCTTCAACGACTCCGAGCGCCTCATCGGCGACGCTGCGAAGAACCAAGTCGCGATGAACCCTCACAACACTGTCTTCGACGCCAAGCGCCTGATCGGCCGCAAGTTCGCCGATGCTGAGGTCCAGGCCGACATGAAGCACTTCCCCTTCGCCGTCATCGACAAGGCTGGAAAGCCTGTCATTGAGGTCGAATTCAAGGGAGAAAAGAAGCAGTTCACCCCCGAGGAGATCTCCGCCATGGTCCTGACCAAGATGCGTGAGACCGCCGAGGCCTACACCGGCAAGACCATCAACAACGCCGTTGTCACCGTCCCCGCCTACTTCAACGACTCTCAGCGTCAGGCTACCAAGGATGCCGGTCTCATCGCCGGCCTCAACGTCCTCCGCATCATCAACGAGCCCACCGCCGCTGCCATCGCCTACGGTCTCGACAAGAAGGTCGAGGGTGAGCGCAACGTCCTCATCTTCGATCTTGGTGGCGGCACCTTCGATGTCTCTCTCCTCACCATCGAGGAGGGCATCTTCGAGGTCAAGGTATGTGGACCCATTTTTCTCATTTCCACTCAACACCAGCTAACATCACCAGTCTACCGCCGGTGACACTCACCTGGGTGGTGAGGACTTCGACAACCGTCTTGTCAACCACTTCGTTGCCGAGTTCAAGAGGAAGAACAAGAAGGATCTCTCCACCAACGCCCGTGCTCTGCGCCGTCTGCGCACTGCTTGCGAGCGTGCCAAGCGTACCCTTTCGTCGTCCGCTCAGACCTCGATCGAGATCGACTCGCTCTACGAGGGTGTCGACTTCTACACCTCCATCACCCGCGCTCGCTTCGAGGAGCTGTGCCAGGACCTGTTCCGCTCGACCATCCAGCCCGTCGACCGTGTCCTGACCGACGCCAAGATCGACAAGTCGCAGGTGCACGAGATCGTCCTTGTCGGCGGTTCCACCCGTATCCCTCGCGTCCAGAAGCTCATCACCGACTACTTCAACGGCAAGGAGCCCAACAAGTCGATCAACCCCGACGAGGCTGTTGCCTACGGTGCCGCCGTTCAGGCTGCCATCCTCTCGGGTGACACCACCTCCAAGACCACCAACGAGATCCTGCTTCTCGATGTCTCTCCCCTGTCTCTCGGTATCGAGACTGCCGGTGGCATGATGACCAAGCTCATCCCCCGCAACACTACCATCCCCACCAAGAAGTCCGAGGTCTTCTCCACCTTCTCCGACAACCAGCCGGGTGTCCTGATCCAGGTGTACGAGGGTGAGCGCCAGCGCACCAAGGACAACAACCTGCTCGGCAAGTTCGAGCTCACCGGTATCCCCCCCGCTCCCCGCGGTGTCCCCCAGATCGAGGTCACCTTCGACATGGACGCCAACGGCATCATGAACGTGTCCGCCATCGAGAAGGGCACCGGCAAGTCCAACAAGATTGTCATCACCAACGACAAGGGCCGTCTCTCCAAGGAGGATGTCGAGCGCATGCTGGCTGAGGCCGAGAAGTACAAGGCTGAGGATGAGGCCGAGGGCGCTCGCGTCGCTGCCAAGAACGGCCTTGAGTCGTACGCCTACTCTCTCCGCAACACTCTCAGCGACCCCAAGGTCGAGGAGAAGCTCGAGGCTGGTGACAAGGACACCCTCACCGCCGAGATCGACAAGATTGTCAGCTGGCTCGACGACAACCAGCAGGGCACCAAGGAGGAGTACGAGGACCGCCAGAAGGAGCTCGAGGGTGTCGCCAACCCCATCATGATGAAGTTCTACGGCGCCCAGGGCGGTGCTCCCGGTGGCCCCGGTGGCGCTCCCGGTGGCTTCCCCGGCGGCCCCGGCGCTGGCGGCCCCCCCGGCAACCACGACGACGGCCCCACCGTTGAGGAGGTCGACTAAATTGATACCCCGCGATACTTTGTTTCCTAGAGTGGTTGCCATGACGGATCTCACGACTGGAGGCAGTTGGGGTTTCATGATTAGACTTTCTTTGCGTTTCTTCACGATTACGACACGGGAAAAGCACGGTGGGCCTCAGCTTGGGTTTGTACTTTAATCAGATCATCAGGACGGCTTCTATGAGAATAGCCGAATTTCCACAAGTTCTAAACACTTTCTTGCCTGCTTCGTGATGCGATACTTGACTTGTTTGCATGAGGCGCCGGGATTATAACACGACGAGATAATTGGTGGACGCTGTGTGATAGATGGGAGATTTGTTCATGAATTAAATAGGTAGTGTACGGTACATTAAGCAGTGGCTTCGTCGTTGTCGTAGCCCAGCTTCTGGCGGAGCTGTCGCCGTCGCTCAATCTCTCCCTTCTGCCACTCTTCGTCGGTCCCGGTCGGTGCCTCCAGAGGCGTCGTGAAAGCCGAGCCGGGAGGGACCCTTGACATCCTAGGCTTCCACACGTCCTCGCTGCTGGGTTGGCCGTTGCCGTACTTTGCCCACTCCTTGTTCCTGTAGTGTTCCCTGATGGCCTCCTCCCTCATCTCGCCAGCGTATCCCTTGACACGCATGCAGAACCAAAAGTCGTCCCACTGCTCGCTGCAGGAACGCATGCCGCCGCCGCGGTACACGGCGTTCCACTGGCCGCCGACCGACTGGCAGTGGAAGGCCATGTCGAAGGCTTGTCGGCAAGACATGTCTGTGGGGAGGAGAGCTTCGGCGACGGGATCGAGCATCGGGGCTGGGTTGGCGGCGCGGGCGGCGTCGATCTGGGAGGCGGACGTGGCGGAGGACTTGAGGGAGAACCACGAGGAGGTCGAGGCTGTCTCGGGCTGTGATGCTGCTGATGCTGCGGCGGCGGCCTGGGGCTGTGATGTCGGCTTGGGGGCTTTGTTCTCTGGCGCAGATCCCGTCTCGGCCTGGATGAGGGCCATGAACTTCATAATCTCCGGGTCCATGTTGTTGGACGAGGACTGGCTCGCCGGCGCATCCTGTGGAGGTTGCGCAGACGCTGCCGCAGAGTCTGCAGGCGCAGGTGTCCTGGGTGGAGATGGTGACGCCCAGAGCCAGCCCATGATGATGATTTGGTCGAAGCTGAAGTGAACTTGTATGATTCGGGTGTCTCGATGCCCGGTCGATGCGTCGCTGGGTTCGTCGAGGAAAGAGGGGAAGCTGCAGCTGTCGGGTTGGGTGGTCGATAGGCAATGTGTGGGATGGCGTTCGAGTACTGCTTCCATTCGGCGCGAGCTTCATTGGACGGACCCGCCTTGGCTGCAGCTGCAGGCGGCACGCGGACGTGGGGTGCGGGGCCTCTATTTGTAATATTAGCATGGCAATGCTCGAGAAGCGCATGGGGCAGAAATTCAATATGTCAAGACATGAACAGAAATCGACCAAAACAGGTGGACAATTTTGAGGAGTTCGTTCGCCGAGATCTCAATTGAGATGAGAATAGTACGGACCAATTTTTTTTTCATTTAGTTTAGGTAATAAATGTTGAACATGTTGGTCTCGTATGCGAATTCTCCTCAAACAATGCGACAATCATCGTTGCATCACCACTTTGCACGCAGAGAGAAAGCCACTCAAGACTAACATGACGAAGACATCGTTTGTATTCCTATCCCATCAAGACTCCCTAACCCTAACACGTGTATCTCTGTTCGACTACGCGTCCCAGTCCATCCATGTTAATCCCATAATCCGCGTCAATCGCAATGTTTACCCCACTGACTCCATCCCAGTTGCATCCATTTGCCCTTGATTGTGTGTTTCCCATGCAATGAAGCCTCGTCCCTTGC
>JACAFV010000097.1:40452-72605 GCA_014635975.1 Plectosphaerella sp. P0831
CATCAAAGGGAGTGTCGCCGTCAAGACCACCATGATGACCAGGATCTGGGTGGGGGTACTCTGAAGCGTACGGGTCGACGGAATCGACATTGGAGCCGCCATTGTGGGCCGCCAGGGCCAGTACAGCCTCGTCTTCATGCATAGCCTGCGAAGGCTCGTCATCTGGCTCCTCCATCCGCTGACGCTTCATTGGAGGTCCCTGGTCATCGTCATCATGGTCGTGCCCATGAGTGTGGTCGTGACCATGATCGAGAGCCCCGACAAGAGAGTCTTGATCCAAGTGAGATTGCGGAGGAGGAACTCCCTGGTTGTCCGACTCTAGATCTGCCAGTTCTTCGGCCTTCGGGGTGCTTGAAGCGTCGTGAGGCGCAGGGAGACCGGGAGTCGAGTCCAGCGGTGCCATGGGCACTCCCTCCTGTCCTTGAAGGGGCATGCCCTCAGGGTGCACGGAATGAGCGTGATGGGCGTGATGGGTGGGGAGGCCGGTCGGGTGTTGCATGGGAGGGCCCGGGCGAGGCATCGAGTTACCCGGGAGAGGCTGAGAGTTGCCCTGAAGTGGCGGCAGAGTGTATCCCTCGTCCAAGAGGGACGCACCCGTCAGACTATCCTGGGTGGTGTCTGCCCCGATGGACTTCCTCGGCCTGCCTCTGCCAGGGCCGGGCCGACGAGTGATGGGGTTCAGCGTGGGATCGACCTTCCTGGTCGTGTCAGGGGGCGGGCCGCCAACGTCGGCGCGATGTGCGGCACGGCGAAGGCCTTGGAAGTGTTGTCTGCATGATCATTAGCTCGAGCCTGGATTGCCATCATGGAAAGACAAAGCAAGCATGGCGTGTCGTCGTCCCGGGCCCGCCCATAGACCATGGACCAGTCTCACTTGAGATATCTCCATGTCCGTCCCGGGACCCTGCCAGAGCCCCACATGGTATGGAGCTCTTATTGGCACTATCAAAGACGCGGGGGACTTTGACGACACGCGCGACGACGACAACCACCAAACTGACGCGACGGGGGATGCAGGGACGGCGACGGTTGGGGAAGACGCCATACGAAAGGAAGCGTTTGAGAAAACAGGGCAGACTACGTACCGGCATCCCTCATTGGTGAAGCCATAGCCCAGGGAGCGCATGTGGTTACCGATTGTGGTCCATTCTGAGCCGCTGATGACGCCAATATTCTTTACGGAGAGTATGGTGAAGAACAGGTCCTTGTCGGCGCGGTCATTCCAATTCTTGTTCATCGTAACGATACGAACAGGGAAATAAGTCGTCTGAGATGGGAAAGGTATACCGGCTAACAGGCTGGGACTCGACGAGATGGTGGTGAGGTGCTAGCGGTCCTAACAGCCAGCAGACAACAGTGGGAAAATTGATCGAGGGCCGACGTTGGGGAGGTGCGAGGGTTAAAGCTCGGATATCGCACGCTGCCCGTCCCAACAGCGGGGACACGCACGAGACGGGGCTGGGACGCGGTCCGTGCGAGTTCGAGCGACTTAGGTAAGCGGCGTCTCATCATGTGAGACGCTCAGCTGTGCTGAAGCTTCAACCAAGACCAGAGCAGATGCTGTCCAAGACGACGTACAAAGCTTTCAAATCGTAATGATACAGAATCTATGACAACCCCCGGCGGAACCGCGCCGTTTTTACATAATTATCCCCCAACGCCATAACTGCCGGTCACAGCCTACCGCATTCCCTAGGACATGTCCATCGCCTCGCCGTGTCCGTTGGTCACGGTAAAGTCCACGGCGCCAGTGTTGCCAATGAGCCGCTTTTCCGAGTCGGTGACAAACTTGACACTGCGCGAGGGGTCGTAGAAGAGCTGGAAGCTCCGCTGGACGTCGGCCACATCGACCGTCTTGGCCCGCCTCTTGGCGGACACGAGCTGCGACGTTGTGATGAGGTTGCTGGCGTAACGCAGGCCCGCCTCCTCGCCAATCTTGGTCAGAAGGGCGAGGGCGTCGGGTGAGACGTCGACCTCCTCCTCTTGCGCCCGGATGGTCAGGATCTGCTTGAGCTCGTCGGGCGAGTACGTGTGGGTGTGAATGATGACGACGCGGTCAAGGAAGTCGAGCGGCAGGCCGTGGGGGCTGCGGTAGTCGGTGCCACGGATGCGCGAGTTGCCCCTGTTGCTCGCCATGATGACAATGGGCGCCAGGTCGTCCTCGAGGGCGCGGTTGACGTAGGAGAAGGACTCAATGTCCAGCATGTGCACCTCGTCGATGAAGAGCACGCCCGGAACAATCTCCGCCTTGCCCTCCTCCTTCCACTCGCCAACCTTTGTGTTGATCTGGTCGCGGATCTCGCTCCGGATCTCGCCCGTGTCGCCGGAGAAGAGCGCCAGGAAGCCCTGCGTCCTCGAGTTGATAACGTCGATCTCGTGGAGGGAGACGGTGTGGACCACCTCCTTGCGCTTCTGTAGCTCGCCGTCGGGGCACTGGAGGAACTTTGTGTCGACGCCCATGGCGTCGTAGTCACGCGATCGCGCGTACGAGCGGCCGAGCTTGGTGATCTTGCCCGACGACTTGTCGATGGAGATGATGTCGCCGGCCATGACGCGCTCCTTGGTCATGGCGTCAATCATCTTGACGCCCATGTCGTAGACAGCTTCCATGTCGGTCGTCTTGATGGTGAGCTTGCCCTGCTTTGCGCCGCCCGTGACGCTGCGGTCGACCTGGATCTCGACCACCTCGCCCTCCATGATTTCGCTCTCCTCCTTGATGCGCACGCCAATGGACTTGCGGAACGCTTGGGTCAGCGCCTCCGTCTTGGACATTTCGAGGGAGAAGATTTCGGAGGCGGCAAGGCTGGTGAAGGGGACGTCCGGGCCCAGGGACTGCGCCATGCCCATGGCGATGGCTGTCTTTCCGGTGCTGCGCGTTGAGAGAACATGTCAGCGCGGTCATGGAAAGAAGACTCTAAGGGGTGACAACGAACCTTGGGGGGCCGGCAATCAGCACGGCGCGACCGGCAATCTTGCCCTCCTTGATCATCTGCAGGATCACGGCGGCGGCCTTCCGTGCCTTTTCTTGGCCGACAAGTCCTTGCGAGGCGGCGCGCGGCTCGAGGGATACGCTGTCAACACCGAGGCCTCTGATGTGCGAATGCGCGGCGATGAGGTTGAGGCCGCGAAGTTCCTTGGACTCGGAGACGGTCATCACGGGCTAGAGAAGAGGTCAGTGACCAGCGCAATCGACACTGCCGGCTAGGTACGTACGGCGGCCATCTTGGCTGATTTCCGTACTGGCGTACGATGTGACGGGGCAATTGGGAGGCGTGATGTTGTCGAGGCAGGGCTGTCGAGGGGATCAAGGTTGTTCGATCGACGATTTCGCTAGCTCCAGAGTTGGATCTTGAAAGTGAAAGTCGCGGATGGAAAAGCTGGGGACGCGCCGCAGCTCACAGCACCAGCCACACCTGAAGCCCGGGGCCTCACTTATTCAGCAGGTGGCGCCGCCGCCACTTGGGCCACAATTGCCGCCCGGGCCGCATTAGGTACGGATGGGCACGGGCACGGGCAGATGGGATCCAAGAACCCCTCCCCCCCTTACACCACCATGGTCGAGCTACGTCAAGTAAAGATACAGGCCGTTTGGACACCCTGACCGGCTTCGTTCTGTTTGATCCTGCCGTAGACTTCCCAGTTGCTGGCGTGTCTGTCTGTTCGAGGAGTGCCACGTGGCTGTGCCTCGACTTGACTTTGCCCGTTTGTACCTACCTATCTTCGACATCCTTTGATCGATTCGCTTCGAAGTTGAATACTCGGTCCACGCACAACTTGAAATAGGCGTGATTGTTTGAGTTTCCTAGGCGATTACCAGGAGGTGAGCAGAATACAGCCCTGTAACCCCTATCTCGTGCGTTGGCCCAACTAGCCCCAAGGCCAGGTAGTGGGAAGGTGCGACACATTTCGCTGCAAGTACTGTACCTGCCCGTACCTGCCTTCCTGCTCACTGATTGTGCCCGGGCCTCAGGCAGCCAAGGCCATCGCTCTTTTCTTTTGCTGCGTCGATGCCATGCCTGGATTTCCTCCAGCAGTGACGGCCGCAACTTCCCTCCCATCAAGTTCTTCAACCTCGGCTTGTTTCTTCTTCTTCCGAATACACAGACCGACCTCTCATCCATCGCCCATCGCCCATCGCCCGCCGTCACAGAGCGGGCATTCTCCCACAATCACCGCTCCTTTTTCGCAAGACGGCTTTCCGCCTTGCAGACCGACCAGCCAGGGCAGGCACGGCACATCCCCCCACCAGGGTCTATCTCTCCGAAGGCGCGGCGCGCACATACATCACCCCACGCCCGCACAAGGCCTCTGTACTCTCCCCGTCGTTATCTCACACTGTCCGGTACCCGACCGATTTCACACTTGCCGAGGGCCACAGGCCCAACAAGCACCCAATCAGAGCACGGATTTTGTACAGGGATCAACCACCCAACGGCGCGTGGAAGTCGCGTCCCTCCTTAATTAACGAGACAAGGTTTGTGCGATTCACGACTTCAAACGACACTCACTCACCATCCAGTAGCCGATATTGCGTAGTCCTGTTCCCCTATCCTGTTGCATCACACGACTCGACCAGGAGAAAGTTCTGTTCCTTCCGACTTTCTCTAATCTCTTGATACCCCTACTTCCAGTCAGGCCGTCTCATCAATCACATCTCAGCCTCAATCCGCTCTCTTCGTTCGTGCGCAGCGACCAGTTTTTCAACTCGGATATAGTGTCGTACGAATCGGGCTCGGCGAGCAGATAACCTAGACAACTTGTTTCTGTTGGCACACTGACAGGCGTATGCGTGCCCACGTCCATCGACATGTCAGCCAGGCGGGACTCGGGGCAGCCACGCCGTAATTATGACTGGACTGCCCGCAGAGATGACGACCGAAGTCCGAGGGATCGCGACCTACCTCTTCTTGATACTAGGGGCCGGCCCAGAGACGCAGATCGCGATGAACGCAGCCGACCAACGAATGATTCGCCCGTCAGGTTCCGCGACCCTCGTCAGTCTGGGGGTGCAGGGCCAGGTCAAAATGCGCCCAACGCTCCTCCATCAGCTGGCACCAGTAGCAATGGAGATCAACGTGAGTACCTACCTACTGCTGCACCGCGATTTTGTCAAAGAAGTAGCACTCACAAGAAGCCAGCAGCAACACATCATTCACTAGAGAAACAGCTCGTGGACCAGATGTACGGGTCCTATCAGCACATCGCTAAGCAGGCCGCGTTAAGAGTCGTGTTTGGAGACCTGGAGCGGGAACTAAGGATAGTTACCGCCGACCGTGACGAGGTCGCCAAGTCGAGATATGACGACTTTACGTCTTCGCGAGAGGTCCTGAACCGCAAAAAGAACGCACTCGAAGAGAAACTCAAAAAATGCAGACAGGACATGAACGAAAACAAGTTGAACGTCGGAAAACGAGCCCATGAGTTCATCGGAGCCCTGCTGCCGCATATATCCGGCCATGCCAAGACACCGACGGCATCTCCGGCGCATACCCCGAACCTCATCAGCAAGTCTGATATCGAAGCCTTGGAGAAGAAGCTGAGCGGAAGGCTAGCGGCGTATGACGAGAAGCTTGCGGAGCAGCACACCGTCATCGCAGAACAAGCAAGCCGAATCTCGCTTCTGGAAGTGGACACGAAACGGAAGGAGGAAATGATCAATCAACAGGGACTCAGTCTCTCGACGCTGCAATCAGAGAACATACTCCTCCAGGCGGAAATAAAACAGCTCCAGAATCGCGTCCTGACCCTAGAGTCAGGGGTTCCCCAATCAAGGTTGAATATCGAAGCCCTGCAGGCAACCGGCCGAGAACTAGAGAAGCAGTTCACTGCCCAAGACAACGCCGTCAAGAACCTCAACAGCGGCCATGCCACTCTTAGGGATACCGTGGAACGATTACAGGCATCGCATGATGCCCGAACTAAGGAAGTGAACGCCACTATTAGTGAGCAGGCCACGACCCTTGGCAGGCGGATTCAGAACCTCGCAGATTCGCAGGACACGGCACCCAAGTTGCAAGAGGCCCTTCAGGGCTTCGCAGAGCTGCAGAGCCAAATGCAGAGCCTTGGGGGCACCGTCGAGGCAATTGAAAAGACTGTCGGGCAGCTCAAGGCGGCCCCGGCAACAGCGGCCCCCGCTCCGACGACGACGACAGCAACGACTACTCCCAGCACCGCGACAGTAGAGAACCTGAGCAAGCTCGGGGCCGATCTGAAGCGGCTCCAAATAGACCACGACCAAAAGATGAGCCGCAAAGAGATGGAAGACAACATGGCCAAAATCAAGACCATGGTCACAAACTCTTTCAACGGGCTGGTGGAAAAGTTCGGCGGCTTCATCGACGATCACGATAGTCGACTGCAGTCGATTGAGACGGCAGTCAAGGAGAAGCAGGCGGAGGATGACAAGGCTGCCCAGGCGGCCCAGGCTGCACCGGCAGACCAATCCTCGACGAGCACCGCCGATGCCACGGCAAAGGACGCCGAGGCAGCATCAGAAACCGCATTGGTTGAGGCGAAGGCTGAGGAGTTGGCCGCGACGAAACTGAAAGAGGAACTGGACTTACTGAATGCGCATCTCAACACCACCAGGCAGGAACTGGAAAGATGTCAAGAGGGGCTAACGGGGCTCACTTCGGCGTTTGGGTCGCTCCACCAGCGGCATGAGGAAAGTCAACAGCGGCATGAGGAAAGCCACCAGCGGCACGAGGAAAGCCATGTTGCTACCTTCAAGGTCCAGCAGGAGACGACAGAGATGGTCGAGGTATTGAAGCATGCGGTGCAAAGCCTGAGCTCGCAATTCAACAACATGTCGACGGAGGAGCTCTGTAAGAGGATCCTCCGGCACGTGGGCGTGCTGGGGTCGCAGAAGACGGCGGAGGAGATAACGCGGCGGATGGATTCATTGGAGAGGGCCGTACAGAGCGCTGCGGGTGTCAATGGCGCGGATGCTAGCGGCAGTAAGAAGCGCAAGACCATCACCCAGACGTCGGGTCTTGGGGGAGCTGGGGCAGCCAACGCGCGTGTCAGGCCTGGTTGAGCGTTGTTTTGGGAGGGGGGAGAGGACTGTATCAACAAACCTGGCTGGAAGGCGGTGTCTGTGTACAATACCCAATGTAGAAAGCGCCGTTTATGAGTTATGATTTCGGCGACAAGCTGGTCGAGTTTCGAGGAGTCTGTGATGTGTCTTCCGGGGCTGATCTGGTTGCCGGGGCCTGATAAGGCGTAAGAAAAGGAGTAAAATATTTGAAGCACGAGCCAGGATGGAGGCTGACTGGGAGGAGGTTGGGAAGGCGCACTGTCATGTCTGAAAGGCAGGGTGGCGGTGGTGGCGGCGGTGGGCGATGGGCACTGGGTGATGGGCGAGTTGATATTGTATATTTAGTGTTTAAGGCCTGAGGTGCCAAGACAGCTGTCGGGCTCGGATAAAGTTCCGGCCTCAGAATGATGCCGGGTGATGATAGAATTGCCAGTAGCCAAGTCGGCAATTAACTTGACTGGGGTATTTTATCCTGGTGAGCCACTGATGACCGTGAGTGGCTAGAGGATATCTTATTGTCCTAGTATTAAACCAAATTTGTGTCTGTTGATTTAGTTGTTCAAGGTGAAACTCGTCACGCTGTGATATATATCTCGGTGTCAATTGTGCTGCGGCGGCACTCATCGTGGTCCGGCACTCAGTCAGCGACCTCACTGTACCAGTGTTGTCGTTGATTCCAGCGGCTCCACTCACCTCGGTCAACTCCCCCAGCTCCACCCCCGTCGGCCAATTCCACCGCTGAACTCACTCTCCCATTCAAGTTCATTCCCTCCCGTCACGGACCGCGCCCTGACACCCGCCGCGCCCGCCCGCCCTGCCTGGTCTGCCCTGTCCCGTCTTTTCGGTCTGCCAACGCGAAACCTCCTTCATCGCCGATGATTCGGCCCCCCCTCTGCCTCATCTCCTGACAGGACTTGGTCATTCACACCAGTCGTTTTCTCCTCCCGACGCCTGCACAATTGACGACGACGACGACGACGATCATTTTCTCCTCCAAACGCCATCATCGAGCCACGCGCGCGCATATCCCTAAGCAACAAGCACGGACCAGCAGGCAAGCACTGCAGTGTGCATCGCCCGTCAATCGTCCGACCGGCCGATACAGGACGTGCCCTGCGCAGTGGACAGTCAGTGTCTGATGTGCTGCGGGTCCGGTCCCGTTGCTTGCCCGGAGCTGGAACCCAGGCTTGCCAGGTTGATTCGAGTCCCCGTCAACACTGGCACACTGGCAGACGCCTGAACTGTACCACCTATCCATCCGTCAATCCATCCGACCCGACCCAACCCCATCGCGGATCTCACTCGCCCTCCCCCCGTCTCCCCACACCAAGGGAGCCGGCGCCTCACGTCCATCGCATCCACGACTCTCATCCCCCTTGGGGACATTTGCCATCTCACACGCAAGTCTACCGACCACGCGACACGTCTTCTTGCGGCCAAATTCCTTCGTCCACCCATCGTCCCAATCCCGCAATCTCGCGCGCCATTCCCTCACCGCGCGCCGCCTCTCCCATCGATCGCGTGCCCGCCCCCCGACACGACTCGTCAGTCACAAGCCCACCGCGTCTACTCCACCACCTACGTCTACGGTCTACCTCCTCCTCAGCGTCCGTCTCGACGTCGCATACAGACCGGTCCCCTTTCAGCATCACAAAGGTCCGACTCGTGGGCTAGGGAGGGAGCTTTGCGCTCTGCTCCCATGCCCATTCTTTGTCTCTTGCCGCCAGTCGTCGTCCACCCGTGTCGACTCTCCGCAAGCCTCGTGCAATTGCCACGCCACCACCAAAGGCATCGCGCCTCGCCGCCAACGTTTGCGACAGCGGTGTAGAACCTATCATCTCCTCCAAACCGACACACTCCACCGCCACCACTTCTCCCTACGACCTCCCCTCTCCTCAAACTTCCTCATCGCCTCGGCTCCTAGCACAGGAATGCCCGTCCCAGCGAACCATGGACGCCGCGGCGAAACACATTCAACTCCTGCGACAGAGTACACTGCCACCGCTACCCTATCAACTTGCTAAAGGCACGGACCGGCGCTTTCGTGTCCCCCCGGACAACGTCAACGTCTTTGAGGAGCGCGAGTTTAGGCAGCTCCAGTACATGACACTCATCGACGTCGATCGCGGTCTGCTCTTCACCCGAGCCTACTACGACATGCGCGAAGAGCCCCCGACCCCCAGCGCAGCGAAGGAGGGAACACCACAGGCCGACAGGAGGCCAAAGACGAAGCTGTCGCTGAGCGACTACAAGAACAAGAAGAAAACAAACGACTCCCCACCCGACTCGACCACCGCCGCGCCCAGACCTAGCGCCCTGCGCAAGGAGATCACCGATGGCAGGTCAGAGCGGGATCCCATCAGAAAAGATGCTGGCGCCTCCAGGCCCCGAGAATCGGAACCCCACAGAGATGCAAGGACGCAAGATGCGCACAATGACAGGTATACCCGAGACAGTCCTTTTCTCCCGCCGCTGCTGGGGCGTCCTTGGTAGACTAGCCAGACTAACCCTTTCTCCCTTATTTCCAGATCAAATAACAAGCCAGATCCCCGATCAAGACACGAGCCGTCCGACAGCTCCGACAAACGGAAACGAGTAGCTGAAGACGACAATCTGCGATTACCTAAGAAGCCGAGACCCAGCACGAGCACGCCGATAGACGACCGGTCGCGGACACCACGCGACGATACCCCTAAGAGGAGAGATCGAGAGCCTGGCCCGGCGCAAGACCGGTCTTCTCAGTCGCAAGGCAAGGATGGCAGGCCAGGCGCCTCGTCCTCGCTGCTCAACGGCCGAAACGTGCTAAAGGGCGCCCTCGGTTCGCAGTCGCAGTCGAATACCCCCATACAGCGGGCGCGCGGCGACTCCCTTAACGGGAATCGATCCGCCTCTGTGACGAACAACAGAGTCCCGCCAAGCAAGCAGGATGCCCACTCCAAGGTCTCCGTCCCGCCACTACTCTCGCCCTTGCACTTCTCCATGGGCGACGAGTCGTCGCCTCCTAAGGAGAGGCGAAGACGTGAAGACCTGGACGAGCCCTCTAGATCTACCAAATTCTCAAAACCAAGCGCCCCGGCACCAGCGCCAACGAAAAAGGACAAGTCTCGACTCCCACCTCTGCTTTCCCCGACGCTCCCACCTCTGCTCGAGGAGGAACTCGAGCGAATCCATCACGAAGGCGGCAGCGCCCCGATCCCGAAGCCGACACAAACCGAAGCGAAAAAGCCGCGACCAGCCAAGAGAGACGAGGAAGAGGACGAGAAGCTCAAGCCCAAGATCAAGGAAAGAGAAAAGGATGAACCCTTAGGTCGGTACATGGTGACCCTTCGATGTGGACGGCACAACGCGAAGACGCTCAAGAGGCTGCTCGCTCTGCCCCCTAAGAAGGAGCGTTCGGCCAGCTCAGAAGCGCTTGGGACAAGAGCCGCCAGAAAACGGCCCGCAGGCACGGCCGAGCTCGTCGGCGACTCGATCGCAGTCAAGCGGCCGCGCATGTCCGATGCGCCGTCGTCAAGCAACATCAAGCTGGGGCCTCCATCAACACCAGCGGCCAAGGCGGCCACATCCATGGCCCGCGTCGCCTCCAACAACTCGCAGGTTCACACCCCAGGCGACGCCAACAGCCTGACGCCCGGCGACCGGCCACCGACACGGCAGGAGCCAGCAGACCACGCGCGGATTAAGGGTCTGCGCGATCGCCATCTCCGCTACCGCGACCTCGGCAACAACCTTAAGCACCGCCGCGACGCCCTCCTCTCCTCAGGCAACAAAAACGGCGACCGCGGCCCAAGCCCAGCGGACCTCAAGCTCGGCATCGCCCTCTGCATCGAGAGCGCCATGGCGTACATGGTCTCGTTCCGCGCCGTCTTCGAGTCGCGCCGCCTTGAGAACAAGGCCCAGGACCCAAAAACCTGGGATTCCATCCTGCCCATGCTCGACATGGTCCGCCACGACGTCGGCGAGGGCCGCCACCCTGCCATTGACGCCCTCTACCAGCAGCTGCGCGGCGTCATCCTCGAGGAGCTCATAAAGTGCTACTGGTCCATCGACCCCGTCACCCACGCCCGTTCCGTGCTACATTATGAGCGCATGCGCGCCTCGGTGTGGAAATCGGCCGCCGACGCCGCCGACCGCGTAGAAGAAGATCGCATGCGCGCCGGCTTTGGACCATGGACGTCCGCAGAAGACGCGGTGAACGTCGGCTTGCGCATCCTCCGCCGCTGGACCGCAGACGAGGACGTCGCTTGGACAGCAGAGGTCAGCCTACAGACCAACGGGGCGTAGGGAATATCACCCGTTACCTGTAGGCGGCCGCCATCACACTTCCCCCCCCACACGTTCACGAAGCGCAATGCGGTATACTAATAATGTCTCTCCTACTCGGTTTCCTCTCCCACCGACGACGACGAAGGACACGGACTTCTACTTTTCCCTTTCTTGTTTCGAGGTACGATGCAGCCTTGTACACGAAATGATATCCCCCCACCCGCGAATTTCTTCCTCTCGGTTTCGAATTCTTCTTCTTTTTTCCTGTTCTCCGCGTCCGGGACACTAGGGAGTCAGATGTGAGTCCCAGATGAGGGACTTTTTATCACGAGGAATCCGCCGGACGTGGCCCAGGGGTCTGTCTAGGCGCGTGGCCGGCTTTGTTTTCTGTACACCAAATGGATGGCGGGGCCCGGGAGGGGCGGGTGGCTCACGGAGGGGGCGGAGGAGGACCCTCGAGGAGCGATTAGATGGTCCGTCGGGGGACGAGGATGAGTCCCCTGGAACTGAATACAATGATCATGATGACCCACGATTCCCCTGCTTTCGATGCGGGTGTCCCACATTGCGCTTCATTCGTGTGCTCCGCTCGCCCACTTGTCCATGACAGCACGTCACCGGGAAAAGCCTCACTGGGCAAATTTTCCATGGACCCCAGGGCGGACATCACTAGTGTAGCACGGAGGCCAGGCATGCCGGTTCATTGCTCATTTATTTTTTGATCTTCATTACCGACCCTCTGGGCGTCAAGCCTAAGGATACCATTTCACAACCCGCGAAACCCTCGCGCGCATGTGTAGACGTTTACTTGGAGGCATCAACCTTGGCGATGTAGGCCAGGAGGTCGAGGACACGGCGGGAGTATCCCCACTCGTTGTCGTACCAGGAGACGACCTTGACGAAGTTGTCGTTGAGGGAGATGCCGGCGTTGGCGTCGAAGATGGACGAGGCGGGGTTGCCGATCATGTCGGTGCTGACAACATCGTCCTCGGTGTAGTCCAGAATGCCTGTGGGGGTTAGCGAGCGTAGAGAGAGGATGAGGTGGTGGTGAGAGCTCACCCTTGAGGGGACCGTTGGCGGCCTCCTTAATGACAGTCTTGATCTGGTCGTACGAGGCGCCCTTCTCGAGGCGGACAGTGAGGTCGACGACGGAGACGTTGGCGGTGGGGACACGCATGGACATGCCGGTGAGCTTGCCGTTGAGCTCGGGGATGACCTTGCCGACGGCCTTGGCGGCGCCGGTGGAGGAGGGGATGATGTTCTGGGCGGCGGTACGGCCACCGCGCCAGTCCTTGGCGGAGGGACCGTCGACGGTCTTCTGGGTGGCGGTGTAGGAGTGGACGGTGGTCATGAGACCCTCGACGATGGTGAACTTGTCGTTGAGGACCTTGGCAAGGGGAGCCAGGCAGTTGGTGGTGCACGAGGCGTTGGAGATGACGTCGGCGGAGCCGTCGTAGGTCTTCTCGTTGACACCCATCACGTACATGGGGGCATCGGCCGAGGGGGCGGAGATGATGACCTTCTTGGCACCACCGTTCAGGTGAGCCTTGGCCTTGTCGATGGTGGTGAAGACACCGGTCGACTCGACGACGTACTCGGCTCCGGTCTCCTTCCACTGGATGTTGGAGGGGTCACGCTCCTGGTAGAAGCGGACAGTCTTGCCGTTGACGATGAGGTTCTGGCCATCCTCCTTGATCTCACCCTTGAAGACACCGTGGGTGGAGTCGTACTTGAGCATGTACGCCTGGAGACATTGGGTCAGCAAATGAACACAGGTCGGTGATGAGACTGAGGGTGGTTGCTGCGTAATCCATGACCGCGTTTGCCAATTGAGGAAAGGGGGGTGGCGGGGTTCCGGCTGAGTGATGATGGACCATGTCATATCATGTCATGAAGGAGGGGGGATGGATGGTGTGGGTGAGGGGCAGGCAAGCGCGGCGCGGCGGGCTTCATGCATGGTAGGGGTAAAATGGGCTGAGGAGGGCCAGGCCAGACGGGCCGACCGAGTGTAAACTTACAGCGTACTTGGTCTCGATGAAGGGGTCGTTGACGGCAACGATCTCGACGTCGGAGTGCTCGACGGCGTTGCGGAAGACGATACGGCCAATGCGGCCGAATCCGTTGATGCCAACCTTGATGGGAGCCATTGTGTGTGGTTTGTAGGGTAGAAGTGTTTGGTCTGTGGAGTTGGGGAGAGGTTCGTCAGTATTGATTGCAGACAGACACGAGGTTTTTATCAATCGGGGGTTTGCGGGTGATGGATTGGTGTTTGCTCTGGGTGGCCTGAGACAGTTGAGGAGGAAGCTCGATGGCGGGTGAGGTGTTGGCGGGGTAGCTGTGGCAGCGAGATTGTGACGTTGAGGCGATGGCGGGGTTGTCCGCTTCACCCAGAGCAGGCAGGGGTTGGGAGCTTGGACAGTGATGGGAAAGGAGATCGATGGGAGAAGGAAGCTTACCTGGAGGGCGAATGCCACGAGAATTGGATGGGGAGTTTAGGAGGGAGGTTGATGAGGAGGAGGAGGAAGAAGGGAGGGGAGAAAAAAAGTAGAACGAGGGGAGAGGTCAAGTTATTATTTGGATGGCCGGAGCAGGAGCAGGAGCAGGGACACTACGGGACCTGGCTGATGGAGGGAGGGGACCGGACGTGGAGGGGGGCAACCTCAGGTCCCCGCGGGAGTGGGTAGGGTAGCTCGAGTTGGCCAGGCAAGCCAGGTACCTGCCCGCGTCTAGGAAGGTTCCTGCCTCCGACTTGCCGTTCACGTCTCTTGCCTGGCCAGTTTTTTTTTTTTGGTCGTGCCAGTACATCCAGTGTCCCATCAGTCATCGGTGTCCACCCACCTGAAGCTACCTGGGTACCTTACTGGCGGGCGGGCATGTCAAAGCAAGGGCACAGCATGGTTTGGTCTGGTATAGCACTACGGTGTTTGGATGGGGATGCGGGCGCGGGCGCGAGACAGCCGCGAGCACGCAGCACAGGTGAGGTGAGTGATGCCCGCCATGTCCGAGCGTGGCGAGACTGCGCCTGGCAGTGGGCAGAAAGCTCGGGGAGCTCCTACCCTGGTCGGTTTCCAACCATGTCCCACCTCATGTACCAAGTAGCCTGCGGGGCGCGGCGGTGCGGTGTGGTACCTCTTGATACGTCTTGCGAGGGGAGGGGAGGGGTGCGTGGATTTGCATTTTGGTTGGGAACCTGGGAACCTCGAGGAACCCGGCAGCAACATGTCGTGTCGTGGTCTCGTTCCAAGGGTGGGGAGCTACTCTTAGCGCCATCCTGGGTCGCAGCCTCTGCCAAACACCGGAGAGGCGATTTCGGCCTTCTGTCGACGGCAAGGGCGCGGGATGCCGTCGAGGGGTTGTGACGGACACGCTGATCCATATCATCCGGGCGAGCAAAGCAGGGCCTGAGGGGAGGTTTATTTCTGCGTATTTGGAATCATGCCAAGCATCTGCCTTGCCTCCTCCGCGACTTCCGTAGTGAGTAAGGGAGGCCCTCCTGATTGCGTCCCCTGGGGTGTCCATGAGCCCTCTTGTCTCCTGCCATGCGTCTTTTACCGTCTCACCAGTGTCAGTTCTGCTGGGCCGGGCTGGCCTGGCTGGCTGGCTGGGCCAAGCTGTCTGGGCGGATTGGATGAGTGAGGTGAGGTCAAGTGGAACCCCTGGAAGGAGGCTGTCGGCCCGTCTTGACCGCATTGAGGTTGTTTCGTCCGTCTGGTCTATCAGAAAGAGGAGGCCTTTTTTTTTTTTTCCGCAGTTTTATTTCTCTCATTGCCTCAGGTTCCTTGCCTCGTCTGGTCTACCCCTCCGCCTCATTATTATTAGCATCCCCTCCTTCAAACGGCCCGCGTGCGTGGGCAAATTTGTCACCCTGATTTGCCAACCATTCGCATCCCTTTGCCATCGCTTCCGCCTTCGGTGACTCAAACCCATTTGCCTCGTTGCTGCCGACAACGGACAGACGGCGAGGCCGATGGAGGGATGGATGGATGGATGGATGGATGAACGATATCGCTCAATATTACATTACGCACGGCAATCAGCTCACCCGTGCCCGCGGCTGGCGATATCCCCCCAATGCCCCCATGGCGCAACCCACGTCTTGGCCTGGCCTGAGGACGGGGGGCAAATGTGATGCCACCCATCCCTTCATCTCTTTCTCTGGACAGCGGTCTGTCTGTCTAGGTATCTGTCTGCATGCATGCAACCGATGTCCCCAGCTCGGCTTGGTGGGCTGGTCGCAAAAGCAAGTGCCACGAAAGAGGGGCACTTTTCTGACCTGCATCACATTTCTCTGCCCCTCCTTCCCTGACATCACCAGCCAACCGGGTCCCCTCGAATTCGACAGCATTAGCTAAGCCGCCAAGCCCACGTCAACCAGGGGACAGCACCCGATCTGTCTGTCTCGGCGCAACGCAACCTGCCCTTATCGTTATCTTGATGTTGTCCTCAATTCTCAGGTTCTCTTTTTCTCTCTCGCAAACTTGTATCCGAAGACAGACTTGATCAAAGCAGTCACTCGTTTCAATCTCCCATTGCTCTGCCCAACTCTGGTCTTCTCGGTCCATGTCCACCACCACGGAACATCGAAGCCCACCATGACGACAGACAGCCTCGACTAGCCGAGCACCCCTGACCCCTTATCCCGAGCCCACGTCGATTCCCGAGGCCGTCGGCATCGTCAAACCCCACACGGTGACCACACCCGGCGAGACTTCACCCGAAAACATGGGATTCTTCGGGATCTCCCATGCAACTCCCGGCTCCCCCCCCCTTCCCCCCTTGGCNCCCATGCAACCCCCGGCTCCCCCCCCCTTCCCCCCTTGGCCCCCTTTCCCCGGCCTGACGCGAACCTACCTAACCCACCAGCAGCCGCTCCCTCAAGCTTCAAGCCAACTTGTCGTCAGGGGCCTGCCTGGCCTGGCCCGGTCCTCACTGCATATCGGCTCGGCCACACGCTATCCATGCATTTGGAGCTTCCCCAGACCACCACGCATCCACAAGGCTGCCTGCCACCCGTCCGCCCACCCCCGGAGCTTTACGGCTCCTCGGCTCTCCTCGCTCCTGGCCTCGTCCTACATCTGCCGTCTGCTCCCTCTCCTCCGCCCCGGCTCCTCCCTCCCTCCCTCTCCCGCCGAAAGCAACGACAACATCCCGGCGAGCGGCGCACGTCAACCGCGGCCCCATGTCCACCCTCCCCTGACCCGGGTCTGACCGAGGCTCCCTCCCTGGCCCCTCCGAACATACCCGGTCTGTCCACGACAGCATTCTCTGATCTGCTTGCCACCCCGCCTCTCACATGCTCGGCATAATGTGACTGCGGGCCACTGGGTCTGGTTGTGTGATGCCGCCTTGGAACTCCTCCAGGCCTATCTTCCAAATGGTCGTGTAGTTTTCCCGGCATATCTTTCATCCGCCACAGTCGAGTGAAGTCCAGTAGTAACCAGGCCCCTCTTACCCGTCTCTTTCCGAGCCCGCACTTTGTATCTTGTCCCTTTGGGCACTATTACTTCATCCAAGTCTCGTCGTCCCTCCCTGGGCCTCGGGTTGACACGACCTACATGCATACCATGTAGCCAGTGCCGCAGGTGCGGGGTCCTGTTCGTATTCTGACACAAACTACGCGTCCTTGGAAATATCCTGCAGCATCATGACACATAGCACTGGCCAGTTCCTGTGCATACCCAACGTTATTGACGTCAACCCACGGAGCAACGCGGGATCCTCTGCAGGAACCCGCAGCTTATGGGCACCGGTCGTCAACTGCTTGGTGTTGCCGGTTGACGTGACAACTAGAACGGACTGATATCGGACGAACCCAGAGGACCAGACGATTTTCCACAGCACCCCTCACTTGATATGCCAAACATGTACTCGCTTTCCATTCTATACCAAAATTCCCTGTCTGTCTATCTTTATCCAGAGATCGCCCCTTCATGTGCTTCTTCGTACATCCATACATACCCCTTTACATAGCCACCACTCCCGGCCTGACTGCATCACCGCTGCAGAACCATGCCCAGGATCTTGCCCATCACACCCCGCACCCTGTCCTTGTTCTCCTGAGCGCACGTGAACACCACCGCCGTGCTGGCAGCAAATGCAATCGTCTCCCTCCACTGCTTGTCCTCGGCATACCGCCGCGGGAACAGCGTCGCCAGCGCCCTGGGCGCGACGAAGAGCGCCATGTCCTTCCGCCGACTCGCCGTCTCGATGAGCACGCTCCATCCGCACAGGAAGCAGCCGCAGCCGACGCAGAGGCCGCTGTCAATGGTTTGGCGCGCCGCCGTATGAGTGCCAAGAATGCGCGGCCCAACCCGTGTCCTAGCCAGGCACACGCCATAGTAGAAGAGCGTGATGAAAGTACCCAAAAAGGCTGAGGACCTGGCCGCCGAGAGGAACGCTTTCGTCACGCCCTTTGTCGTGGGCGGCTTGCGTAGCTGCATCGCCAGGTTCAGGGGCAGGTACATGGCCATGCTCCAGCGGAACGAGCGGGCGAGGCGGCTCAGGGCATGGTACTCGCATGACGGCCCGCAGCCCATGTGTACCATCTCGCACGGGAAGGGCACCGACTTGGCCGGATCGCCCCATGCCGGCGGCCAGCTGTACTCCTCGCACATGCCCTGAAGCAGAGGCGCGTGGCCCGTGTCGGTGCCGTACCGGATGTTGCCGCTGCGGCACTCCTGCAACGCCTCGATGAGGCGGCTGTCGACGTTGGCCGCCGACGCGATCCACTTGCGGTAGCCCTGCGGTAGCCGGGAGGGTGTGTAGAACCACGCCCACATAATCAGGGCCACGGAGCACACAAAGATCCAGGGGTCAGTCGACCGGGTTACTAGTGTCTCGAGCTGGAGCAGCAGCGAGAAGAGAAAAGCCCGTTAGCCATTGTGCTCCGGATGTGTGACGCGAGAGCTCGGCGACGCCGCTGCCGCCGCCGCCGTGTGAGTCTGTGTCTGTGTGTGCCACATACCTGGGTCCATTCTTGCTTTGCCTTGCGGCGAGCTCGGCGCCGCGCCCATAGTTCCCCGACGAGCACGTCCACGGCACGGCAGACGGCGAAGAGGGTCAGATCAAGGGTCTTTCCGGCGTAGCTGATGGTGTCTGTCGCCGCCTCACCGGGCGGGGAAGTCTCGTCGTGCTTCACGGGCACCCTATCGGTGAATGCCGCGCTTTTCTTAGTCTGCAAGAGTCTCAGGCTGAGCCAGGCGGCGACAAAAGCGGACAGCCATCTCGAGAGGCTGCAGTAGAGTAATCAGCGCTACTCGTCATGACAGCAAGCCTCAGGTTGGCCGGATCGGCTGCACATACCGCGTCAGTGACACTTGGCCGAGACCCTGTGTTAGGCGCTCAAGGAGCCGGCGGATCGGTGTCTGAAGGTAAAGTCAGCCCCAATATCGGGCAAAGAAGGATTTCATAGTATGTGTGCTCTTCAGAGGAAGGGAGGTCGAGGCACCGCGGGGGGTCAAGGTCTGTCAGAAGCAAAACGGTCCGAGGGAACAGCCGCGGGACATGCAGCCTTGCATGCGTTTCCTTGCTTGATCTGCAGCGTGATGTTGGGGAGGGGGTTGCATGCAGCCAGAAAGGCGCCGGAAGACATCCGAGCCATGGTACTCAGGGAGAGGTTCAGGAAGGGCAGCAGCACAACGACTCACCTCGAGCAGGGTGCTGCCGCCAACGAGGACGGCGCAAAAGGTCGGGAAGCGTTGCCATTCAAAACCGGTCAGGATGATATGGCGCAGGGAAGCCAAGAGGTCCACCTCCTTCTTCGGGGAGGCTGCAGCAGGGCTGCTCGCGCGGCGCCGGGCCCTGGTGACAGCTTGGAGCAGCAGGGTCAGCAGCCTGGGCGCGACGGACGAGGCATAGCCCAAGAGGTAAGCTCGCACGAGGGGCCTGAGAGAAGGCGGGGTCTGGCGGAGGGCGAGGAATCCTGCGGAGGGAACGCGCAGGTGACTCCGAGGTTGCATCGTGGAGGGTCGTTGTCGTTTGTGAGCAGCAGGGCTTGCTGTGCTCCAATGCTCCTCCTCCGATGCTCCTCCTCACAGGGATTTGGCCTTTGCCCTTGGCCCAGGGGGGTTCAGGGGGTCCGGTTGCCCCAGAGCCTAAGGACCGAGTAGGAGGAGAAGGACGACGGGCCGCGGTTGGGACTTGCTGTGACGACGATCAGTATGCTTGTTCAGGTGGCAGTGTGGTTTCTCCACAACGGCTTTTAGCAGCCGAGGGGGCTTTTCCTGGCGGATGGCGAGGGAGCAATAGCGCGCAAATGGAGGGCCGCGGCCTGAGACCGGGGGTGGCTTGCTCGTACGTCTACTATGCTTTACAGGCACACGGTGTGACGGAGGTGCAAGTAGAGCAGGGCAGAGGAAGAGAGAGGACAGGCCCGGCCACTTGGTAGGGCAGGTGAGCATGCGGGTTGCTGGTAGGCATGTCATCCGTTTTACGGTGAGAATGGCCAGAAAGGATGGGCTGCAGCAGCGGTTTGATTGCCACAATCTCGAGCAACGAGGCGCACTGCGCGAAACAACCGCGATATTCTCCCGTCCGGGACGAAGACTGGGGGATCGCCCGGCGCTTTGACGATCAGGTAGGATGGGGGGAAGGGGGCACGTCGGTCTCACCCAGGGGGATGTTGGCTGTTCTGGAAGTGGAAGGCAACGCAGCCGCCCGAGCTGTTTGGCTGTTGGCTGTTGGCTGTTGGCTGTTGCTGGTGTTGAACAGACGCCGCCCTCCAGGGATACCAGGGGAGGAGAAGAGGGGGGGAGGGGGTGCAGCCGGGTGCAACAGCAGCAGGAGGATGTACCTGCAGGGTGTCTTGGTGTGACAATGCAACGGGAGATGCGACGATGACGTTCCCCCCAGTGAGGACCTCCCAGGAAGCGCAAAAAAGGCAAAAGAGGAGAGAAGAATAGCGGGAGATGGTGGCACGGGGTGGCGGTGGTGGAATACAGCACAGTTATGGGTGACGAGCTCGGTAATGCAATGGCCAGCTGCCGAGGCTCAGATGCTTGTGCTCTGGATAGAAAGATAAGAACGGAGCAGGCCCACGATCAGCAGCAAGAAGATGACGAGCAGAGGGCAGAGAGCTGGGGCTTGGCTGGGCTGGGCTGGGGTCGGGGAAGTGAGTAGATGTGGATTCGTTCTGCCGCTGGAGATGAGACGCGCAGGGCAGCAGCTGATTGAGGGACCCTCTTCCAGCGGACCTGCAGGCACATAGTTGGAGGTGTTGCAAGCACACAGCAAGCAGGTTTCAACGGGGAAAAGCCCAGGGGTTCAGGGGGAGGGAGGATGCATAACAAAAGGTCCAATACTGACATTCAAGTAAGTGGGCGGACTCGGTGGAGAGAGGGTCGATGAAAGGTCCGTCTGGTCCGGGAAGCGATCTGACAAGGAGGCTTCGGGAGGACGACGAGGGTTGCAAATATGCCGGGGCAGTTCGACAGTCTGGCTGACCAAAAGAAAGATGCCGGTGAGAAGAGGACGAGGGGTTCCCGGAGCCAGGACGATCCCCCGGCCGCCAATCTGGGTTATTTCGCTTAATGAGGACGCCCACCCCTGACAATTGGGAAACGCCTTTTGGACCTAAACGGCAAGTCTTTCGCAGGTAGGCAATTCAGCCGAGGCAGGGGGGAGGGCCGGGTGGTTCAAGTTTCCAGCCGCCACAGTGGCTGAGGTGACGTCGGAGAGGCTGTTGTCAATGTCGACGTACGTCGATGTGATGTTGATGTCGAATGGGAAAGGTGTCGTCCTTGTTCCTGTAGCCTAGATGGGGCGTAGAGTGGTCCGGGCTTCGGAGGGGGGGTCGAATCGAAGAGAGACACGGCACGGCAGGGAGGCGTCGGAGGGCCACCTTTGGCGGGAAGACTAGCGTGCGGTCCCCAGTCGAAGTCGAGGTTCAGTTGGTGTGGCTAGCAAATAGCGAACGAGTCACCCGTCCAAGGGGAGAACAAAGCACACGGCCCAGCAGGTTGAAGTCAAAGATGGGCAACTGGAACCCCCCGGACTGGACCCAGGGCCGGGAAACAACCGTGCCGCCCTCGAGGGGAAGAAGACTAGCGTCTTCCCCGACGTCGAAAAGAAGAGCTCGATGGATGGTTGGTTGGGCCCTCGTCACGAACGGTATTGGTTGAGAAAAGGGCTGGGCGACTGGGGTGGATGGATGGATGGATGGTTTGGAGCGAGGAACGAAAAGGTGAAGACGCGAAGACGTTCCTCGGAGGTTGGCATGTGACGCTTCGGTAGACGCATGCACCGCGCCAGGTTGCATAATTGTCCCCGCCTGGCCTGCTGCGCCCAATCGATGGCGTGCAGAACAGAATGCGATGGGCCGTAAGCCCGTACGGCGATATGCAGCTAGCGCTTAGCATGCCGGCCGCCAATGCTGGGGAAGTGGGCTGCCTTGGCTGGTGCTGCTGCTCCTGCGGCGCGCACGCGCAATGTGGCTTCCCTAGAATGCACCGGCGGGCACCATTTGCTCCATCGCCCATCTACGACCTGACTCTTGTTGGACGGAATGCAAGATCGAGCTATGGCCGTAGCGTCACTTTAAACAACGGATAGGGCAGCGCAGGGCCGAGCTTTCACCTCACCGCTTGACCGCCCTGACCGCCGTCTGCTCTTACATCTTCCAATGTGAAGTAATCGAGGACGTCCCAAGGGAAGATGGAAGTACCGCAGCTGAAGATACATGCGTCCACGCCTGTTGCAGGTGCGACCACCTGTGCCTCCCGACCCAGACACGCCCACCTGAAGTACTTGGTACCTCCTCCACTACGACCACTGACCACCTCACCCCAAACGCCCTCATTGAACGCCCCCGGATTTGACAGCCCAGAGGGGTCTACGGCCACTGCCCGTGTGCTAGCTGCTCCACCTTCAGTTGGCACCCCCCCTGGAGGGTTCCATGGCCTCCCTAATCCTGGTCGGGTTTCTGTCTCCTCCCCCCNTTCCCAGCCCCAGACACATCCCATCCCATCCCGTGTCGTGGATTTCTACAACAAGACGGTCAACGTTCCTTTTCTTTTACGGTCCCTCCCCCTCGCCCTGTCTACCCTCGTCACCCCCCAACATCATTGATCGACCCTTGCGACTACACATCTGATCCTCACTAACCTCCGCAACCTCACCGAGCTTCCCTCTCGTCAACATCAACACCACACTTCAACACGCACACGGCTGGCCACCTCCGCAAACAGACACGGGGACCCTACACACTAGAGCACTCAGCGGGTCTACCTGCCTGCCGCCCTGCCGCCCGCCTGCCGCTCGCCTGCCCTGCGCGCAAACCGCCGCACACCGAAGCTGCGCTGCGCCTCGTTCAAGTTTCCAGTGTGCTCGAACCCTCGTCTCGCCCGCTGCCAAAAACGTCCACCCCGACACATTGCTGCTACTTCCTCCCGCCGCCGCTGCCACCACGGCCACGTGCTTGGCGAAACCAAACCCGCCCGCCCGCCGCCCTTTACCCACGATCCAGAGAGTTTCGATTCCTCTCATCCCTCGACAGAGGCCCTGGCAGCGTCGCTTGCTGCCTTGTCCCAGACGGCTGCTTGTCGCCGCCCGCCTTTTCGGACTTCCCGGCTCCGCGTAATCGAGTAGCTCGGCCTGCTGCTGGCGCTGCTCCACCACAACCCACGCCCACGGCCTCGACCTCGATCCATCAATCTCCCTCGGCCTCTGCGGCACCCTCGCCCTGCCCTTCGCAGCAGCCATCCTCTTCTCACCGACGCGACCCTCTGCGACTGACCGACCGACCGACACCATCGATCGCCGCTCGCGAGGCCACCCCGATCATCAGGGCGACCTTCCCTGTGCGCCGCTCCCCCTGCTGTAATCTCGCCTCGCCCGCTGCTCGTCCCTCCGCTAGAGCCAGCTCTCCGTGGACAAATGCACCTCTTCGACGTGCTCACGAGAACCGCGACATCCTCCCGACTCAGACTCGAGGCGCCCACCCCCTGCGCCGCCTAACCTCCCCTGCACATCCTTCCCAGACGCACTCATGCTTGCTGTACAACGTCCTACAATGGGTTCGTCGCAGCCCTCGGATTCCCATCTACCCTTTGGGTGTAAGTAGCATCCTCCCTCCCCGTCTTATCCTGCTCCTTAGTCGCGACGCCTTAGCTTACGCCGCCTCCTTGCCAGACGCATTCGATGCCGAAGACTTCCTGTTCGAGCCGCCGCCCGACCCGGCGCCAGGCGCCCCCCTCCTCTCCGACAATGACTCCAAGATGATATCGTCCTTCTTCGACGACATGTCCGCCGACCACTACAACGTCCCCTCCTTCGGCGAGGGCCTCAACTACAGCGACGCATGGCTGCAGCTGCCGCCGCAATTCATGGGCACCGCCACCTCCCTCAGCCAGCCTGCTGGCCTCTTTGGCGGCCTCTCCTCCCCGGGTCACGACATGGGCCCGCACGATTTCGGCGACATGATGGGCATGGGCTCCAGCATGATGCCCCCGCCAGTTCCATCACGGCCGGCGCCACCGATACCCCAGGCACGGCATCACCTCGAGCAACAGCAGCACCAGTCTCTCTTCCAACCACAACAGCATCAGCAACACCCCCAACAGCACCTGCATCAGCAGCAGCTACACCAGCAACAACATCAGCAGCAACATCAACAGCTCCCCCAGCACCATCAGCAACAACAGCAATACCAGCAGCACGCATCCGCCGACGTCCTGGCTGCCGCAACATTACTACAAAATGGGTCCTCGTCACGGTCAAACATGGGGGCCTCGCGATCTGCCTTTGCGCAAAGAAATCAACCCCCATCATTAGGCCCGCCTGTCGGACACCTGAGGCACCAGCCACTCGAGGAGTTTAAGCGGGCAGAGCGGATGAACAGCTTTGGGGAGCCGCTAATGGGCGGACCGCAACAGGTCAAGCTCTTCAACGACATGGTCTTTGGCTCCGTGCTGGAAGGACAGGAGCCTGTGCCGTCGCCTCCCCTGCGCCGCACCAGCCAGCCGCCCGTCGAGGTCCAGTGGGGCTCGGACACCCGCTTCAATCGATCCACGAGCTACGTTGCCGACTCGGCCAGAGAGACCTACGACGCCCTGGAGGCCCAGCAGCTGAGCTACATGGCCTGCATTGAACCCAGCAAGAGCGCCGCCACCACCCGCCCCTCCTCGCCCAACGGCGAGTCTTCCGCCCGGCCACAGGCCCGCAACGGCCTACCGACAGAGCCTGTAGACGAAGAGGCCGGCGAGGCGCCACCACGGAAACGGAGAAAGAGCCGCAACAACAAGGAAGATCCCGAGGAGGACGACGACTCGACAGGAGAATCGACTGGCAAGGGTTCCAAGAAGCGGAAAGGCAAGGCTGACGGGCCCGCTGCATCCGGGGAGAACGGCACTTCGGGCAAGCGGCGCAAGTCGGGCCCTGCTGCAGCCAAGGCGGCCCGCGAGAACCTGTCCGAAGCCCAGAAACGAGAGAACCATATCCGCAGCGAGCAAAAGCGGCGCACCCTGATCAAGGAGGGTTTCGACGACCTTTGCGATCTGGTCCCCGGTCTCAAGGGCGGCGGGTTCAGCAAGAGCACCATGCTGACCATGGCGGCCGAGTGGCTGGAGGACATGCTGAGGGGAAATCAGCAGCTGACGGCGCAGCTTGAGGCGCTTGAGGGACGGTGAACGACGCCATACAAGCTGTATCGATACCACGAACAGCAGTGCGGACAGCAAGTGTACGAGACGACGCCCCGACGAACGAGAACGTGCTGCACAAGACAACTGGGCATCACGGCGTTGTTGGACATGACGCATGCGTTTCATGATTTTGATTATTGTTTTTTTTTTCTCTCCCCAAGACCAAGAAGGGAGTTCACTCATCCCTGGGAGCAGGTGCATATACCGGGCGGGCTTTTCTAGACTACTATTATCTACGGCGAGCGGGAGAGGGGAAGGCGGCCAAGTTGAGAACTGGAAACGGGACAGGAGGACAAGATGGACCCGGGAAATACCCCTTTGACGCATGATTACTACTGTTCGTAGCGATGAGAGAGTGGGGAGAGCGGGCGATATGCCCATACCTTGGCATATACCGGCATTGTCTACGGACATGCCTCAATAGACGCGATTCGCGCCAAACTGTCTGTCTGTCTGTCGTCTGAAAGAAGCTCGGAGTGACCGATGACCTGGGTCATGATGCTTGCTCCTGCCCCTGTTTGACAGCTGCCTCTGGACCTTCTTCAGCTGAACAGCCTCATCCATGACGGAGCATTTCCCGGTACTGCTGTCCAGTTTCCTTCACCCCGGTCTCGCTGCATAAACAGTTCATGTCACATGCGATCGAACCCCTCGTTCATCCTCGGAGCGTTTTCCCTCGCTCGCAATGGGGGCCCTCCCCTGACAGGCTGCCTGCATTAGTCGGGTGAGCTGTACCGTACCGTCCCCGGGTGTTCGCGGGGCGGGGGACGATGTGAGGTGTGAGCGGGCTCGGGGGTGTGTGCATTTTGGGAAAGGTCGTCCCCCCCCTTTTTCTTGAGTCGCGGGGTTTGGTTTGTGGAGGAGGGTTCAGGGCTGGGGGATTTGGGTCTTCGTATTGCGTAGGAGGTCTCGTGCTGTGAATGGCTCTGAGGGGGACGAGCGGGATGAACTCTATCTTGCGTTATGGAAACGGGTTCAAATTGGAGAGAGGTGGTCCTTTGCTTAGATTGTCGTGAGGCTGTGGATAGGTATGCGAAGCAAGGTGAAACTGGCTATTGTCGTGGTATGCCTGAAGAGTAAATATCTCCGTTGGTGGGCGTCCCAAGAAACACGCACAGCCCCGAGGGATTTGTCCATTAACGGAGATGCCGTAGACAACAGATGCGAACATGGAAGAAACTACAATTCGGGGTGCTAATATCATGTCTAGAATGGCTCGTGGCCATTTCGCACTGTCACAGCTTTGAAGGGCGATCAGCGG
This sequence comes from Plectosphaerella sp. P0831, assembly GCA_014635975.1. Lineage (NCBI taxonomy): Eukaryota > Fungi > Ascomycota > Sordariomycetes > Glomerellales > Plectosphaerellaceae > Plectosphaerella > Plectosphaerella sp. P0831. Next base: position 66,653 of record JACAFV010000097.1, read on the forward strand.
AGGTAGAGTCCTACGGGTGCGTACATTTGCTCCCGATTTCGAACAACTGATGAAGAACGGGAGCCGTAGAATGTCAACCAAATTTGCACAGACATAGATAGACCTCTGTGTCTGGATGCAATACACCATGAGGAGGGCAGCTCATTGTGAGGCTCATGCCTATGATAACATTACTATTGTTGCATTCTCTTCTTGACCACCTCTCAAAATACAATCAATTCCTGGCTACACCCCTCACGCCCTCACCCACGTCGCAACACCCAGGACAAACACACACACCAGAATATCCCTCCTCACGCTCGAAAAGACCTGGCCATAACGCAGCACAGTCTCCAGCCTCGTCTTCCACGGCTCCGGCAAGAACCCAGAAACAGTCCAAGCAATACCAGCCCCCGCCGGCGGCTTACCCCCATCAATGATGAAGCGTGTCGTGATGAGCAGCGCCTCGGCCGTCGCAAACATCCAGAAGAACACCTCACGTCCCTCCTCCATAAGCTCAACCTCGTCCAGGGCGTCAATCCCATCGCTCGTCGCCGCGGGGTACGCAAACGCCATGGCCGTGCGCTCACGCTGTGCCTTTGCGCCGCTGAATCGTGTTGTCGATGCAATGTAGATGCCCAGAGTGAGGGCAAAGAGGGCGTGCACCAGTCGCCAGAGGTAGGCTGCCGAGGACGTCTTGGCTGAGGCCTGCTGCGCTCCCATGCCAGGGAAGCCGGGAAAGCCAGAGGGAAAACCACCCGCGGCGCCGTCAGGCATGCCGCCTCCGGCCATCATCTGCGAGAGCATCTGCATCATGGGGTCTTCCTGGGCGCCGGGGCCGGCGGCGAAGGGGTTGTTGGGGAATGGCTGCTGCTGCTGCTGCTGTTGGCCGGGCGCTTCAAAGCCCAGCATCATCTGGCGCAGCTGTTCCTCGCTCGGGCCCATCATGGGAGGCGTGGCAGAGGTAGCGTTCGGGCGGCGGGTCGTGGCCGGCTCGTAGAAGTGCTCGGAGATGTCGACCTCTTCAGGGTCGGCGTGCTCGGTAGTCGAGGCTGCCTTGGGAGCGGGTGATGCAGCGGGCGTGGGCTCTGTTTGAAAGGGTCAGCTGCTGGCTTCCTCCTCGAACGGCAGTCGGTCGTACCTGGGGCTCGGCCGCTGAGGCCGTTGATCTTGTTCAGTCTCGCAGCGCCGCCGGCTTTGATCTTGGCCTCACGGCGCTCCTTGCGCAGACGGACCTGCTCGGCCGCGCGCAGAGCGGCTGCGTCCTCGGGGGATGGTTCAGTCATGGCGCCGTGTGCTTGTCCGTGTTGGAAGGGAGGTATCGAGGTTGTAGGGTTGAGGGGTGAGTGTGAAGCGACTCGTCAGAGGCCCGCTACAGATTGCTGTTCCACGTAGTGTCGTGGGCTTTGGCGGGTCTCGTCGCTTCCAGCCCAAGTTTGGCCACCTCTTATCTTATCTCACCCCCATGCAACCAAGGTCACCAGGCAAAGCTACGACATGCAGCAGCATTTCACGAGGCACCAGAAAACGTGAAAATGGAGGATTCGAAGTTTGCTATTCATCTATACTTGGATTCACACACCCTGATTGTTTTGGTATCACGGCTGCGTGTCTCGTGTCGGACGGTGGCAGTATTGCCTGTCTGATGATCATCCATCAACATCGCCCAGAACGTCCGGCTTTCCTCAAGGGGTGGCCTTGCTCATGCTGATCAACCGCTTGACACCGACCTGTATCTACGTTAGCCTAGGCTCATAATTCACATCATGGGTTACTCACCATCCAGTTGCCGCATTCCTCCGTCTTGTCGCGCTGAATGTCGACCTGCAACTTTTGTGCCACTTCGTAGTTCTTGGCCTGGATAGCGTCCGCAAGGAGCGTCAGATGCTCGATGGTGTCAGGCTTGACCAGCTCCTCGTTGTTGAGGTGGTCGAACAGAAGGTTAAGACGCTTCTGCGTGTCCTTAACCTGAGGTCCGAACGAGGCGGGGGCCTTGCTAGCGACCCTCTGCATGTCGGCCGACAGGATGTCCACCAGGCGCTGGGCACTGCTGGGGATGTGAGACCGGTCACCCGCAGGGTGCTTGGGCGGCGCGGATGCTCGCGGCGGGGGAGGCGTCGCCCTGGCCATGGGAGGGGGTCCACCGCTCGAGGGCGGAGGTCCTCCAGTAGGGGGAGGGCCCATTGGGGGAGGGCCCGCGGCTGGGGGCGGCGCCTGGTAGGGCGACGGCGCAAACTGGCCTTGCGGGGTGCCTGCAGTTGGCGGCGGCGCGTACGGGTTCCGAGGGGGAGGCTGACTGCCGGGAGGAGGTCCGGGGGGAGGCATGGAGCTTCCCTGCGACGGCTGGCTAGAGAAGGACTGGGCGGACGGCGCAGGTGCGTAACGGTTCGAGGGGGGAGCGCTTCCGGGAGGAGCGCCGTAGGGCGAAGCCGTACGCTGAGGCATCTGAGGAATGTTTGGCGAAGGCATCGCACCGGGCTGCGGTGGCGGGGGAGCATACGCGTTGCCGGCCGTCGAGGGAGGTCTCGGGGGACCACTCTGGAAAGGCTGAGGCGGTCCGCCCTGGAAAGACTGAGGTGGCCCGGCGAGTGGCGAGGTGACGCGGGGAGTGGGAGGGCCCTTGGGAGGGGGAGGGGGAGTCGCTCCCGTACGCTGGCCGTACGGACCCTGGGGAGGAGGAGGTCCGGTGACCGGAGGCTGGCTCGAGTAGGGCGACGGGGCCGAGATGACCTTGGGCGTCGACCTCCGGGCAGGGGCCGCCTTGGCCACGAGGGGCACATCGTTCCAGTTCTCCGTCGACTTGTTCTGGGAACGGGGGGGAGGACCAGAGGGCGTAGGGTTCCTGGGCGGCGCGTTGAACTGGGGAGGGGGCGCTCCGTACCCGGCGCCTGGTTGTTGGTAGCCGTGCTGGGGAGGCGCCGCCGACGGCGGCTGGTACCCAGACGGGGCGTAGGGGGTCGAGCCCGAGGAAGCGAACAGGTTAGGAGTGGGGGGCGCGTAGGGGTTGGCGGCGGCCGCAGGCTGGGCCGGGGAGGGGGCACCGTAAGGGTTGATGTTGGACGGCTGCGCCGGCGAGGGAGCTCCGTAGGGGTTAGAAGCGACGGGGGCAGCCGAGAGGTTCGAGCGGGCAGGCTGGTGAGGAAGAGCAGGGTGAGAAGCAGGCGCCTGGCGACCAGTTTGGCGGGTAGCGGCCGGCTGGGCAGCGGCCGGCTTCTGCGTGGCGAGCTTGAGCCTGTTGCGAGACACCTCGGCGGCAGGGTAGGTCGTCGGCAGGTAGTCGAGGTACTTCTGGGCGATAGAGAGCTGGCCGTGGGCAGCGATGATGTCGGCGTACTCGGTGTACTTGTCGTACAGGGAACCCAGCTTCCAGCCCTCAGTAAGGCTCTTCTCGCCGTCCTGGAACTTGGTGACCTGGCGGAAAATGGTAACCTTTTCGATAAAGTGCTGCAGGGAGCGGGCGTGGACGGAGAAAGTAGAATCGCCAGACGTCTCGTTGAGGCCCTTCTGCTCGGCCTCCTCGAGCTCTGAGATCCAGATACCAACGACCTTCTCAAGCTTGGATCCGACGAGGTAGCAGAACGAGGCATCCTTGCGAGAGCCGTTCTCAAGAACGCGGTCACCGAGGGCCTCGCAGAGATCGGGGAACTCTTGCGGGTCCGAGAAGGTGCAGAGCACCGCCATGGTCTCCTTCCAGTTGTCGAGATCGGCGTTGTAGACGACATCCCAGAGGTTCTTCGCAATGACGGACCCAAGCAGGCGAATGTAACTAGGGCGGCCCTCCTTGCGCGCCAGGTAGGCCGTCTGAACCTTCTCAACCAGCTCCTGGCCACCACAGTTGGCGACGAGGAAGGCGTCGGCAATCTTGTCCTCCTTGAGGCAGATGTCGGTGGCCTTGGCAAAGTCGCCGAGCAGCAGAGCCTTGGTGATCTGCCTGTCGACATCCGTGTCGTCCTCGCTGAGGAGGTGGAAGGGGCTGTCAGTCTTGGCTCCCTTGGTGGCGGAGATGCCGCTCAGGAAGTCGTCGCCCTCATCCTCACCGCCCTCGCCCTCGCCGAAGAAGCCAGACACACGCTTCTTGTCCTCGGACTTGACCTCGTCAGCAGCGGCATCACCGCTCTCATCCTTCGACTCGTCGGTGGCACCGTTGATGATCTGGTCCTCGTTGAAACCGAGATACTCGATGATCTGCTTCCTGGGGTTCTCTGCGGAGAGGGTCTCCATGACGAGCCAGTCTGACTTCTCTTCCTCAGTAGAAGCCTGCTCCTTGCGCGACTCGCAGATACCGACGAGATCGCCGGACTGGAGCGACTCTTCGAACTTACGGGTGGCGTCTCCAACCTCGGTGTCAACGGAGAACTGGGAGATGACCACCTTGGAGGCCCGCTGCTGTCCAGACTGCTTGAAGACAACGAGCTTGCCGCCAAAGCCAAAGGACGCACCGATGGGGCGCTGGAACCATTGGGGCGCCTTGGAAAGAGAGAAGGACGCGCCCTGAGGCTGGGTCTGGGCCTGGGTGAAGAAGTCCTCGCCATCCAGGTTAGTCTCCTGCTTTGCGGCCTCGGTGGCCGACGGGTTGGTGTTCTGGAGCGTCTGGACGACAATCTTGCCGTCGAAGCCTGCGGTGGCGGACAGGTTGGGGTTGTGCGGGTTGAAGCGGGTGAGGAAGGTCCAGTTGGTGACCTCGGGGAACTCGCCATACTGCTCGCCGGTCTGGGGGTTCCAGATCAGAGTTCGGTTGTCCTTTCCGCAAGAGAGCAGGAGATCGCTATCCTGCTGGCACCACGAGAGGGAGAGGACGCCCTGCTCGTGGCCCTTGAGGACGCGCTCAGGGGCGTTGGAGTTCCTCAGGTCCCAGAGGAAGATGACCGGGTTGGAATCATCGGGCGTGGCCGTCAGAAGCTTGGTCGAGTTGTTGGGGTCCCACGCAATGGCGCTGACTGCCTTGCGGCTGTTGTTCAGGGTCAGAGACGCCTTCTTGGTCTTGAGATCCCACACAGTGACGAAGCCGCCGTTGCCACCGGTGGCCAGAATGTGAGCAACCTTGCGGTTCCAGGCAACACACTCGAGGTCGTCGGCGCGCGCGGCAGCCGTGCCGAGACGGAAGGGGTTCTGGATGTCGTTGACGTCGTAGATGAACAGCTCGCCCTTTGCGCCGGCGGTGGCCAGGATCTGGGGTCGGAGGGGGTTGAACTGCAGAGACTTGATGGGGCCAGTGTGCTTGGTTGTTCGTGACAGGAAGGCGTCGTCGTCACCGGCGATGAGCTTCTCAGCGTCCCAGAGGTCGAGGGAGCCATTTTCGAGAGCTCCGGCAATGATGCCCTTGGGGTGGTCCTCGTCGGCGGGGCCCCAGGCGATATCGTAGAACCTGCGACAAATTACGTCAGAAGCTGCGCAAGAGCCAGACGGAAACGGGCAATACCAACCTCGAGTCAGAGGTGATGCTGGCAATGGGCTGGAGCTCAACGCCCTGCTCCTGGACGTCCAGGTTGAGATCCCAGAGCTCCAGCTTTGTCTCGTCTGAAAAGTCGGCATCAACTGCGCCAGCGCGAGTACCAGTGACCAAGAGCGGCTTGCCCGCGCCTGGAGACCAGGCGAAGGCCCCCGTCCTGGGGATCTCTCGGAGGCGGACCATGGTGTTGAGGTCGCTTAGCCCAGGTGTTGGGCGAGCACGGAAGGGGGGTGTTTGGTTCGAGAAATTAATCGGTGTTGGAATCGATGGAAACACGCATTGAATGGAATAATACAAGTCTCGAGGACAAGTTTGCGTGCAGGTCTCGACTGCAACACTCGAAGCTTCGGGGGTGTCCTGTTGGGTGGAACTGCTGCAGGTGGACTTTATGATGCCAGATTGCCCACAGGCCAGAGTTCAAGCTCCTGACCTTGAACACCTCAGCGGGCCGCCCCTGAGAGCCGGCCGTGCACGAATTCCAGCCCGAGGGGCGGCATGGAACATCTGGCATCACGTGTGAGCGGG